>JBAMHX010000010.1:15138465-15149990 GCA_037177515.1 Pseudomugil tenellus | reverse complement strand
AGAGTTTTATACTCTGATCATGCATTCTGTCATCATGGTGGAGCAACATTAAACCTGAATCAAGTTTCTTCAACAGGAAATAACGCTATCAGCACTTTGGTATTGAAACTAAAAAAAAACAAAAAAAAACCCACTTTCTTTATCAGCTTGAGCTGCCACAGCAGCACACTTTGTTTAAATGCACAGCATTATCTATGTTAGCAACTACTATATCTGCAAGCAGATATGCGGAAGCCGATCACAGCTTTGTGTACTAATTATGAAGGGTTCTTAATATAGCCCCACGCAACACGGCATGACAAGTCAACATCTTCCTGCAGTGACCTTTATGCTATTACAGAATGCAGGGAGGCAGCCCAGAGAGCAGCAACTGGCTGCTTACTCATCCCATGCAGAAAGAGGAGCAGCTGGCCCGGGAAGCTTCGTTGTCACCTTGCTGTTCTACTCTATCAACAATTCTCCATTTCCTCTGTGAAACATCCAACAAGCTGTAGTCTAATTAATGGCTTGTGCTGATTGAGAGCATTTGTACATTGGTGTAAATGTTTCCCTGTTGCTAGGGCCTGGGCTGAAAACTAATAAGCTGGAGACAATGTTCAAGAGGCCAGAAGCAGCAAGTCCAGAACCAAGAGGACAAATGAAAGTACCGGAGGGACAAGACACAGACCTGACCACAACACTCATCAACTGGCCAAACCTCGCAAAGAGACTATTGTTCACATTTAGACCTATGGAAAGCTTTACTAAAGACACAGGAATTAAAAAATAGGAAAGCATTTATTTGGCTATGAGCTTAGTCATATAACATCATCATTTCCTCCATTAAATATAATGTATTAAAACCAAAACAGCATAATGCAACCAAAGAAAGGTGGAGATGAACATTTCTTTGAGGCAAGGCATTGCCCAACTAAGGAATTATTCATCTGTGAACACAAAAACCAACTGGATCTGAATCTAGATTTTTTCATGATTAGCCATGGGAAAATTACAGATGTAGGCAAGATGAGTGGAGAGTGGAACCAACATCCACATGTTTAAAAGAAATCGAAGAACGCTGCTGAAATGAAATCTGGATTGTTCTTGTGTAATAAACGCAGAGTCCTTTAACCTTTTCATTTGCAACAGAGTTATAAATAAATAAATAAATATTTCTTATTTTAATTTACCATATTCAAAATTAAATGGTTCTTTAAAAAATCCACTTATGTAATGTATGTCTTGCGGGTTAGATTGCTTCAGCTTCTTTTAAATGCATGACTTGTGTCCTAAATTCTTCCTTTTAGCTCTTTGTGAGCTTCAGATTACATGTTAATCCAATCAGATCAGAATCTAAATGTCTGACTTAGCAAGTTAGATTTTACTGATAAACTGATGAACAACTGAAAATAATACCAGCAGAAGACTAGCTGGCAGCATGTGGTTATTACCACTGCAGCGGATTTCACCCTCAAAATGTGAAATTCAACCTGCATCGATTTCAGCATTTTGGAATTTATGGTTTCCTCACTAGTTAGCGCTTTATGCAAAAAAAAAATCTGATTTTTGCTTATATCTCTGGAACTATTTGCAGTTGGATTTTGATACTCAGTATACCTGTTTAGGCCCTAAAGAGGACGAGCTGTATTGAATTTCCTGATTATCGGAATTATTGTTTCCCCACCAGGTGGTGCATTATTCACAAAAAATCTGATTTTCAGCTATATCTCTAGAACTACTTGTCTCATTGACCTTAAATCAAGTGGACATAAAAGGTCATGACCTCATGTTGTATCATGTCCTGATGTCATACTGGGCTGGTTCAAAGTTTCCACACCAGGTGGAGCTTTGAGACTGAACATGTGTGTCTTTGTATTAATGTATTGTGTCTATTCGAGGATTGGGGCCATTTAGGGATATATCCGTGGCCTTCGCTTATGACGGCATAGGCCTTGTTAAATTAAGAGCACAAGTTTTCTCTCTAATGATGATGGTTGGCGAGTTAACTTCTGTTAGACTTAATTAATAAATGTTACAGTTTATTTAATTTATGTTTGATTCCTCATATAGCTTTCTTCACCATAGAAATTCAGGTTTATCAGCATATTTACAGCTGCATCATTGGTTTATGTTTGTTTGTCTTGTTTGTTTACATTTTCTTACTATTTTCTTTTCTTTTATTACTCATATTTAGCACATGTATAGACTTTATATTAAATAAATAAATATTCACCTCATTATCTGGTCGTCTTGATTTCATTGGTTATGATTCAGGTAATTTCAAATGAGAACTTATGAAAATAGCATCTAAAACTGATTGATTAATTAAAACTGACTAATTGTTCTTTTATTCTTTGAGGTATTAACTCTAGGATTTAATAGGTTTCCTTTTATGCCTAAAGTTTACAAAAGTAAGGTAGAAAATAAAAGGTGGTGCCCCAAGGAAAATACTTATTAAGTATTAATATTTCATATTAATATTAATTTATGACACATGACCCCAACACCACTATTTCTGCAATTTAAAGTTGTGCCGTTTATGCAGCTTAATCCATTTTTAATGCTCTGAATTGGCAAAAGATGGGTAACAGTGAGCTAAGTTGGTTACATAACAATAACATCTTACAGTTGCTCTGCTTGTAGTTTATATGTCACGATGACTAATCTCTGTACGTGATGCACACTGCTTTCATTAAGTGACTTGTCCATTATTAGGTACAAGTGGGCTCTCCATCTGTCGTGATGACAGATACATAAAAGACTAGTTTTGATGGTGGTATATAAACGGGGGTGAAAAGGGGTGAAACCATCAAAGAATCTGGCAGAGGGATGTTTAAACCAAGGGAGTATAAATACGCTCAAGGTTAATTAGCAATGGATAATCAGCTGCTGTGATTTATAGAAAATGCTAGAACAATCGCAAAAGTTGATAAAAATCGCAGAAGTTTGTGCAGTCTAGTTTGAGTTTATACAAACAAACAAACTCCAAAAAAGTGCATCCCGTTTAAAAACTTCAGAAAAAAAGAAAAATGTCCATAGAACTAATTGTGAGAAATCCTTTAAACTGTCTGGACATTTAACCAGAGAAACAGGGTTTACCTTTGTCAGAATTTATTTCAATATTATCCACTTAATATAACAAGCAGCCTTGCCAGAAACTCATATGCTCTGCATCATCCTCGCCACTGTTGTCTCATTTCGCGTTACCACTTCACATGTGCGTCTGCCCCCTGTATGCCACCCTGCCTCTTATGGTACTTTTAGCAGGCCTTATACTCTGCAGAGATGGAAACAAATCATGAGCTCTCATTTCCAAAAGTACTCCAGGCTGCAGGGCCAAAACTGATGACATGTCAGCCTCTATTAAAACAGGACCATATTAATGCATCAGCATGTACTCTTAAGAGCAAACCAGAGACAGTATGCAGTTTAGGGGGTTGAAATCAGGAGAACAGAGTCATGCGGGGGATATGAGCTTTGATTCCCCATACATTATCCATCCATCTGTCCGTCCATACATATATATATATAGGCTTAAAGTTTTGTCCATGCATACACATTCATCTACAGAAACTTACCAGGGATGAGTCAAAGAAAAATGTATTGCTATTTTAGTCACTAAAATATTTCACATCAATTTCAGTCTTTATCAGGAAACTCCTTAGCACAGAGTAAAAATATTTTTTAAAACAACTAGAACTATAATAAAAGTATGAGTGAAAGGCAAGAGGAATAATTTTCCAGCTCTGTTTTTCAGTTTCCTCTTTTTTTTTACAGCTACCTTGATCAATTTGTCTTGTTTCATCAGCAATGTGAAAGGAAACAGTGATGAATATGCATCACAATAAAAGCTTCAACTGTCAGCACATCTTTTTTTAACTGTATAAGAATATTTGCAGATTATTTTCGTTTATCATAAATTAATTATTAACAATCTATTTTGGTACATTTGTAAATATATTTGAAACAGTATTTCTTCATCCTGATGGCTGAGTGGGCTCATGTACCTGGATCCAGTTTGTCTGGTGTAAATGAGTGCATCCTGTCAGCAAATACAAGATGCTATTTGAGGCTGATAACTGCTGCATCTTTCAGGAAACAGACCGCGTAATGGATGTCTACACCCCAATACCCATTATTTTCCATCTCATGGTCCTTGTGGACTGTTCTAACCTTCTCTTCCTGATCTTGTTTCAGTGGAAGATTATTGTCCAGGACTGAGAGGAGACAGGGACGAGATGCTCTTTGGAGAGTAAGAGGAGAGAAATTCTTCAGTCCTGACAGTTTAAATAAGCTTCCTATTTAAAAAAAATGTGTTTAGTACAATTGTTATGAGAGACATCAATCTCAAGCAAGTCTGTTACAACTTTGATCACTAGCTATGTTTATGTGGACAAATATTTAATCTATCTAACTGAAATTAATCTGATCTGAAACTCCAGCTGAAATGTTTACATGAGCGCAAAGTAAAGTGATCCCACCAGTTGTATACATGATGGACAGATTTAATACATCATAATGCTTTTCACATGCGTAGTGACTAATTAAGGGTTTTTCTTTCCGTTTGAAATATTTTGAACCGTTTATGCTGATTTATTCTTTACTCTTTCCATTTCCAACAGAAATGTAGTATCCCTTTCCGTTATGCTGTCGTCAGTTTGTCAATTGAATCAGATGTGCTGTTTAGATGAGCCTTTAGATGTGATTGGACATTCGATTGGATTAAAAGTGCTCCATGTTGGTAATGTTTGTATTTATATTTTGGTTGTACACCATATCGTCATAAAAATGACAGTTAATTTATATATATGTTTACCTTGGATGGACCATAGATATTTATTTGTAGCTGTGTTTGTGTGCATGGTCATTACAAATCAAACATTCCACGCAAATTTATGTAGCATGCTTCATGTACAAGGTAATTCAAAGTGCATATTATAAAATGTTAGAAGTGTTAGAAACGGTGCAAACATTAGTAGTAGTAGTAGTAAAAGACAAAAATCTAAACAAAATAACAAGTTAAAGTAAAATAACTAAAAGAGAGATTATTTTAAAGTTATCTTGCAGATTTCATTCATAGGTGCATGAGAAAAAATTTAAAGGTTTCTACATGTGGTGAAAGTTTTATCTCTACAGGCAGTTTGTTCCACTTGTTTGCAGCATAAAATCTAAATGCTGCTTCTCCATGTTTAGTCTGGACTCTGGTCTGGACTAGTTTACCTGAGTCTTTGGATCTACGTCTCTGCTTGGTTTGTATTCTCTGAACATATCACAGATGTATTCTGGTCCTAAAGCATTCTGGGATTTTTAAACAATCAGCAGCAATTTTTTTCTTAAAATTCAAAGTGAAGTTAAAATTAAAGTAAAGTTTTTATGAACAGCTTTAAAAAACTAATTTTGCTGCTGTATTTGGCACTGCCAGTAAAACACATAGGAGTAGAGAGAAAGAGAGAAAATGTACAAACCTGACATTCAATCTAACATGCAGTGAGTATACCTCTGCTTGTGTCACACAGTGTTATCATGAAAACATTTACTAGCTGATGTTTCTCCTTTTCTTCTAAACCAAAAGTCTTTTTGCACTTAACATCTAAGTTAAACTTTACAACATGCACATCTGCAAGATTATTAAAGTAAAATGAAAATTAATTATATATAAGTGATTGTGTAGTTGAAAAGTCGTGACATGCATACATACTGTATCTTGCAAATGTTAATTGTTTGTGTCAGACATGGAGGGGATTTCATCATGCTGCCTTCCTTCAGTGTGTGGTTTCTCAAATAAGAGGTGGAGGAAATGAGTGGGTATGCACTGGAAAAAGCAGTTGATGGCTCTTTACATTTATTTCTTTAAAAAAAAATAGTCCACATAGACATTAATCATGTTTCTATGTTATGTATATATAATTTTACTGTTAACGAAAGTGAGTCGCATCTTATGTGTCCTGTTTCAGGGGTGACAGTAAAAGTTTCAAGAGGGTAATAGCACCGTCTGAAAGGCCATTAGTCAGTTTCCTCTTTTAAGTAGGCTGCCATTAGTTCCCTTAAGCTCTTAGAAATTTTTCCAACAATCTACAAAATGGATTTCAGTTCAAGTAAAAACTACTCAACAAAACCACTGTCATTTATAACCACACTCTAAGCATCCATGTTGACTCACTGACTGTAACACTCCTGAGTGTGTCAGAAAAATTGTTTGGTAAAGATAAAATGAAGGTTTTTTTTGTAGGTTAAATATTTGTCACCATTTCAGCGAGAATCTGTAGGAGTTGCTTTTCCCTTAAACACTGAAAAAGGAATCGCTGACAAGAAGAAAAACTAAATCAACACGAAAGAGGAAGTGGAAACAACTGTCAACGAAAGCTCATCTTTGCATTTGGAAGATATAAAGTGGATCGAGTTGTGGTTGCACATGAAGGAAGAGATTGGCATAAAGCGTGTTGCGAAATGAACTTTGTGACAGTGTGACTGCAGTTTGTTTTCAGAGATAACGCTGCTGGTTCATGCTGTTTACATGTAAGATGCACTCTGACATCAATGTTAAAAGACAAATGTAAATTACAGTAATAATGAACTGGTAATAAAAAATACAATACAACTTCAAAATAAGCATGATTATTGTTGATACATATGTTATTAAGTGCATGATGTTCCTTTCCAGTTAGTTGTGACACAAAATATCTGTTCACAAGTCCACAGTTAAACCGTTCTGAACAACAAGGTATGAGTTGTAACATCTGTGCTACTTTTACTCAGAAATGTTCCTTTAGTATTGTCCTATATTGTCCTAAATGTGTATTTGGTCCCTCAAACTCTAATTCAGTACTTTACAGGTTTATGGTTTTAAAGAACTGATTTGCTTTTGTATTTGTTTGTTTTATGCTTTTCTAGATGACAAGAAATAAATTATGCTTTGTACCTTTTGTAGCCAAAGAAAAAAACCTTAATATTAGATTCTTTCAAATGACCTGCATGGGGGCTGGGGGGGTAGTAGGTGCATTAAGGGTACACTATTCATAAGGGGCGGAATGATGTTTTCCTGTTTGATCATGTTCTGATCAAGTCACATCTCCCTACATTTTCATGTTTTTTAATGTTATTGGGGGTAACTTTTTTAAGATGACTAAACTAATTAAGCATGTTAAACATTACTATTTTACGACAAAATATACTTACAAAATAATAATAACTTTACACATTAAATATAGTGACCAGCTTAGAGATGCATTATTGCCAACTAATGGATTATACTGTGCTAAGAGATACACAGCTGGCTCTGCAGATGGACCAAGTGAAAATGTTTATCACATAGATTGATATATCAGTTAGGATCTAATATTCAATTTGTTTAATATTCAAGCCCCATAAATATTTCATTTTCTCCTAACTATATATTTTAACTACAGATTCCAACCTTAACTGGATCTTAATTGATTTTAGCATCTAAATAATTAAAAGGCTTCACACTTATAGACTGAACAGAAGTATTCAGTAGTTCAGCATTAAATTAAGTCCCAGTTGTGACTCAGCAAAAAGACAATTCTGTTTATCCTTAGTTCCACATTTCTAACTATTCAATGTACATTTGTCTAAGCAAGAATGCATATTAAACCATGAGCTTAGCTTAACTAACGCATTATAGGCTTTCAGGTATGACTTTCCAGGACTGACTTTGGAAATAAACTGAGAACAAATAAATTACTAATCAGCACATGTTGTCTCACTATGTTTTTGTTGCATTTTGGGATTCAAGACACAAACTTGCAAGACTAAAATTAATTAAACTTACAGGTTGTAAAGAATGGTATCAGAAAGCTGATGAGACTTATTTGAATAAACTGCTGCTGCATTTTTATAGCATGAAGCGTCTGCATTAGTTAATAATTTAAATATTATTCTGGGCTAAAAATGACTTTTCGCACAATATTGTTTTTTTGCACAATTTTTTGTTGTATTTTGTTCATGTAAATTATTATTGTAGTTACAGATGTTTTTTTTCTTTTTTCTTTGCCTATTGTGTTTATTAAAAACTTTGTCACACAATAAATGCCTGCTTTTATTGAACAAATTGTCTCTTTACTCAGATTAATTTTCCCACTACCACTTTTTTATTTTTTATAAATGTCACAGATCTAAATATATAAACCTATTTAAAATAAGAGAGCTTGGGAATGCATCCCATCTCCTACACATCTGAATCTAATGAATGGCTCATAATCAGGCCCTGCAGAGCTGAATGACAAGCTGATGAGGAAACCATTTAAGGTGTGCTGACATGAACCTGCAACCTGTCCAGGGTGTACCCTGCCTCTCGCCTGTTACTTGCTGGGATTATCTCCAACTTCCCTGCAGCTCTAAACTGGACTGAGCATATAGAAAAGGAAGTAAGGAACGAATCAGGTGTGTTGGAAATGGGATGCGTCTAAAATTTGCAGGTTAGTAGATCTCAAGAATCAGACTTCGATACCCCTGACATAGGGATTGGCTTGAAAGATATTTTAGGATAGCACAGAAGCTCTTGGGAGCAGAGGAAATTCATAGAAAATTTTCTTCCCATCATATAATAGTAAACATAGCTGAGTTTTCATTGGTACACAATATCTCAAACCACAAAATCCGATCTGCTGCCTGTTTGCAATTATCTTGTTTCTTTTGTTCAGTCTCTGGTGTCCCTTTGACCTACTCCCTGTGGAAGAAGGAGTAATTTAATGTGCTCAATATAAACATTTTGGAAAGATCACAAAGGGAATTGTAGGATGTTTCATCCCAAAGTTGATATAATAAATGCATTTTTAAAAAGTCACTCATGACAGCAAAGTGAACACCCAACCAAGCCATCACACACTCTAATTTTTTTTTTAATGTTGTGAATCATCAGCTAAACAATGCCAGCTGCACTTCATGCAGCAATACGGGGGAAATTTATGACTTGTGAAAACAACTTTACTTCCTTTTTTAAAGCTTGGTTGCACAATTAATTTTCTAATGCTAGAAATCACACGGTTGAGATCTTGCTGTATAAAATGACTTTTCTATTAATCAAAGAAACAGATGAGTAAAAATGTAAAAAAAAAAAAATCAATTTCCTTAGGGAGTATATATTTTCCACATACCAGTTTTATTGAATGAGGGTGTTAACTGATTCCCTTTTCATGTGTTTTCAGCACTTCAGCAGAGGATCACCACATTTTGCCTCATGGTTTGTTTGATGAGTGGGTGTTGTATTTCACTGCAGTGTCTAAGACAAATTTTATTAGTTCATATTTCTCCTGACGGATTCTTAGGTGGAGTATGAAACATGTCATATTGTCCTTTCTGTACATACATTTACAGGAAGAGGTGATTATTAAGTTGGCACAGAAGATAGGTTGGAACAGTTGTATCCAGCTGTTTCAAAGCAGCTTGGATTCAGCAGAACATTGGCTAAATAACTGGATAGATGAAGCCCTGCTGAAGTGTATGAAACCTTTTGCATATTGTGTAAGAGATTTGAGTTTTATGAACAAATAATTGGAAGTATGCAGATAGTTGGCTGTGACTACTGGACTTCTGTGTTTACTAAACAAATATAAGCAGTTACATGGATTCATTGATATTGATTGTGCCATTACTGAGTTCACAACTTGTTTAAGGTACCAAGTCAAAACATGTTTAATTTGTCAAAATTAGAAATTATGCTTGGAAATTTCAAAGTATGACTGTCTAAGTCTCTGTCTTCACACACTTTACCTTGTAGGTTGTTTATGTAGGAACATGTTCGTGCTGAGAAGTGTTGCACACTAACTGGTTCATAAGAAAACGGCCATTGAACACAATCTTTTCTCTATTAAAAGATGAACTGAACAAACTGCATTTGCAAATGAAGAACTATAAAGTGATCTATTTCAGATTATGTGAGGTTAGATTGGTACTTCATGTACTTCATGGTACTACTAAAACATGTGCATATCTATTTTGCATGACAGATTGAGGTAAAGTATAATGATTACACTTAATGGCCATTAATGATGGAGACATTTGAGCCAGATGTGTGATAATGCCTCATAAAGTGGCAGAGTAGCTATTCTGCAACAGATCCCACCAGCCACAGCTTCTGCTGTACAGTCTTAAAAAATGAAAAGGGACTTCCTGTTGAAGTAATAAAAAAAGGCATCTGGGGTCAAGAACGACTTCTGAAAAAGGATAAGGTACATCCTGATCAGGCTCCACATCTGTCTTTGAGCTACCAAAGAAAAAAAACTTCATGTGTTAAGTTTCTAACCATCACAGAGGAAGGAAACATGAAGGAAATGGAGAAAATTCACAGAAAAAATACGCAAATGCAAACTCCAGCAGCCACATACCAGCCAAACAGCAGGTCCAAGCTTTTTTTCCGTGTAATGAGCACTCAATAAAAAAGCAATATTTGCATCATCAAACCTGTTTTTAAACTGTGTTTGCTTAACCAGAGCACAGCAACCAATTATCCATTTAAATGTTAATGCGATGCACTTTTTTAAGTGTTTTCAAAAAGCAATAAGTGAGCCAAGAATAAATTATAAACAAATAACACCAGCCTGATTCCTGAATTAGAAATAATCACCATTTTTAATGACAGAATATCCTTTCATGCCAGTGAACTACACTGAGTGTACTGAGTGCAGTTTATTTTAGGTGAATTCAGGATCTCCATACAGCATCAACTTACAGCAAGGGACTTTAAAAATACAGTCTAATTCAGTCCAGTTTAAAGCAAATTCTATCCTGTCCTTATCCATTCAAGTTAGCCCATCCCTATATGCTGTACATTCAGTTATATTATGCCAATTCATGAAACAAAGGAAACCAACAGATTGCATGAATCCTTGTCATTTTGTTACAAATCAAACAACCATTTTTGAACTTTTAGTTAATGACAAAAGAAAGCTGATTTCGGTATACACCCAAATATCATTTACAACATTTTTCTTGTCATGTGACCTCGCTGACAGCTTAAGAATGGCTCCAGCCCTGTTGTTGAGAAACTATAGATCTGGGTGTGGAGCATACTTGATGCAAGACTTTGTGAAGCAGCTGATGGACAGAAAAATTACTGCTGAGAAACCAAATAGATAAATACAGAAAGCACAAAGTAATGTGTTGGTGAGGGTAGTGAATCAGTGCAAAAGAAAATTTGCAGAACTTACGCAATGCAGCTGTGAAATTTATCAAGAATGTTTCACAGGGGATGCATACAAGCACACATTTCCACAGAATTCATTCGCCGTGCTGATCAAAGCCCACATAGGGCCCAAAGCAAACATCAACACTGGAACTACAATGGGTCAGAAACATTTCACACTATAAGCTATACTGGTAAATAGTTGCACTTACAATCATTGTAGATAACTGCCAAAATAAGATGTCCTTTAAAAAGCTACAAGTTCAGCACATTACATTATTGATACTAAGCTTTTGCGAGTTTTTGCTTTAAGCCATTTGCATATATTGGAACTTAAAGGAGAACTTCGCTTTTTTTTTAACCTGGGGTCTGTTGTCATCTTTCCTTCCATACATGTGAGTGATGT
>JBAMHX010000010.1:15112038-15122650 GCA_037177515.1 Pseudomugil tenellus | reverse complement strand
TGGATGGATGGATGGATGGATGGATGGATGGATGGATGGATGGATGGATGGATGGATGGATGGATGGATGGATGATGAGGTACTTTGGTGTACAACAGTATGACAGTAGACATGACGATGTGAATAACAGTAAGACAGATGAAAAGTGAGGGAATGGATGGATTATCTACTTACTGACCATGACACAATTGATAAAGGAAATTTTTTTAACTGACAACTAAGGAAAATAAAAATGGCAAAATTCAAGGAGGTCACAAAATATATGGTCAGCTACATGTTCTGTTAGACCATGGGTCAGCAACTCTGGTCCTAGAGAGCCGCACTCCTACAAGTGTTGGGAGTTTCCCTGCTGCAACACACCTGACACACATCAGACTTAATTACCAGACTTGTGCATAGCTTTACATCAAACTCTGCCCAAGTTAGTTAATCACCTATTGATTTGAGTCAGGTGTGCTGCAACAAGGAAACTCGCAACACTTGCAGGACTTCGGCCCTCTAGGACCGGAGTTGTCTACCCCTGTGGAAGAGCATGCATTAACAGAGCAGTGATTAAAAATAATAAATAACTAAGATCAGGTTATGATCTGAACATGGAAAATATTACAGGCTTTTCTTATTAGACATGGTATAACAAGAACATGAAAAGGATCCAAAAGTCTTTTGAGTTCAGATCCGTCTGCAGACGGGAAAGTCTGAAATGAAAATTCAGCCAAAAATGAATGTTGTTTGGATTTTGTTTCACCTTTAACTTTGCTTACTAGAAACAGTAACCACACAACCCACAGCACTTATTAGGTAGATTAATTGTAGGATGGATATAGACAATCTAGTAAGTATCATTTCCTCTTTCATTAGTCAGAAAAAGCCTGGACCTCTTTCCACTCAGTGTAAAATCTGTCTCTTGCGTAACCTGTTTGAGTTTGTGAACCTGAGTGATGAATGTCATTTGAGAATAAGAGAGGACGACTTTACTGGCAAAAATGCGTCAGCATCAGGAATACTTCAGTAAAAAATGTGAGTCTTTTTGTTGAAGCGACAGAGTGTGTTTTATCAATAGATAAAACTGACTGGGGTGTTGACAAATGTGGAGTTATGGGAATTTCAATTTTGTTTTCTCTATTTGTCCCTCAGTCCTAATTGGAAGCAGAATTCCAGCAGTGACACAGAGCTGAATAAAGAGGCTAAAATCTGTTGGGGTTTGACATAACTCTCTCAGTCCTAATCCAATTAAAAGAAGGCTTACAACTGACGCATGAATGTGGTACATTTGTGTTTATTACATTTAAAAATAGTGCAACACCACTAATGTCATGTTAGCGATAAGCCCATAAAAAGAGAAAGAGTGGGGAATGATAAAGATGGACAGATTTTGTTTGTGCATTTTTGTTTTATCTTAGTTACAGAGTTTGTGCCATATTTGAGCAGCGTGTTCCTGACATAACTATCAAATGTTGAAATCATGGAAACAATAATAGACTAAATAGGCTAATTTACCAGCATGATTTTCACTCTTCCATTCTATAAAGTTCTAGAAAAGGCAACCTTTTTTACCCCCAATTCCTTTTTGGCAATTGTTTTTACATCAAGTGAGGCAAAACTGATTTTGAGATAGATGAGGATTTAATGAGTCCAAGCTGACACTGTCTGTGCTGAGCTGCAAATACTCTGGGTGCTGTTTTATATATGTGCGTGTGAAACAAACACACACATGCAGGATTTTACCACATTACTGTAGTAAAATCCTGCATATTGCTGCATTAAGCAAACATTAAATAGGCCTATTATGAAATTATATATTTAAAGAAAAACACACAGGGCTTCCCCAGTCCTGCAGAGAAAACACAGGCACCTATAATATGAAAATAATGAGCCATGCTTATCTAATTTCATTCAATTAAAATCATAATGGAATTTAACTCTCTCTCTCTCTCTCTCTCTCTCTCTCTCTCTCTCTCTCTCTCTCTCTCTCTCTCTCTCTCTCTCTCTCTCTCTCTGTGCCTCTGTGTGTGTCTCTGTCTTTCTGAGATCTTGTTGAAACAAGCCTTGGCAACAATCAAGGGCTCAATGCATTTCACACAAGTGAAGCAAGTATAAAAAACAAGAAACTAAGTCAACAAGATTTACAGTAATGCACATTATGACATATTTCTATCAGAGCAAATGTCAAAAGGACAAAGCCAATGACTGAAATAATAAGCCAGTCACAGTGGGCATGTTGTAACTTTTCTCCCTCCTTATTTATTTATCAAAGTTTATTTTTAGAAAGAAAGTTTTAAAATATGTTGTCTGAAAAGGGGATGCACAAGAGAGAATATGCTATTGGCAAAGAAAAGTAGCAGAAAATGAAAGAAATGGAAAAAAGACAAAAGAAATTGAATAGCCAGTATGCAGTTTGGGGAAATTGTTTGTTTTGCATCTCTGGGCTTCATTTCAATAGAAGGCTGAGTTTACAAACCTCTGATTTTTCATTTGGATCCAGCTGTTTGCTCTAATTTTAAATGAAAACTCTGGGTTTCAAACTCAGTTTTGTGTTTGCTTTTCTTTAAAAGTCATTTTAAACTCACTGCTTTTCCACTGTGAATGAGGCTATTTTGAGAACTTATAGTAAAACTTTTATATAACGAATGAATGAATGAAGGAATGAGAAATACTTCATTAACCTCAAAGGAAAACTACAATTTTGTAAAAGTTTTTTTTAAATTATTGTATGAAATATGAAACCTTTATAAATGTGCTGGTTTGATGTATTCCTCAATAAATCAAGCAAAGACATACCTGACATGATATCCACTTTCCTCTGAAGTCATGTAAAGTGTCACAAAGTTTCCACTTCCCTTCAGTTTATCTTAAGTGCAGTTTCTGACATTATGAAACTTGTAGCATCACCATCACCATCACCAAACGGTCCAGTTTTTCTTCTCAAATGGTTATTTTACATAAGCATCTGAGCTTAACCACAATGATAGGTGCAGATATTTTTTTTAGTTTCCCATTTTTACAACTGGAAATCATCTGTGCAGCATAAACGATGCAGGAGAGGATCCTGTAACTGTGTACTGAAGATGTTTCGTGAAGTTCCTGACAAATCTATGATGCATGATAGGAATAACACACTTTATTAAACCAAAAATCCAGCTGCTACCAGATGTGGACTAGCTGGATGTTCATGTGGATGTTCACTGGCTGACCCATGCACTGATCATAACATTGGTTAGGATGTGGTTTATTTAAACAGGGAATATAAACTCTTGATATGCATAATCTATTTTCCAAGAACATCCCGACCTAGACTAAGCACAGGTCCATAAAAATAAAATAATTATACACACACACGCACACACACTCTAAACCAAAGGGTTCATGTGGATATCACAGCGTTTTAATGATAAAACCTGATGGTACTAAAATGTCAAATAATCAGCACAGTCACTGAATGGCTAAATAAAACATTTACAGCCAGATATTTCAGCCCCATGTGTGTTTTGAAGCTGTTAACATTTATTAGATTGATTCTTTAAGATTCAGGTAACTTTGTTGTGGAATCAGACTCTAGCGACTAGGTTACATGCTGGAATTTTTTTCCCATTTAGACCCTTGGCACCAGTTTTGAAAGGTTAGCCGAGCAGAGATAAGAACAATTAGCATCTCTGACCTCCACTAACATGTCTGCAACCTATTAGAATCCCAGTCTGAAATCAAATGGAGCTTGCATGACTCCTGCATAAACATTAACACACAACTATAACTTTAATAACTGTGTAATTGTCTTAACTTGTCTTGTGTGTGACCAAACAATTTGTATTTTAAGAATACAGGCAAATTAAATAAAACAAACCGGAAAGTGAACCCTTTTTGGAGACTTTATTATCTTTTCAAATGTTTTTGGTATATAAGTGTGTATGAAAATCATCCAAGGAATTTTAGCAGTTGACTATTCGTTGTGCATTAACTTTACAAATTAATGGACACATAATGGATACAATACAACCTAGAATACCAAAGGAAGCCTGTAAACGCTGTAATTAACATGATCTTGTGGGAATCTTTGATTTAAACAGATACAATTGATTTATTAATGAAATGATGAAGTTCAGAGAATGAACTATTTAGTTCCAACAAAGATCTTTTTCTATTCAACGCTTCCATCTAAAACCCTCTGACTGATTAAAGAGTCTTTCCAAGCTGATCATTAACCAATTTATTCTATAAACACTGCTTTTCTTCTTTTTGATCAGCCTTTGAGTGCCTAACCAAAGGTTATTTCTACACACAATCAGAATATGTTACACATCTTCCAAACTTTTTTTCTAGCCAACACCTTTAACATAATGGCTTTACTCAAGAGCAGTTGACCACAAAAACAGATTATGAAATATTATGTCTAAAGATCTTATGTCAGCTGTTACAAATCTCCATCAAAGCAGAAATGTGGTGTAGCTGTAATATGTTGCTTATGCTTCAGTTCTTCAGTAACTGGAAGGTCTGGTTTGACTGCGGTGATGGAGGATGGATGGGTATCTTATAAATTACCAGGCTGTTATGATGACAGCTGTAGCTGCACTGTCTCTGAGTTTTAGATCTGAGGAAAAGTTCATTAACTTAAGCAGGAAATGACTGAAGTTGGAGAAATACTGATTTTTGGATCTTTGCTGGTCATTGAACTAACAATCATCTTTAAGATATTTGCAATACTTGAAGAGTTGTGACAAGTAAACATACGTTACGTTTAAAGGAGCTATAACCAGACACTTGGAGAGCCAGGATTAAACATCTTTAGGTTGGGGGCATATTTCTTGTCATGGAAAGAGGAGAGATAAGAGAGGACCCCAAATTGCTTTACAAATGCTTAATCCGGGAACACCAAATTATTTGAAACTGTTATTTTTATGCAGGTTGATACGTCTGCTAACCTGAATTTGTTTTCATTTCACTTTACGTATGTACTTGGCTTTATAAACAGGTGCAAATCAGAATAGCTTATTCTATGCTAAACATTAACAGCAAGCACACATGGTTCATGTAGGCATTCGAGGAGAGAGGATAATGTGGTGTGCGAGAGGAAACAACTGTTTCTATCACATGGTCTAAGATCCTGGTAATAAAACTGTTTGCATAACAAATATTAGAAGAGACTTATTAGAATAACAGATTACAATATTTAGGATTCTCCACAGTATTAGATTAACAACTGCCCCCCTCCCAGGAGTAATAAGAACAGAAAGGAGCATTCTGTGTTTTTCAAGCAAAGGGGCGCTTAGTCCGGTTTGCAGACAATTCTTTATAATGGGTGGGGAGCACCCAAGCAAACACATGACTGACTTGCAGTTCCTGTACTAAGTCTCACACACTCGCAAACTGAATAGTTTCTTTTCTGCATTTTAAGAAAACACCGAATAAACTCTGTTAAAGGAAGTGGAAATGTTTTTGAGTCATTAGTTCAGTTGTATATTTTTTTCTTTTCTATTCCTGCTTAAACCTCGTTCAGCGTGTTGATGTTGGTTAAAATGGGAAGTGTTACATTTAGCTGAAATGTGATGGAACAACACCATCTAGTGTCAGCGTGTCTGTTTCTATAGTATACTCTGGATTTTTGTTTGATTCTATGCTTTGGTGTATATTAAAAATTTGTTTTCAAATATTAATCACTTTTATTAATGCTGTGTCACTTGATGTTTAGAGCTGGAGATATATAACCAATAATAGTGACATTTCTGACGTTTATTTAATTCCCCAAATTTCAGTGTACTTTCTAATCTTAATGGCTCTGGTCATGAACAGAAATCAAATTTAAACTGGTATATTTTCACATGACACCACTGAGGTGAACTAACAGTACGTGGATTTGATGGTAAAAATATAAACACTCCAGCATTGTGTTTTTACAGGAAAATCTTTAACAAATACATTCAGTTGACATTACACAGCAATACTTGAAGCAACTGAGCAGAAAGGTTTAAATTTTCTTATCCAAGCTTTGCCACAGAATCTGGAGATGTATTGTATAACTTTTTTAAATCAGTAACTTCAGATTTATATCAGTTAGTTTATATCAAAGTAATTTTAACACATCTTTCCAGGTAATTCGCACATTGATATTTTTCCTTTTAATTCTGAACATAGATAGCGAGTGCACCATATTTGATGGCATGAACACTCAATTACTCCAAGAAAAACTATGAAGATGTTGAAATTCTATGCTGCACCCAACTAAATATGCTTTTAAACACAAATCTAAGACTTTTTTTTTTTTTTTTTTTGTAAAATAGATTTTAAAAAAATCATGAGAAGTTTGATCATGAAGGGAGAGAGACTGCTCCTCATCACCGAGAGGAGACAAATTATGTGGCTCGGGCATGTGGTTAGGATACCTCATAGATGCATCACACCAAGAGGAAACCCTGGGGAAGACCCAAGGATGCTGGATGGACAATGTCTCTAGAAATTGCCTCGGGAATGCCTCAGTATCCCCCCCAGGGTGTTTACAAGTACCTGAGGAGACCCAGCCTGGATAATGGAAGAAAATGAATGGATGGTTTTAAACACCATGTAACAACTTTGCATAGCTAGCATGTAAGATGCATTTAATCCTTCTTGTATCTGTAAACATGTAGTGGGTGATTCAGACAGCGGTAGCCAATCCAGTCTGCTGTTGCATAACCACAGAGGGATAATCACACTAGTCCAGGATCCTGTAGTTTAGTTATCATCCTGCTGAGTTAAGATCCTCCTTCCTAATTCATTTACTTCCTTCTACTTAATGCCAAAATTAGCATGTAAGTAGACATCCTATCAATCTACCTGACCCAGATAGAAGTGTATCTAAGTGATTCTTGATCTTGTAAGTTGGGGAGACTCTTTGTTTTCATCCATTGTGCGCATGCGCGTGAGAGGCCACGACCCCTACTGACCTGGATTACCATAGGCAATCTCTTGAGCCTCTAAATATAGTTTGTGCTTGGGACAGTTTCTCCAGTGAAGGCATTGGGTGACCTGCCCTGACCCAATCCGAGGCTGTCTGGATGAGCTTAGAGATCCGTTCTTAGAACCGGAACAAGAATGCAAGTGAAATTTAAGTAGAACTAAAAAAAAAAAAAACTAACACATTTGTCTTGCATATGCCGACATTAGCAGAGATGCATTTTAGATTAAACATGACCAGGAAATACAGGTGAAGTAAAGCTCAGTCAATTTATTGATTTATGGAAAATATATCACATCTTAACATTTGTTTGTCACCTTCAGAAGTTAATAGTCCTTCAACCATTTACTTTCAAACACTTGACTCTAAGGTAACAAACAGAAATGCAATATTTAAACATTCATACTTGGCAGAAATCATAAGATATCTCAATCTAACCTCATTTTTAAACATAGCCAACCGTTCAAAAAACTTGGCACTAAAATCAATCGTACATCTACGGCTGAGTTCTTTGCTACTAAACACTTTGCCCCCCCACGTCCCAGTCAAAGAGCCCAAATGGAATACATCACATCCGCCACAAGTAGTATTCGTGAACATCCAGTACAAGTATTCTGTTCTGGAAAACAGCAAGCAGAGTGAAGTTTGATCACCAGACTACAAACTGAAGATCAGACACCAACAAGGACAAGAAACGAGTGAAACATACACATTGTCATAGCAGCACAGACAGTGACATTTGCTATCTTTTTCTTTCAGAACTATTTTTTTCTTTAAACATCAAGATGGTTTATACCAAAGTGCAAATATATTCAACTGCATGTATGTTTGTTATTATATTACGTAGTTTTATTATTTTCAAATGAACTACCAGTCTTCCAAGAAAGTTGAGGCGTTTTTTAAGAGTATTATGGCACATTTCAAACCAAAGAGAAAACATGTCACAGCTCATTAACTACAACAATAGGCAATGCAAACTTTACAATACATTTATAGATATATTTTGTAACCAAAGTTTGTGGTGAATACATTAATATCTGAGAACACATTTAAAAAGCATTACATCAAGTTTTTTTTATTATTATTATTGTGATATTTGTTTGCAGAACAAACATGTTAACTGCAGTCCTTAAGTGTGTTTTCACAATAACCTTCTTGTAGCAGTACGTAACACAACTGTCTCCAATCTGTGCTGTAGGCCACGTAAGCCCACAACTCAAAAACAAAAACCTACATTTCATGTGCAAGAAAACCTCCAACACTTTCCAGACTCATTTTTTTCAGATCTCTTCAAGTTATACAAATGCTCAGCTCCAGTTGGTTCCAACTGCTTCCAGTTGAACCAAAAAACACCCTACATCTCAACTAATTGCTCTTGCAATAATCAAGTGACACAAATTTTACAGATATATAGCTATATGTTTATGTATATACCTCCAGTGTGTACACAATCTGACCACTAACTCTGATTGGATCAGAGCCTCCTTGTTGTAAAGAGAGATGGCCACAGAAAGGGTGCATGCAAGAAGAGTACTCAATTCACTTATTTAGTCACCACTGGTGCAAGACAGTCAATTATCTTGGTTAAAGACTATCTGAAAAGAATTTTTAAAAAACTTCCCAACACAGACAAAAACCCTAACACTTTGCATTTTCAGTGTTGCTCTTTTCTCTAAATTAATCAGGAGCTAGTTGAGTCAGCAGAATCTTGGTCTGAAGGAGGAGGGCACTGGCCCTAATAAAGCTTGGTCCATGAACTTCTCTTGGGATTATTCTGTTGGTGTTAACTAAACAGATACTCAAGAAGTAGCTCAACGTATTAAAGCACAAATTGCAAATTTCTACAGGCAAGAGATTTTGGGGGTTTGTTTATCATCTGGTAAGTGTTCCTTCGTTTGGTTCTTAAAGACAGTAATCTTAAGAGGACAAGCAACATTGAGAGAAATCCCTGTGCTCTCTTCACTTGGCAGTCATCATCTGGACGAACTCTAAAAAGAGAAAAACAACTTTTAAATGATTGATGTAAAATCCCTTTGAAGCATCAAGATCAGATGAAATGAGTGGGAAATCCAAATATCTAAGGATTATAGAGCAAACAAAGGAATCAGGACTTTTTTCTACATAACAGGAAACAGGTTAGGATTGGTTACAAGATAACAACATCTCACCCTCATAGTTGACTTGACCATCGCCATCGATGTCCGCCTCGCGGATCATCTCATCCACCTCCTCATCAGTGAGCTTTTCGCCTAAATTTGTCATGACGTGCCGTAATTCAGCTGCGCTGATGTAGCCGTTGCCATCCTGTGTCATAAAAAAAACAATTATTGTGTTTATTGACATTTTCATAAAGGTCTGATAAAAGCAAGCTTCAGTAGCGCAACATTATATTCAGATAAACTGTTTTCTTTTCTCTGCTCCTCAGATGTTACATTACATATAAATGAACTAAAAAAACAAACAAACAATCTCGCATCAAGACTGATAACTCACTACAAACAGCGCCAAGCAGCAACAGTTAGTGTCGGTGATTTTCTGTGGGCTTTCCTGTGGTTGTACAAGTTTCAGGCAGATAAACTATAAAAGTTCTATTCTGGATGGGCAGTCCAAGCCATTTCTCCATTTTGTTGGTTACCATGGTCACAATTTTTGTCCATGACTGGTTACTTGAAGTGAAAGAGTCACAACACCAGCAACTTGAAAAACAGGAACAATAAACAGAACTAAATAATGATGAATAATATTGTTCCAACTAGTGCCGAGATAAATTTGTTTTGAATCAGATTGCACCATGTGGCTGCGTTCGACCTTGGCTATGCTGGAAGACCTTCCTCCCATATGTGTATTCTTTTTACGCCGAGGTGTTTTGTCGCATCCTTAGACTCTGCCCAGTAGGAGATGAGATATATCTTTCTTTTTCATCTATCCTGCCATCCCCCCCTCCTCACCCCCACCCAAAAAAACCTTAACGTTTTATCGACAATTTAACACTTTGTCTTAAAACTCCCATTATGGTATATAAGCAGGAGATAAAAGTGACCTATGGTTTGACTGAACTCACAACCTGTAATGAACAGACTGTCTACAAGCTACATTAATAGACAATATTTCATTGCGGCGGCAGCTTCATGTGACCGTGTTTCACTTTCAGTCTGCAAACAGACGTGAACATCTGCTGTGGATACAAGAGGAAGTACCAGAGTCACTAGATTTGTTGTTAACACAATAAAAATAGAGTCAGTCAACGAGTATACAAGTTACCAGCCTTTTCCTTCCTTGTACAGCGAAATATGGTAAAAAATAAGGTGTACTGATTTGTTTACTTAATGGACGTACATCTTTTTTTGTCGTAAACAATAAATATTCCCTCCTAGTACACAGAGTGATGTTATTCATTATATAAACCTTCCACAATCCTACCTTGTCAAAGACTCTGAAAGCTTCTCTGATCTCCTCTTCGCTGTCTGTGTCTTTCATCTTCCTGGCCATCATGGTTAGGAACTCAGGAAAGTCAATCGTACCATTACCTACAAAAGTCAAAAAGAAAGATGTAAGCCAAGTTGTATGATTTAATCTTTGTTATTTCATTAAAAAAAAACCAAATCGATCATGAAGTGAGACGGTTAAAAAAAAAGAAAGAAAGAGAGAGTTAAATAACCCTTAAAAGTAATTACTGTGTTATATATATAT
>JBAMHX010000010.1:15094737-15106586 GCA_037177515.1 Pseudomugil tenellus | reverse complement strand
ATATATATTTATATTGCACACACTTATGATGGGTTTATACCAAAGACAAATCCAGTAGCTGTTTTGTGTGTTGCACATTCATATCTCATATCTGCTGACATGGACATCAGTAAAAACATATAAGGCATCTTTATCAAAGTTTTTTGATAAAGTGGGATTTTATCTGGAGATCTTCAAGTAAATGTTCTTCTAGTTAGACATCATTACATTTTGTATGTTATCATTCATCTGACAGAAACTGGTTTTACTAAGTGAAAAATCCACTCTGGAATCAAACACTGCCCCCCTCTGTGTCACAGACACCATCAATCTTCATTAAGTACAAATCTGAATTTTCACATTAACCTTTTACCGCAATTATTGTTTTTCACTTTTGTCTGACCAGTCAAAAAAATACACAAGTCTTTCCGTTCATATTGTTAAGAGAATAGTCCAGTTCTCATTTGTTCTGCTCTGACATGTAAATGACACATCAGAAACAGTGAAGTGTCTGTTTTTAGTGTTTGACAGGATTGTTTTATGAGTTTTTATTCTATTGAGCCTTTTAAACCACCAAATGAAAGTTGTATATGTATAATCACATTGAAAAAATCTAGATGTAATCTAAAGTTGGCAACATCAGATTGGAAAATGCAGCAAGGGAAGTTCTGCACCCTGAAAACTCCTTCTGTTCAAGACACACCAGGTGTGGCGTTCTGTTAGACACCAACATTTATGAAGGAGAAATTTAAATAAGGTTATAACTATGCTCATTCATTATGCTCATTCATGATCAGGTAGGCTTTGTAAAGGGAAGAAATCTTTAGACAGCATCAGACGTTTGTTGCATCTGATTTGGAAGGCTGAATATCTACACCATCCGGTAGTGGCGCTCACACGGTAGCCCTTTGATCAAGTCTCACGGTGCTATCTGAACTATGTTCTTGGGATATTTGTTTTGGAAATAAATTTGTAAAAATTATCCAGACGTTATATAAAACTCCAAAGCTATAGTTAAATCTAACGGTCTTAGGTCCTCTCCCTTTCAAATTGAATGTGGAACTGAACAGGGCGATCCACTTTCAGTACTTTTTTTTATTATTGCATTTAAACCCTTGACTGAAGCAATAGGGATAAAACACGAAATAGGAGGCACTGAAATGACGGGGGGAGAAAATAAAATATCAATATTTGCCAATGATATTTGCCAATGGTGCTCTCAGCACCCAAAAATCAATTCCTACTTTATTAGATTTAGCTAATTCATTCTTCAGCATTTCGGGATATAGTAAACTGCAATAAGAGCGATATAATACCATTATCAAATCTTTGCTATAAAAGTGATTTCCAAGCATGGAAATTTCATTGGGTCCCTCAAAAATTGAAATATCTTGGCATTTTAACACAGTAATACAATATTAAATAATTTAGAGTCTTGAATAAGATACAGCATTTGGAAAGGGGATGGGACAAATGACAACTCTCGCTATGGGGGAGAGTTCAAATTATAAAAAATGTTAATAGTCCCAAAACTGAGCTATCTTTTCAATATGCTTCCCCTCAGTATTCCAGCAGTTTATGTAAAACCAATTATGAGTCACACTGTAGATATCTGGCATCAGCTGCATAAGAAGACAAGATTATATCAGTTTCTTACTGGATCAGCCTCATTATGGTACAATCCAAGTTTAAAAATAAGAGCTTAAGCAAGAATCTGGTTTAAATGATAAAAAAACTCTGGAGATACCTCCAACTTAGAAATTGCATTTTGAGGGTAATTTCCTCAAACTCTAAATTATTTAGTGAATCTATATACTCAATTTAAAAAGCTTAGTAATACCACACACTGAGTAGATAGTCTCAATAGTTATCTGACGGAAGAGGCCGATTGTGTTAATGAGGGGCTAAAAACGGTGTGAGAAAAAGACCTTCTAAGTACATTTACGATGGAAGAGTGGACTAAAATGGTGAAAAATATGTTGACCCCTATGTGCGATGCCAGATCTAAACTCATTCAATTTAAATATTGAACAGACTTTATTGGACACCCGTTAAGATGCATAGAGTCATTCAAGTGCTTGCTGGAGGGGCAATTCAGAAGTTAGTTATAGAGTTATAAGAAAATTTGTAACATTATGGGTAAAAATATAATACTCATGCTAAAATACCACAAAACACAAGAGAATCCATCCTACACAAAATTGTTTACAACCCTTTTAAAAACCGCCTCTTATGAACGCCTCATCTACAAGATTAATGGAAAATTACATACATTTACAGAAGTATGCAGCACTTCCTTAAACAGCTCCAATGACTCATTTCTATTCCATCCAAATATCCATTATCTACCACTTTTACCCAAACAGGGTCACGGGGGGCTGGAGCCAATCCAAGCTGACATTGGGTGAGAGGCAGTGTACATTCTGGACAGGTCGCCAATCCATCACAGAGCCACACACACAGACAAACAACCACACACACTCAGTCCTATGGGCAATTTAGAGTCTCCAATCAGCCTATCCCCAAGCTTCATGTCTTTGGACTGTGAGGAAGTCGGAGAACCTGGAGAGAACCCACACTAACACGGGGAGAACATGCAAACTCCACACAGAAAGGCCACCATCCGAGCGGGGGATCGAACCGGCAACCTGCTTTCTTTGACAATACAGCGCTAACCACCTCGCCACCGCAGCCTAGTGCATTGTTTATTTATTTTGCTGCTGTTATTACTGGGGTTAACTATTAGGTTTTTTTTTTCTTAAAATAAACCAAGATATTGTAACTTTTTATTTGTGTGAATCAGGTACCAGTGATGCATTCTGTTGTCCCCCGGGGGGCCCAGGAGAACGCTCTCCCATGATGTAAGAAACACATGATTGGCTGTACAGCCCAGAGTGGAGATCGAGGAGCTTGGGTTGTTGTTTGTTGCTGGACCTTCCCGGTGAAGGCCGCATCTAGAAAAGAGAATGCAGTGCATAAATATGCTACTGGCATAAATTCCCTTTTCTGCTGATTAATAATGCTGTCTTTACATAATCAGCACCATTATTCTGAAACTTTGGGATGGATGTGTATGAACA
Organism: Pseudomugil tenellus; assembly: GCA_037177515.1. NCBI lineage: Eukaryota > Metazoa > Chordata > Actinopteri > Atheriniformes > Pseudomugilidae > Pseudomugil > Pseudomugil tenellus. The sequence continues at coordinate 15,103,527 of JBAMHX010000010.1, read as the reverse complement.
TAAACTACATCAGAAAATTATTTATCTCAGGGGGATGGGCACTAAGGATCCACATGAATGCAATATAAGTTATGACCCATGTAAGTTTTTGCTGTGATATCTCTATCCTAATACTCGGATCAGCATATCTGCTCTGTCTGTACTAGTGAAGAATAAAAATGCTGTTTCTCAGCTTCTTAGAAGCAATGGGTCCTGAACTGCACATAATAAATGTCACGCTGATGTCAAACGAGTGCAGAAGGCTTAGTTTTAATATTGGAATGCTTTGTATTTAAATCAAGCGGAATAGTTATTTATATATTAAATTTACAACACCATCTCATCATCTAAAGCTAAAATGATTTGGAAATAAGAGCTAGAGATACATTTCACAGAAGAAGAGTACAAAAGGACTATTTAAAGAATCCATTTAAAGTTCTTTGTGTGCCCAACTTGTCTGAATTTCATCTGATCCTGTGTTCATGTTTTAAAGCCACATTATTTAAAATATTACCAGTAAAAACATGTGACATGTGTTTTTAAATTAATGTGAAATTCCAAAAAGGGAACCCTGTTGCTTTATATTCAGGTTATTATTTGTTTCAAGTGGAAAGCCACGGTTCAGTGTTTATTGTTGGATACTTTTCTTTAAAAAAAAAAAACAGTTATCCTGCTTTTAATATTTTTTTATTTGCTAGGTTGAAATATCACTAAAAACAGAAGGACGTTTTTGCAATTCCTCACTGTAAACTTTTAACAGCCAGTTCTCATGCAGGAGAGGGGCAGGGGGCGTCTATTCCCACGTTTCTCCTTCTGATGAGTTCCACAAATAGCCAAAGACACAGTTAACTGTCAGCACTTATTTCCCTTTCCTGCATAAATACATATCCACAGTTATTTGGCACCTCCAACCTCCTGTTGCCTCAGATCCGGCGCTATCCACATCCGTTCTCCTCCAGGCGTTCGATGGGATCATCCTACTCCCGGAAATATTACCGAACAGGAATGTACACCCACCGGGGGCGCAAATGACGTCCTCCTGCCGGAAGTCTTTATTTTTATGGTGCGGTCAACCTTATTTAGTGCTCCACGTGACAAGAAGCGACAACTTTCTACTTGAGCTTGAGACCGCAAAAAAAAAGGGGAAAATGTTTTATGATTCACAGGTCACGAGCTGCTGCCTGCGCAACTTTAGTCAGCTTTCCATTCGTCCATTATGAGCTTTTAGCTAAACTTAGAAGGAAATCCCCAATACCTGCAGTTCGTGCACACCATAAAACATTCACTCACTAAATAAATAAAGTCCTCTTTAAAAGAAGGTGCAAATTTTAAAGTCACTATAATGAAACCTAATAATAATCCTACATAATCAGTTTGCTCAACTGTGTTTCAATCAAGGGAAACTTAGATATTAGTAAAGTAACTGACACCTACTCAAAGATGATGGGCACCAACCTTTCCTCAAATGCTGAAAGAGTAAAGCGAGTAAATAAACTCTCTTTTATTTTTCAACAAATAGAATAAAAGTGTCATAGATCTAAGACTGTTTTTTTTTTTTTTTTTTTTTTTATGAATCTTCTCATAATTTCAGTCCGGATTCAAACATAGCATTGTTTGAGGTCAGGACCAAGTGTAATGTGGTCCTAATGCAGAAAATAAGTCATAAAATGAGCATAATTTCCTATTTTACAAGTAGAAAAAAAGAGGCGGTGTATTAATAAATTTGTGTAGAAAATTTCAGTCCACTGAATATTTCAGATGACCTTGTTTATTGAGGTCTAGGGTCATAAATGCAATAACCTGTTTCTATTTCTAAATATTTTTTTGTTTTATGACATACTGCATGTGTGCAGTAAATTGATTAGTTCATTGGAATGATGCCTTGGAAGATGAGGACTATTCAAAGAGATCAAGTGACATAATATACATAAACTTTTATAATGATCACAATATAGTCTATGTGTTAATCTAAATTGTTTGTTTGTTTATTTTCAATATTTATTCATTGTATTGCAGAATTTGCATAGCACTGCTGGACCCAACCACAGAGGAAAGAAAAAAGATAGAAAGAAAAGGAAAGCAAACAGAGTACAAAGAAGAGATAAAACGTTACATAATCTAAGGGCCCATCAAAACTGTTAGTGAAATCCTGCTGATCTGCCTGAACGTATTGCCTTCTGACTTCATTATATGATTCATCATTTGATAGTATCTCTGTGTGTTTTGCACTCTCTTTTTATTGTTCCCTGCTTCAACAAGTCGAAACAACTTCTGGAAAGTGAACATTTGGATGTTAGATAAATTACATTTGGTCATTATGCCCACAGCCTCACCAAACTGAGGTCATTGTTTTAAAAGTACTGTTACACTGATAAGAAGTTAGTCACTTTTACATTATAGAGATCAGAAACATATCAGAAAGTGAGCCCAATGGGACCAGAAGACGGAAGTCAAGAGAAGAATAAGTTATCACAAGACTCAGACTTGGACATACAGGCTTAAAATAATAATAATAATAATAATAATAATAATAATAATAATAATAATAATAATAATAATAATAATAATAATAAATAATAATAATAATAATAATAATAACAATCGGAAAACATCCAGCTCATTTCTGTGGTTTTAGAAATGCAGCAGAAACAGACCAACATGTACTGTTTGCATGTCCAAAATATGTAGCAGTTAGGATTGAAGGAAGGATTAAGGAAAGCAGACAAAACAGAGTTTTTATGGCAATCATATTTAAAGGAAAACATGGAAATATTTAGTGTATCACTTAGTGGAAACCAAGGAAATAAATAGAATAAAGCTTTTGTTTATTTGTCTGTTTTCTGTTTTGTTTTTCTTCGTTTTGTTTTTCTTTTTTTAATCGTTTATTTTGTTTCATCGTTCAGTCCTACGCTCCAACATAGTAGGTGGCGGTAATGCACTTTGCAGTGAGTTGCCACCCGCCATCAAACCCAAGAAGAAGAAAAAGAAGAAGCCGAAGAAGAAGTAGGTGGTAGTTGTTAGCTTACCAGTGCTAATGCTGATAACACGAAGAAGCTGACGGTAAACGCAAAATTACACAAATAATGGTTACGAAAATATTAATCTTTGACTGAATTCTTTTACTTGAATTATGTTTGCTTGGAATAAGATAGGTGTTTTACTGCAATAGTGCTTATTGTAATATTGATTTTTTTTTTTAGCATATAAACATTATATATAAACATTCCGAAAGCTTCCAACTTTACTTTTTAATGAATTTACAAAACTCTAGGTTAATTGATATATCTTGGTAAACTATAAAGTGTCTCCTAGAGTCTTTAAGCTGCCTCGTACTCAGATGGAGGCCATGGTAACTCCATTAGACTAAATGTGATGTTCATATACCAGGTTGTAGACGCACATTCTGCAGATGCCTCAATATAATGACACAGATACAGTGTAGAGAATAGACATTTTGGGGGCTTTGTTTTGTATAAATCCCCCAAGTTGTTTCTAGTGCTTTGCTCTGGTAGATAAATCAGTTTGCAATCATTTAAAGCCATTTACAAAGACAATACTGTGAAACACTTATGTAGTTGTTTGCTAATAAGGCTTATAGGTTACAACATATGCTGTCACTGGTTACAACATGCAGGAAAACCTTTCCTACAGCTTTCCATTCAATGCAGCATGACTCAGCAGTTCATTTTTACTTCAGTATTTAAGCTACTTGGATATCTAAATGAACGTATCTAAAAATATATAAGCGTTATTTTTTCATAGCAGTGCTGAACACTACCAGAGAGGACAGAAAAAAAGATAGAAAGAAAAGGAAATAAATTTGTTTATCCCCAAAACTGTTTTGATGATTTTCTTTCCTTCCTCAACTTAACAGAGAGCCCTAACATGGCAACACCAGTGTCTGTGCTCCGCCTGCCTAAAGGACCTGACCCCAACAGCCGTGGATTTGACCCTAAATCACCCCGCTTCATTGCCCTCTGTCGTACGTCGCTTGCCACTTCAGCTCCGTCAGAAGCAGACAGCGAGAAGATAGAAGAAGAGCAGCATGCGCGATCTTTGCTGCGAGAGCGTTTTCTCCGGTGTCTGCTCGCCATGACCAACAAGAAGGTTCAGTTTCACATGCATGAGAATGTGAAGGTCCAGGCCACGTTTGGGGCGTCGGACATTGATGTGTTGAACTTTCAGGTCTCGGACCTGCATACTCCCATCGGAGTGCAGAAAGAGGCACTGATCAGGTGTCAGGATGTGATATCATTCACTTTTGAAGTATGAGCACCTCAGGCTGTCATTTTGAGTTTAATTTCATGTTCATTTTTGTTCTCACACTTCAAGATAGAAATGTTTGTTTGTGTCTTTAGGATGGTGTGACTGTTACACATATCTGTTCATAACACAGACATGTTATGTACTTCACAGTCGGATGTAACAGAGAATCATAGCACATTTTCGACACAAGAGGGAGCCACATCCCTTTGTTTAAAATAAAAATTCATCCCCAAACTGTTAAAATCGCTCATGGTTTTGGAGTGTTTATAAAATCAGTGTATGTTCTGATATCGCAGAGCATTTGAAGACATTTACTGCTTATTGAGTTTAACTGTAACAGTCTTGAAAGAAGTTGAGACTTGATAAGGAAGCACAAGTATAATGCTTGTTTTCTCTTTGTATTTGATTTTATTTTGTATTGAAAGACTGTTTATTACTTTATTACACTGGATTGCTTTTCTTTTATAATAAAATATCCAACAAAAAGTTTGCTTGGAAAGTACAGTTTATTGATTCTGTTAAAAACATAAAACTTTATTTAAACGTGTTATGGGAAAAGAGGATTTAATACATACATTATCTTCTAGGCATAATTATGGGCTATCTCAGCAGTGTAGCTGCTAAAGTGTCCTTATTTTAAAGCTGACAAAAACCAGATTACTGGCTCAACCATCTCTGAAATGTTAATACGTCACATTAATCAGATAAAATGAGGCATGTTTGATGGTTTTTGGTTTAAGTGAATATTGTTCTTGGTAAGATTTTTACCAAAAAGTTTGATTATTATTGATCAAGACATTATGCATTGGGAGATTACAGTTCCAATTACTGTGTTGCATAATCAACTGGTTATAAAAAGTAAATTTTGATTATATTAACTTGCGTACATATTAACCACAGTGAGTTTAAATCCTAATGTTAGTTGAGGCGGCACAAATTGAGATGTAATGTAATGCATACTAGTGCTGCTGTGTTAAGTAGGAGTTCTATGTTGTGTATATGTGGGTTTATGGGCATTCAATCTGGGGGATTTGTTGAATAATATGCCGTTAATGTAAAGCACATTGTGCATTTTTTTATGAGAAGTGCTTCATAAATACAGCTTGAATGATAATGTAATTCTGAATTCAGAGTTAACTGAGCAATACGGTTAGACTCTTAATTTAAATAGTGCTTTATTATGATCCTAAACTTTTATATGTGAATAAACCTAAATAGATATATGACCTATGTAACTGTAAAAGACGCAGGTCTTCTTTTTTCAGTAGTTTGAAGTGGAGGGTGTTGAGATGCAAAGCAGGGCTTAATGTCATGGATTTGGGTGTTGCAGATCTGCTGCAGATCTGTTGTATGGCAGCTGATTTTGACCTCTGATCTGCCTGCATTCAGACAGGAGCTCTTCCTGTTATTATGAATGACAAACATGTCAGAGCTGAATTTACACATGTGAATACAAATTCTGAATATTTTCTACAAGGTACACATAATTTCTGAAAGTTTTAATTTTACAAATACAAGAGCAGGAAGATTTTCTTTTAAATGTCAGGAATGTTGTGTCTCCAGATTAAGGAACAACAGTATTCATGCATTGCTCAGATATTATGGAACTATATTGACATCCTCATGTTTTGATGATTCTTTTGATAGTTTTTACACTTTTGCAGTCATTTTAGTTTTCATCTGGAAATATAATTTAATTATTTAACAGGCTTAAGGCCTGCTAATGAAAAGCCCATTCAGTAATGAGTCATGAGTGCACAAGTGACTGAAATAGAACAACACAAAATCACCAAAATAACACTTTTATTTTTGCACAATTCAAAGCAAGAACTAAAATGATTTCAAGGATAAGCAGCTCCTGAATAGATCAGCGGGATGTCCAGTTATCTTTTCTGTTTCACAAAGGCCGCATATGACCGCAGAGTAAACATTTGTCACTGGGATCTCTGCTCTCATAAACATAATTAAGAAGTACAGGATTCATCATTGTTCAGCACCAGCCTCATTGCTGGGAGACAGAGGAGGTGGGGGGGCATCGATACTATTTAATCTTCTTAAAAGGTGTATTTTGCAAGTTCCCAATAACTCATTTTATTTGAGTGCCATTAGGCGGTCATGTTATGTTTGTGTCTCTTTTTGTACCTGAATTATCTGACCACTCAGTGGAGACAGTCATCAGTGAGGCTGTGACTCATCTCCCCCTCTCTATTTCTCCCTCTCGCTCTCCCCCTCCCTAATCCGAAATATGACTTAAACCTTGCATGACGTCATCGAGCCCGTGTGATTCAATCAGGAAGCCTTCAAGGACAACCAATGATAATTTCATATACACAGCAGGCATGCTGTTCTGTGACCAGCAGCCCTGAACTCCCTCAGTCCTCGCTCTAACCTCTGTGGTGAGAGTAGGAGCACAGACGCCACATATACATGATGCACATTCACTTTCCCATCTAATAGAATCTCTAAGAAAATACTTTTTATTCATCTGATGTTTTTCATTTGCAAATAGAAAGACATAAATCCACGTTTAAACCAACAGTCTACGTTATAGAATATTAATAAGGTAATATTTTATAATGAAACATTCACAGCAGCCACTTAGCCTCATCTGTGATTACAGAAAGTCTTCTGGCTTGCGGTGTATGTGTGGTACGAGACTTCAAGTGATTGTTAAAGAACCCAGTTGATAATGTATCTTCTACCTGTCTCAGAAAACTTAAGAGAAAGTACACAAACAGTTCAGTGTCAATAACCAGTTTTAAATGCTTTTAATTAACTTCAAAGTAATAGTTTCTCTTTACGAACTCAAGTTGAATTTGTGCTCCCTAATTCGCAGCAGTACACAGGGACACCCTGCCTCAGTGTTATCTTCTCTTACTGTTTGTCTTTCCTGACAGTCTGCTTCTCCCTGATTTCAGTGGAAAAACATTCCTGCCTCTGAGTATGCATGTGTTTTTCTGTGTGTGTGCTGCTGTATCAGTGCATCAGTCATGATGGTACAAGGAATCTGCCCTGTGTAACACCAGCGGCCAACAGGAAGCACATTCCGCTCCTTCCTGTTTGTGGCCCTCTCTCGGTTCCTGGCGAGTGTCTGATAACTCACAAAACCACTTAATCACTCTTTTTGCCCAAAACTCCTGCCAGCAGACAAAAATAATAGGCTAGTGACCTCATGGGAATATTTTTAGCATATTTCATTGTGGACAGGAGCACAGATGATGATTAACACGATAACACTTGTGGATTGATTGAACTAAGTATCAGCTTGGGTTTTATGTAAGGCTGATCAGACATCTGTTGACACACAAGATGGCTGATTAGCAAACTTGCCTACCAGCTGTGATACTGAAAGCACAGATGGCTGCATGTTTTCATGAATATGAGCAAATGGAGAATTCAGAAACCTTCTGGTGAAACTGCCTCCTGTGTTGGCTTATTGATTCTGAAAGATTACCTTTTGCTTTTCATGTTGTTGATTTTTCTGTTTTCTCTTTCAGTTTCTATTCATTGTAATGCTGTTAGCATCATTGGTAGTGTTGATTGGTGTGTCAAGCATGCAACCATTTATTGCACCAGGTAAAGTCAGAGTTATTGCTATCCAGCTTTAGTTGCTTAAATGTTTAGCTGTTTAGTGCTGCAGGTGTGTATGAAGTGATCAAGGGGTTTATCAGTTAAATATAAAACGCTGGTATGTGAGCAGCAAAAAGCTCTGTAGGCAATGCTGTTTCTAAAAAATTTTTGAAACACTTAAAATTCTCAGGGAAAAGCAAACATTTCACATGTTTCTTATCATGAACTCTTCAATCACATAATCCAATAAGGCTGCTGGTGTCTATGATTTCTAGAGTCAATTTAATTCTGTACACACCGCCACATAGAAAAATCAGCTCACACACCATTTAGTGACACCTCTAATGAAGATGGAAGACTCCAGCTGAAACAAGTCAGCTAGGCTTATACTAACATTTAGTGTCTGATAACATAACTAAATGAAGAATCACTCATTCAGTAATAACACTTTTAGTTATGACAATCGTGTAAGTGTATAAAACTTAAAATTTTTGCAAATTAACTTTAAATAACCAAATATGATTTAAATGTGGAGTAACAAAACCAGAACAAAACCAAATAATTCTTATTTGGACCTTTTGGGCTAATTTTCACTGCATATGTAATTTACAGCAATGAACGTCTGTTGCCTTTTGACATGGGATGCCTCAAAAGTCATGAAAGTATTATCCTGCCTTTAATCAAAAGCATATTTAGTTACTTTGAGATTATTAATCATTGTTTTCAGCCTCAGATCTTGTACTGCTCTGTCTCACAACACTGTGCTCGCACTTACAAAGTTTCTGCTTGTCATCAAGTGACCATCTTCACACCATAAACTTTGTGTAAACGATCCCATAAAATGTTGTTCTTGTTGGCAATAAATGACTTATAATCGTGTTAAAAGATTATATGACCTCTAGTTATCACGAGAGCAACTGCAAGAGTGTCAAATAAATTGCAGGATGCCTAAAGTGTTATTGTATTATATATATA
>JBAMHX010000010.1:15038259-15073508 GCA_037177515.1 Pseudomugil tenellus | reverse complement strand
ATATATATTTGTATATTTTAGCACTTTACACTGCATGTCACATTCACATACACACATTCACATCCTAACGGGGGGTGGGGGCGTTGCAGTGTTCAGTGCTGCCCATCGACTGAGGTGACACTTTCTCTCCGTGTGATTTGTCCAGGGTGTTCCCTATTACTCACTGAATGCTCCACACCCCCATGACTCTGCACTGGAAGAAGTGGGTATAAAAATGGATGTTTGGATAGATAGACAGTATTAACAAATATTTGCAAAGTATTGCTCCGAGACACGAGGACACTGTCACCTATGGTTGAAAAAAAGTATTCCTGCAGTTTATTTAACTTAACCAGAAGAGTCCTAGCTTGAGGAATGAGATGAAGATGAAAGGAAAACGGTGATGCTGTCAAATTGCAGCTCCTAGCCACTGTCTCATGGGAGGTCATTACATTTGTTTATCATCCTGCTTAGGACTCCTTTTTTCCTGAGTGGCTAAAGCCAAAAAGCACAAATCCAACATTTTGATTTAACTTCTCAGCTTGTTTCTCTTTCTGGCTGGCCAGACACTCGCTGGCATGAATTACAGCACAATTACTCATACTCACAAGGAGCTACGAATTTTGGGTGTACTTTACTGTGACAAATTGTACAATTGTACTTTAATGTCAAGATATCCAATGGGTAGGGGTTTTTATGTTGGATCATTTTTACATCTAACTCTCTGTAAGCAAGTCAGCCAGCTTACTGTAATAAAACACTGAACTGATGTGGTCAGTCGTTTGGGTCAGGTGCTTTCAGCAGGTGGAAGTGTAACAATGCACAAATATGCTAACATGTGTCAAGAACAATTCAAATTTACAAAATTATATATAAAGAACTTAAAACAAGAGTGCTGCAAAAAAGAAAAAAAATTGGTGTGTAGTTGTGTGTAAAGTTGTTCTGCAGTGGTACAATTACTCCGTCTCAGGATGAATGAGGTCTGTGGCTGAGTTTTTTCTGTTTGTGCGAGAAAGGACTGGCAGAGGGAGCTGGGGGTGGGGGTGGGGGGGTACAGGGAGGAGGAGCAGAGGGACGTGCGTGAGTGATTCTCCAGATGAGATCTAATATGTGAGACGATGCATCCTAAAGAGACGTTTTCTCATGGGCCCACCCCATGAATACAAATTCCCCCCCTCCACTCGCTTAACGCGGGAAGGACAGATGCACCTTGCTTCAACCCATCATGGAGAAGTACAGCCTGCTTTTTCCTTTTTTTTATACTCTGTCCTAACATCCACTTCCATCCAATCACAAAACTCAGCTGTGGTGACTTCATGGCAGCTCTTATGAGTCATCCATTCATACATCTCTTTGTAACTGAATCTCTTTGCTCTCATTGAGTGTCATGGGTATTTATAATGACGGAGTGGACGCCTGCAAGCATGGTGGCTGAAAAGTAAAATGTTGCCAGTGAAACGCAGGTGAGTTTATTAAAGGAGGAAATGTGGAAAACAATCAGTCTGCTTGTACCTGTTGGTCTCTAAGGATATGTAGTCCAGATTTTTGTGTGTTTGTGTCCACATTGCAATGTAAGTTAACATGTATATGTAGAGATAAAAGTGTGTTAATGATACTGAGGCTTGCCTTGGTGACATCACTGTTTTAGATGGTCTGAATGGCCAGGAAAGTCGATTAAAGTTAGACTAAGTTTACCAGCTGGAGTCTGAGTGAGAAGGAAAAAAGTGTGCAGAGGTGTGTGTATGTGAGAGAGAGAGAGAGCGAGAAAGAGAGGGAGTAAAGGGGGAGGAGATACAAAAGGGAGGAACAGAGTGGACAGGAAAGGAGAGAGACTAAGTGAGGAGGCTTAGAAACATGAGGAAGTTTTTGCCGGTGGTACAGTAATAGAGAGGCACAAAACTCATTATCTTCCTGATACTTCTAGCGGGAGTTGATTTAAACAAGCAGGGGTGGAAGTGCAGCCAAAATAACTAAAAGGTGGTGCTTACGAGCAGAGGTCAGGCAAGCAGAGGGGAAGCCGCTGGATGTTTTAATGAGTTTGCTTATCTGACAGTGACAACAGCATGAGAAGCTGAGCAAGGGAGCAAAAAGGAAAGACAAACATGGAGCAAGCAGCATTATCACCAGTCACATAGGAGAGACATGCCCCAGCTGCTCTGAGGGGGGTAAAAAAGAGACAGAAAGGGGTAAATAGTCCACTTTGTCCATTCTGTCCAAAGGAGCGAAAGCACGAGCAGAGGGATCGTAACACTGGAGCTCAAGGATAAACCATGGACTCTGCATACATCCCACCACACCTGGACGTGAGTACATCCCCAGCTCTCTCTTACACACACTTACACACACACACATCTGTCTGTCAAGCCACAAGCCACAGGAACTGTGCTGCTGAAACCATTAGTCACTCTGGGGAAAACACACACATGCACACTCTGCTGGCACACTGTGTTGCTCAATCAAAATTTGGTCCGGTAAGCAACTTGCCTGAGAATAATGCTTCCATTATGGTTTCAAAGAGCATAACTCACCACAGCCTCAGCATACACAGTGCAAATTGGGCCTCTGTGTTAACATACAGCAGTTTTAATTTAAAAACCAGAAGAGCGTTTACGTTCTGAATTTCGCATTGCTTTAGCAGCGAGAGCAGCTTCTGAACTTTCAACAGTTGCAGGTTAGACATCAGAGTTTCCACTGATGCTGGTGAAAAGTCCTGCCTCAAAGGGGCCTTCTGTAAACCACAACATGCTCTCGACACGAAGACCTCAGAACATCCCACACAGAGGCGAAGGGCCATGTGATAATCTCCCTAAAACCCAGCGAGATGAGATGGAAGCATTGCTTCCAGACACTTTGCAGTGTGTGAGCGAGTTTGCGCAGATACGCTACCTGATCAGACAGGTAGCACAAGGAATCACCAAGTCTGCTCAGCACCTGTGTGTGTTTCTGCTTATTTACAGCTATTTTCAATTCGCCTCACAATATGTCAACCCTGGTCCTTCACAGTTTACAACACATTCACACACATTCAATCGTCCCTACTCTGTTATTTTCATAGACATGTGTGCATGTGTGTGTACAATAAAAACTCATAGCAGCTCACCTGAATTATTGTAGTGTTTTCATCTGTTAGATTTCAGGATGCAAAATGTTTTCACCCACAATATATATCAACTCCACAGCTTAAAGTCTTATAGAGACAAGTAAAACACACAGGCATACATCACAGTTAATTCCACTTAATACCCATGTGGTGAAGGAGCAGCAATGAGCACAGATGAATCGTGTTTATGTGTGAAGTGTACATTGTATTTGGGCTAATGAGGGTGTTTGACATAACATTTCAAGTGTTTGCTCAGGGTGAAAATGAACCCTGTGGCATGTAGGCTGCACGTATCAAGTTCTGAAAGAATGGGACAGCCACATAGAAAAATGAGAGCAGGGAGGAGAGCTGTGGGGGAGTGGGGGGGGATCAGGGAGAGTGAAAGGAGGAATTCGGGAAAAGAAACATGGGAAGAACAACAGGAAGGGAAAGTTAAGGGACCCGGCGAAACATGAAGACAGCGGCGGTGGATAAATCAGCCGTCTGTGGTGACACTCCGGGCCCCCGACCCGGCAACAGTCTGCTGCACTCTTCCGCAAAAACACCATTCATTTAAGAACTAGGAAAAGAGAGCAACATTAATACATTAGGAGGGAAGAGAGCAGGACTGACAGGGCAACGCGGAGGTGATGCAGAAAAGGTGAAAACATTTGTTTTTAATGAAAAAGGACAAGAGATGGGAGGAAAAAAGGGGAGAACTAATGAGAGGAAATAAAATGAGAGGGCGAATAAAAAGAAGCTGGTAAGGAGAGAAGAGCATGTGCACACAGTTCAGTATGACAACACAGAGGACAAAGCAAAAGGACAAAGTTCAAGGAATGCAAAGAGGAAGGAAGAAGGGGAAAACGAGCAAAGTTTGAAATAAACAGATAAAAAGAGAGACGGACAGAGGTCAGAGGTTTTAATCAGCGAGTTCAGAAAGAAACGGGGTTGACTAGCAACAACCCTCGTCTGCCGCACGCCAGGGTCACAGTACTGTCTGATGTCAGGTCACATCTAACAGACTGAGCTGCATGCATCCCCACAGGAAGACATGCTGCTCAACTCCAAACCTTCATACCTTATCTCCTACCCATAAATTACACAAATTATCCTCCGAACATTTCGCTTGTACACATTTAACGTAGACTTGTGCCAGACAGGAAATGAATGAAGCATTATAGATAAAAGGAGGAACTGTGGGGGTGTAATCATAAAAATGTCAGATATGTTTTGCTGGCCAAGTGGCATGACTAGACGTGAGAGTGGGTAACACCCTCATGGACACATCAAATAAAGCTGCTAAATTAGCCCTGGATCCACTTTGCCCAGTTTTAATTAAGCACAACCAGTCATAACACAGACATACTTGAGAAAAGAGCGGTTGTATATGTCACCGTAGTGAAGAGCAAGCTTCCCACCTCCTTTCTTTTCATCTGGTTCTCTGGTTAATAAGGGTTGCGACACACCCTTCCGTGACGCCCGAACCTTTGTACCCAGGAGTCACCTGGGTGGTTTTGTAGGTGAGGAAAGTACAGGAGAGAGGTGGTGTTGTTGTCCTTAATTTCCTTTACGAGCCTCCACAGTATATGGGAGAGGCTGTTCAGCAGAAAGTCTAATCTGTAATTGTCCTCTGCTGCTCTGCCCCAGGTGAAACAGCCCTGGGTGGGGCAGCAAGAGTTTAATAGATAGCTACAATCCCACGCTTGGAGGTGGCTTATTTTCCCAGGCCTCCTTAGAACCGCAAACTATATGAGCAACACAAATTTTCACAACAGAACATGCATAAAAAATATACACACCTTCACACCTGTGACCTCTTTTTACCATTTTCTGGCAGTGTGGCAAGATTAGCAGTCATTAGAGGATCATTATGTGCCATAAACATCGCTGCTATCTTACTTTAGTGGCCCTAATCAGTTCTATGTCCTTTATAGCGATGAAATAAAGAGATAGAGGCGAGAAAGACAGAGATATGCGAGCACCTGCACGGGTATAAAGATAAAACCAAACCTAAAGTGCTTCTACAAACAGCTAAATAGATACATGTTCTTCTATTTAACCTCTTTCTTTTCTAATGCCTATTTCAGAATGCCATCAGATGTAAAAAAAAAAAAAAAGCAGATTATTTCATGCAAACTCTGACATTGCATAACATTCTTCAATTTATTTATTAGTAAATTATTAGTAGTGGAATTAGTCACTTTTTTTAACAGGTGCAACTTCCGTCCCCGTTTAGAGAAACCCGTTGGTTTAGAGAAAGGATGAGCAATGTGGAGATGAGGTATAGAAAGAAACTAAGCTATCTCGAAATGACTTTTATTCTATTTCTATGTTTCCACCATTTGTTAAGTTGCATCAACTCAGAAATATTTTTTCAGCCAACTTTGGACACAATATCTTATTTCAATATTCCGCACAATACACTTCATTTTGTAGCTAAGATTGCCTTTTGCTGCCTGGTCACCAAGTTTTCCACCTCCTCTCTGCTCCTTTAACCTCTCACCTCCACCTCTCAGGTCAGCAGGGCTCTTACCTTTCAGGCTTGTAATTACTTTTTCAGTTATTGGCACCTTTACGACAAAGAAGGAAGGTGTTAGCCAGGCTTTTGTGGCCCTCGTTTGTGGTCGATTTCTCACTCAGAGGACAGTCGTTTTGGTAGAAAAGCTGATCACTTGCTTTGAGTTAAAAAGAAATTGTCTAAAAGACTGGTACATTTTTACTTGAATTTACATCCCAACTTAGAAGTTGGAGAAAATTACATTATTTTGTAGGAACAAAATTGAGAAAATAACATTTTACATATAATAAAAGTAATTATATATTAAACAAGGTATTGTATTCCAGCCTGCAAACATCTGCACACATGAAACTTTAAATCACTGAAAATAATAATTATTAATACCAATATAATTAATACCAACATATTATATTTAAGGGAATAAGATCAACGTTATCACAAGGTTTTATCTTATCACTGCAGATGACACATCCATATTCCTGTAGAGATCAATTAACCCTCTGGCTTGTTAAAGTCAGGGAAGAATAACAGCAACTATTTAATTCTTTAGAAGATACCTAATCCAAGTATAAACTGCAGATGCAGTTGTGATACAACAGCATCACAAAGTGTTTTACAGAATAAAAACAAGTATTAGCTTATTAAAAACACTAAAAATCCTACTCTGATCTTACTCACTCTCTCCCAGACAAGGGCAATTTCCACAGCAACAACACTGGAGCCCGAGCAGGAAGCCCCTGGTGTGGAGGATCCACAAGAAGAAAACACTTATGACATATTTTAATAAGAAAAGCAAAAATAAAATAATCCTAAAAACTTAAACAAATAGCAGGAACAATTATTAAAATATAAATTAAAAATATAATACGTAAATATATAATGGTTACTAAAAATAATGACAAATAATTAAGTGACTTCATTAATAAATAGGTCCAATAAAATAAGTAAAATAAAATGGTGTATTAAAGTAATAGTCCAACTGCAAAGCTACAAAGGTTGAACATCTGTTTAAAAACATAAATAGATCTGAGCTTCTCTGACAGAGAGAAGGGCTGTAGTAATAGAGTGAGGCCTCCCTGTAAGTTTCAGTTTAATGCTTTAATACTTTCTTCTGATGGAAGAAGTTTGATGCGAAACTCCAACTGTGTATTACTGATTAATGATGGAGGCTTTTGATAAACAACTCTGACCTCTTTTACACACACAGTGTGATTAAACTACAGTTAGAGGCTGCGTGATTACTCCTGCTGAGCTAAACAGTGAGATAAATTAGCCTTATGGTGTGACTCTCAAAAGAAATTACAGAAAAATGGCAAAATCATGGTTTTAACAAGCAATAAGGCTAACATGCAAACAGCTTTGTGTGGATATGCAGGCAGTACATTTCTTAAACATGTGCTACACTGAGACCTAAGGCTAATGAGAAACTAGTGTGTTCAGGAAGAAGCAATGACTTATGATATACAGGGTTTAGGAGCATCTCAAAGGAACTATCTATTTAGCAGATATCTTTGTGTCAAGCATTAGTTGTGGAAAAACATGTAAATTTTACATTCCAACAGCTCAAGGAGAGAAACATTCACAATTAAATCTCTCTCTCTTGATGTATAGCTTCCTTTCTTCTACTCTGTTTATTTCCACCACATCATCTCTCCTCCCCACCTCCCTCCAGGTCCACAATGCTCCCTGCTAACCTCCTGCTACTCATGATCTTGCTGCTACCTCAAGCCTCGTCTGGTCACCAGGGTGGAGACACCAGCGAGATAGATCATGGCAAGGTGTCCCCCACGCCCTCACCCGTGCCATCATTCCCAGATTCCAGCCTGGCTCAGACCATCCAGACTCTTCTCTTGAGCCGACTGGGCCTGCAGTCTCAACCGGATCCGCGACCTGGAGCCCCGGTGCCACGCTACCTTCTCGACCTTTACCGCTTCCACCAGCAGCAGTACCACCTTGTAGAAGACCCTTCATTTAGCTTCCCCAGCCAGCACATTCAGCAGGCCAACACTGTACGCAGCTTTCATCACAACGGTAAGTTTACCACCATGATTGTTCTCAGTTTTTTTTTATGGAAGACTTTAAAATCTGAAAAATTATAACACATTGTGAAAACAGACAGTTTAGACTTTCAAACAGATATTTCATGTTGAAATCTGTACTACAGTCAACATGAGCAACTCATGATGTTGAAAGTACTTTAATTAAATAAAAGACAATAATACAATGACCTCTTCATCTGTTACTCCGATAAGTGTAATCCTAATGACTTTATGGTGTAAGCCTGCAGTTTAGAATATTCTTTAACATTACATGTTGCTAAATCAGCTAATTATGGTCCTATTAAAGTAAGACTGGTTAACATAATCAAGGCATGTTGTAGGGTAGAGACGTGACTGAAATGTAGTTACTGTATAGTAGAGATAGTTTCTCTGCTCCTCAATTTGTTACTTTTACTTCATTTTAATTTTTAAAAGTATCCACTGGTTCAGTACCCAACCTAATCAGCTAATTAACTAACCCTAGCTTATGTTTGGTATGTAGTACCCCAAAGGGTGGATACATCTCTTTATTAGTAGAGTACATAGTTAGATACATACATCGTCCTAAAACTCTCCTATTAAAGATGGAAAAAGACCAACTGACACTTAATCAAGTACAAATTGCCAAAGGTTTTGAATTTTGGTTCAAAAGGAATATAAAAAACAAGCAAACAATGATAAACTAATGTAGTTTTACATCATTCAGAACCTAATATTTTGTGAAACAATCCTTTGAAGCAATCAGATGTTTTCTGCAACTCTGTTATGCATGTTAACCAGTATTTTAGCCCACTGTTCATCAGCAAATCACTCCAATTTGTTTAGACACTTTTGTTTATTCTTTTTTGTTTTTTTTCCTTTGTGATTTTTTTCTACTATTACTTTTTTCAGTTTCCAGTTATTTGAGTGACTGTTTGAATTTTGTCCTTTTTAATGGAAAAATATGAATATAAATAAAAATATGAAGACGATCATATGTTTGATGCTAAAGAAATCTTTTTCCCTGCTGAACACTGCAATCTGGACTCTTTGTCTTTGGGCTGAGATAGACTTGCTGCGTATGTTTAGCCATGTCTTTCTACACAACGCAAGCATATTGCAGCCAAACATTCAATAGTGAAGGTCACCGCCTGGGGTCAGTATGCAGCAGTAGGAGTCTAAACAAGGGAAAAGGTCAACTCACCGGTAGCTTGAATTTTTGCAGCATTTCCATACACAACATATTATTACCAGTCCGTTGCTAATTAGCCTCGAGTGTTTGTCTCTGTGCAACAGAGAGGAACAATTATAAATATGGGTCTTTTTTAAGGCTGTGCGCCATGTTTGCCGTCAATCTCCTGTTCATGCTTTTGTTCGCATCTTTTCTAGCATTTAAGTCAATAGTTCACCTTGCGCATGTGACCAATGCTTTGCTGCGTCATGATACGTAAGCAGACACATAGACAGTGACTTCAGCACTGGAGGACATCATCCAAACAAAAGCATGAACATGAGGTCAGACTTTACTTGTTTTTTTAAGACATTGAACAACACATATAATCAACATCAAACTCAAATAACAAAAAGGTTCTGACAACAATCTATTTGTAAATCTTTAAATTAGTTTGTATAACCTTTTTATTTTCACCGCTGATAACTTAAATGAAGCTATTTTTATCACATTGTGTTGTTCTCATTGGGCAATAAAGTCTGTAAAACAACATGAGGTCAGATGTAAACACAATGGCAGATAGTTTTCATTTGGGACTTATGGACTTTACTTGCAATAAGCAGCATTTTCATAATTATTCCTCCCTGTTTTACAGTGACAAAGAACCCTAGTTAGCAGCAGATTGCGTAAATTGTGTTTACCAAAATGCCACAGAAGTACAGCATTACCAGCAGATTATTCTTTTCACGAGTTCTGAGTCCTAGTACTGCGTACTTCCCCCTAGCGGTGGCCTCCAGTATTAAACGTTTTGGCCAATTAATCTTTGCAGTGTTTGCAGCAAGTATATAGATACACACAGATGTAACAGAGCGTTCCATGCAAGCATACACATTATACAAGTATATCCCAGCCCCTAAGCAGCAGGAAGGGAAATATTTGCTGCATTAATCAAAGCATAAGGCCTCAACTTAGACTCTCAGATGAATAGGTCCGTGACAGCAAAATTAAGTTCTGCAATACATTGTCTCCATTTAACACACTTTGTTGTCTCGTTAACAGCTGTTAGTGTCTGTTTTAATGTTCTGTTTGGTAAAACTGAGAGCTGACCACACCTGACAGTAATGGCCATGTAATGGATAGCTTGTTTTCCAGGCCCCTGAATGCCTCAAACCTGGAACAAACTCATTTCACAACAGCTGTCTATGACAAAGATGCCAAGAGAATAGCTTGTAATAATGAGAAAGACATGATGATTATCATAACTTAAAGGTAGAAACTGTAAATGTGTCACGTCTGGAGACAATGCAATTTTTTTTAATTGCTGTATTTCATCTTCTCCTCGTTCGTCGTTTCCATTTATTACCTCCACCACTGAGGTTATATTTTTGCAGGTGTTTGATTGTTCTTTGTGTACAAAATAACTCAAAAAGTTATGGATGGATTTCAATAAATTTTCAGAGAATGTTGATAATGGGGAGCTTAACAAATTATTACATTTTAGTGGCGATCCAGATCACCATCTGGATCCGAACCCAAACAAAGCATATTCACGTTCTGATTTCATAAACAGTCACGTGGGGTTACACAGAACTGATTCTTCCATGTCGGAAACTATAAATGTCTATAGTCGACATTTCTTGGTTTCTTACCTCCACCAAGGAGGTTATGTTTTTGCCAGCGTTGGATATGTAATAGACATGAATTAATCTAAAGACATGTAATAAGCACAAAATTGTAGCTGAGTTCATGGTGAATCACAAGTTTGTCAGCGGATTTCTCGTGTCTTCAATAGTTACATTAGCGGAAAACGGTTTACACCTAATAACTTTTGATCTAATAATAATGATAACACCATCCCTGCAAAGCCTCGAGGCTATTTTTTCATGGTCAACAAATGAAATAGAGTAGATAAAATAAATATAGGACTGTTGTTTTAGTGGGAATCATTGTAAAAGGGACCGGTCATGCTTGGCGGAGGTCTGCGCTCTCAGAGTGCCTTTTTAGTTACTAGTCTGTTTTAGTAATGAAGACTATTTAAATTAATTAGTATAAATATCTGAGCTTAGAAATGAAAAACTGAAATAATTTTCTAGTTGCTTTGGTGATTTTGATATAAGTGAAAATGACTCTATTCAACTGATTTGTTAGTAAACTGATCTGAATAGAGTCTAATCATAGCGGGATTGTGACTGAATTTGAGACATTGGCAAACATGAAATTGCTATCTATTAGTGATGAACCCAAAATACACCAAATTATTCTTTAAATAAATAATTTATTTGTATCACTAAAGAATCCTCACAACATTCAAGAGAATTGTTGAAAATGGCAAATGTGTGTAGTTAACTAAAACCCAACTTTAACACTGAACACCTGTATTGCTTTTTTTCTCCTCTACACAGAACTTCTAGAAGACAGTCTCAAACCAAAGGATCATTCCAGACTTCACATCTCCTTCAACATATCCTCCATCCCTCGGGATGAAAAAGTTCTTTCTGCTGAGCTTCGGCTCCTCCGCAATGGTAGACCTGTCCTAGGGCTTGGCCCCCACAAACTGTACCTATACCTCTCTAAGCATCACGGAGATCCTGAGCCCACTTTGCTAGAGACAAGGTTACTCCCCAATGACCTCTCCAGTCATAAACCAAATAGTTTCTGGGAAGCATTTAGTCTAAGTGCAGAGCTTCTCCATAAAGCTCAGGCTGGAACTGGCAGCCTGGGCTTCTTCCTAGAGGTTAGACCTGAAAACAGTACCAGCTCACTTCACGACCAGAGCCTCTCCTTTGACACCAGTGAAGAAGAGGCAGCAAAACAAAAAGAGGGACATTTGAGGGTTTGCAGGTCTGTGGGGCAGGACGATCACAGCTGGGCCCAGGAAAGACCCCTCTTGGTGACTTATACTCATGATGGCCATGGAGAGCCTTTAGTCAAACATAGCAGGAGACCCTCTGGTAATGGCCAGAGGGGGAGAGGAAGAAAAGGGTCAAACGTGAAGGCCAGGAACAACAGCAAGGGCCACAACAGAGACCAAGGCTGGGGGAGGGCAAGAAAAATAGGATACCCATTGCAGGGCTTTGGAAGGGGAAAAGGAGGGGCGAATTGGGGTGACCGTGGAAGGGTGAAAAGAAATGGTGGCCATTCAGCAAAACTGAAGCGGCTTTCTCGTGGCCGATGCCGTCGTCACCCTCTTCATGTAGATTTCAGCGATGTTGGTTGGCATAAGTGGATCATTGCACCCACCGGCTATGACGCCTTCTTCTGCCTCGGAGAGTGTCGCTATCCTTTGGCTGACCATATGAATGCCTCAAGCCATGCAATGGTTCAAACAATGGTAAACTCTGTGAACGGAGCCGTGCCACGGGCCTGCTGTGTCCCCACTTCCCTCAGCCCCATTGCCCTGCTCTACCTGGATTCTCAGGACCGAGTTGTGCTGAAGAATTATCAGGACATGGTGGTAGAGAGTTGTGGCTGCTGGTAAAGGTTTGAAAAAGCTGGACACAAGGACACTGATGCTTGGACTGGGAAGCAATGTGGGAGGGTGAAAGAAGAGTCGTATGAAAGGGCAGATGGGGGATGAGGAGCAGTCAGGAAACTGCAAACAGACAGAGACTTATAGAATCAACTGTAGCAACATAAGAAATATCAGTAGAGAAGGGAAGATAGGAGAATAGAAGAAAGCAGCTAAAAACATCATTATCAGGAGCACGAGGTCAGACATAACAGAAGAAAAGTGAAAGAAAGACTGCTATATAACAATATTAACAAACAGGGAAGAAATGCAAGAAGAAATGTTATTGACACAAGTTAACTGCCAGAAATTACTTTACTTTTTCCATTTGGCAATGACGCACCATCAGATGAGTTGACAATCTCCTTGCTCTCAAAACAACAGCTAGCCTTTTATTATCAGATGCTTTAGAAATTAGAAGATGCACATTGATGATTTCTGCTCATAGCTTTCTAACATAGCTGCCCATCAGGTGTATGCCTATGCTCACTGCTTTCCAGAAAGATTGCAAACATTGCAAGCTGGCGTACATCTTACACTCTGCTGCAGCATTTAAACAATGTCTGTCTTGTTTGTGGACTTACTGACTACTGATAGCATTAGCAACGTGATAATGGCATCAGCACGGCATCAAAACTCTGAGATAGTATTGTTTCTGCTATATTTCAACAAAGAAGAAAGGTTTGTCTGTTTCTATTAAATATATTGTTTCTAATATGTCAACCTCTCCCTTACAAGCAACCCCTTCACAAGCTATTTAAAACAGCAATAATGCTGAGAACATATTATGCTATTATTTGAATGTATTACTATCATTATTATTTAAGAAAAAGATACTCTTTGTAAATTTTGTTTTAAACGTGAAAAAAATCATGTAATGGTTGTCTTGTGATTATACATAATTCCACTGAATTCTAACTTAAAAGCCACATTGTATATTTAAAAGCAGCAATTTGATGTATTTAATCTTGAAAATATTTAATATACCTGCACTCATCAGAGCATACAGCAAACTGAGAGCCTGGCATCCACATGAAGTAAATTATGGTAGCTTTATATCAATACAAATGTTCAGTGTTTTGAATTAAGCGTCTGTGTTACTTCCTACCATTGTCCTAAATTTTGGTGTTCAACACATGGTAGCAGCCTTAAGTGGTATTACCTCTAGAAGCTCAACTAACACGTCAAATGAAAACTGTATTGTAGCTGCTGAAGTGTGTAACAACAGGTGTCTCTGCTATTGTGTCTGCATGTGGCAAGAAAAAAAGAAAGAATGATACCAGAACGTGGACTTTAGTGCCTTTTCGAACAGGGGCTTTAAAGTGTTCTCTGCTGAGCTTAGTAAATGTTTTTAGTGTTGTATTTTCCTCTGGAAAACATTTAAGCAGCATCTTGTAAAATGTTTTGAACCATATACCTCTAATAAACAGAGCAAACAGCACACCTGTCAAGTGACCTTTCTTTTGCCTTAATCACATCCAACAGTCCATAAAGGATTTGTCTTGGCCTAGAATGCACTTGATAGCATGTTTAGAAGGATAAAGTCCTACGGATAGAACAAAGATCTACAGATTTTTGTTTATCATACCTCAGGTGAGGAAGTATCTTCAAATTCTCAGATTGAAACAGCTGTGGGGTTTAAACAAAAGGGGAGAGTATCTTCTTTCTGCTGCACATCCTTATGCAAAACCAACGAACCACTTCTTCACCTCACACTGCCACCCATGAACACTGCACGCATGCAACTTCGCCTGAATATCACCACTGGAGGCAGAAAGAAAATATAGACGTATTTTAAAAAATAAAAAATAAATATAGATGAGCAACAATCAGCCCACCCTATCAGACTTCAGTCTAGGGGTCTTATACCTTCACATTCCTGTGTGTTAAAGAAGCAGACCCTGCCCTTTCAGAGTATGTCTGCTTTCACATCCTTAAATTTCCATCATGGTCCTTCTTCTCACCCCAAGTCTGAAAATGTTCACCTGACGGTAACACTTTATAATTTGCGTAGTTACTTGTGCAGTTACTGAGGAGGTACTAAGGGACTAATTAGGGGCTACTGGTACAGCAAATTTTCACAGTAAGGAACTAATCAGGAACTACTGGTGCACAAAAATTTCTTAGTTATGAAGGAACTAATCAGGAACTAAGCATTAATAGTGATCAGCTGGTCAATTATCAGGAAAATGACAGAAATTCTCTACATTACACGCAGTTGAATTCACTGCATATATGTTGTCTTCAAGCTATTTTAATGTTAACTTTGCCAGATGAAATTGTTAATATAAAATTAGGACATTCGGGTGCAATAGAAAATGCTAGATGTTGCTAATTAACAAATAAGGGAAACATTAAAGGGATGACTGTAAAATAAATTAGCATGTATTTTTATGCAACCACTGTCTACTTTCCCTTTGATAAAAAGGCATATTTTTATCCAGATTCTTGAACCATTTAATCAAATAGATGTAATATTTATACATTCAAATATTATAAATTATGCAATCATGATGTCAGGGTTTGATAATCGAAGAGTAGCCTTAATCAATGTACAGCTGACCACTGATGCGTGTCAGTGCAGAAACCATCTGCAAACTACGACACTGAAAAAGTATGAAAAAAATATTTAATAGCCTCATCGAAGACAGATGTAGAGTCATCAAAACCATTTCATATATTTTTGTGATCTCGTTTTTTAAACTACATTTCTTCAATTGAAAAATATCACTTTTAAATAATTTCAAGGATATTTTGAAAATCCTTAAATAGCTAAATGTTAAGTTAAATCTATTCTTAAGGTGTAGGTAGAAAAAATATTATAAATAACAGTTAGCTCTATTAACCACATTAAATTTTTTGTGGATAAAGGGCTATTTTCATTTTCATGTAATATGTTTCAAATTTTTTCAATACAAACTATCACGCTATAATGTAATAAGGTCCCAATTTAAAAAAAATAGGATGACTAATTGACAAATAGGACAAACAAATTGTGCAATGAGTCCCATTTTCTAATGGAAAGTGAGTTGGGACAGTGCGACATGTGCAGCAGTCTGGATGTTAACTAAGGCATCATCGTGCTTCCAAAAGGACCATGATATTCATGGTCAAATAAGATTTTAGGATGTTCTGAAATGCCTGGTGGTGGGATGTTGGCAACAGGAGTTTGTGGGTTGTGGGGTGGAATATTTGTGCATTGGCTTTAATTTTCGCAGATGCCATCAAATCACCTCAGATTTATATCTGGGCAGCTTGGAGATCATAGCAACGATCCTATTGTTGGGTCTTTGATATGTACCCTTTACAGATGTCTTTCTGATGGGAAAGGCTCCCAGTGTATGGGGGTAGTACTGCTACCCCCATACACTGGGAGCCTTTCCCATCAGGCACAGGCGTCAGACTCTTTTCCTCCTCTTGGACTCTAGTTTTCTTTCTTTCCCTTTTCAAACACACCTGAGTGAAAGTAACATCCAAATGAATGTCAGGATAAAGTTGTGACAGCAGAACATCGGACATCGTAACACCATGATCTGATTCGA
Source organism: Pseudomugil tenellus (assembly GCA_037177515.1). Classification (NCBI taxonomy): domain Eukaryota; kingdom Metazoa; phylum Chordata; class Actinopteri; order Atheriniformes; family Pseudomugilidae; genus Pseudomugil; species Pseudomugil tenellus. The sequence continues at coordinate 15,057,690 of JBAMHX010000010.1, read as the reverse complement.
AAACTTTATCCTTCATAGTTTACACATTACTATATCATTTCCTTTATGTGGGTAAAATAAATGTTTTTCATTCATATAAGTAAGGAAGAGTATTAAAGACACTGTAGGGAAAAAAGAACAAAGTTCTTTTTTTCCAAATTCTGACTATAATTAAAGTCAGAATGTAAAAAAAAATTAAGAATTATAAGATTAAAATCAGATTTTTTTTTTCTTTAAGTGGCCCTAGTTCTTATCCGTAAACTGTCATTTCATTTTATTCAATTTAATTTAAACCAAATAATTTATTTTAGGATTTATTTTTGTCTGAGAAATATCCGTCTCTCCACAGATCTTCCTTCACACGAGCACACTAAGAAAGTGCATATTTGTCCTTATTATTGGTTATCTTGATGAGTAATACAGGTCTACACCTTTACACCTACTTTGAAAAGACTGGATATAGTATGAACTATAGTATGAACATTCTGAAGGAGGCCCATAGATGGAAAAATGAGGAGCACAGATGTCAGTTGTACTCCACTTGATGTTGCACATATAAATTTAGTGTGAACCAGCCCTACTGCTGAGCTTTTGGTTGTAACTGTCCAGAGCGTAAAGCTGGAACTATCTAAACTTCCTTTCCCTGCTTATTTCAGCTCTCAACACCTGTCTCTTGTATATTGATGTGTATAAGTGTCTTTCTGTGTGTGTCTGCAAGACGAGAAAAGCAGAACAAAGTGAAGAGACATCCTAAGACGTGCACATAAGATGAGTCATATCATATCATGTTCACAGATGGTCTGTAACTTTGCTGCTCCACACAGTTCTTGCGTATAGCACTTTGGATCAGTGCCAACACATTTAATCTTGTGCTGTAGCACATCATTGTTCACTTGGTGGTTGAGCAATAACCTCTGGCCTTTTTCCTTCATGACCCTGCTCACTCTTTCACCCACAACCCATCCCTTATTTTACTTTTCCCGACTCATCCATCACCCTCATTCTTCACCACCTTCTTTCTAAATCTCGCATGATTAAACTTGTTTTTCATCTCACCCTATTTGTCAGTCACATGCTAGTTCTTAACAGTTTTTGCTTGCCAGCTTTGTCTTCTTTCAAACTGATCCAGTAATGTCTGATTGCTCGAGGTACTAGATTAGAAGTAGGTGTTAAATAATCCATTTATCCACTTAAGATGAAGGAATAAGGATTGATAAACACTAATTGGTTAATTCCGTCATATCTCATTGGGCATAACACTGTTCATTCGGAGTTTTCTCTTTCTTTCAGGTATTGTTTAATTTTTTTATTACAAAAGGATTCATAGATGATCACACCTTAACCTCTCACACAGTTTTTCTGTCATAATCATTTATGCCCTGAAAACATGTTAATCTTGTATTGGTTGGGCTGTCAGTTTCAGACTTGCAGCAGCCTTGACCCGGCCAAAATAACACAGAATCCTCAGTCCTTAAATCATTCAGAAGGAAACTGATCAATCGAGAGTTACTACTGATCACAAACCATGGTCGCACGTCTGACCAGGTGTCTCTGTGGGTATTTGATATATGCCCGTAGTTTAGATGAAAGAACACATGGTGTGTTTCTCATCTTTGACTGTTACTTGATTAATTCCACCAATTATTTTCTTTCTACGGCATCCAGTTTGACTCAAATCAGCAGATAAAAGAAGAATGCATGTTTAGTTAATCCCAAAAATAATACATTTATTTACGTTTATTGTCTCTCCAAATCAGTTTTTACTTTTATCTTGAAGTGTGTTTAGTCCTTGTTGCCGACTTTGCATGTATTTATTTTATTTATTTTGCATCAAACTGTATTTACTGGATTCACCAACTTGAAAAACTTATTAAAAATAAAATATGTTGATAGGCCTTGCAGTGGAATGGTGAGCTTCTAGCTTCCTTGCAACCATGAAGTGGATTAGGTGGACCATGAGGTGGAATAGAAAATAAATGAATGAAAATGTGTTTATTCATGAAATAACAAAATGATGTAATTGTAAATTAGGCTAAACATCAATGATCATATTTATTTTTCTCAAGAAATTTTATATTATTCAAGTTTTCCAAGAAGATAATTAAATAAATGTTACCACCTTGATAAGACTTGCACATCCATTCATTTTCTATATTGCTTATTCCATTATGTCCTATATTAACGATTCTAGTAATTAGCAGGTTACTTCCTGAGACGGTCACCAGTATATCAGTCCAGCAACACAATGTGGGAAACAACCACACTCACCCATAGTGAAAATGTAAAATTTATAGAGACCACTAAAACTATGGAGTACCAGGAGAGAATCCACACATAGAGAACATGCAAGCTACTGTTCAAACCTTCTCCACCACACCATTGTGCAGCACATACTTATACTTCTTTGCCGTGAGGGTGAAATTCTAACTTATTATTATGTTTTGGTCATTATGCTATTCATTTTACTGGTCAGGCTCACTTGCACTCAATGTATCATTTGAAATGATATGTAAATTGGCATCAATGCTTTAGGGGGTAACTACCTGAAAAATCATTTTTACAGATGTACACTTAAAAATAGTGAGAACCACTGGTATAACCCAGTGTCTGAAATTTTAAGAAAGCAGTATCCTTACATGTAGCGCATGAAGTGCATAGAAGGATTGTTCAGGAAGGCTGTAAGGCTGACAGACAACAAGAAAAATCCAATTTTTATGGAGGCACACTAAATATCTCTACGTCACCCCATGCACTAGATAGAAACCAGCACAGCTGAAAATCTGACCACTATTAGGATTTAAAGTTAAGCTTCAATAAAAGCATTTCCTTCTATGAAATCTTTACATATTTACTCAAATCAGCTATGAGAACGTATAAGCTGCAGATAACAACTGTGTGTTTCTGTCAGACTATGGAGGACATGCCAAATACTCAGCATTTTATGCCTTTAGGTGTCAAATGTGAGTGATGTCATTCAGGTACGTGAGCTGCTTCCTGCTTCACTGCGGTGTAGACTGATTGTTGACAGAGTTGATGAGGACTGGCCTGCCATTCTTCCCACCCACGCTGACAGAGATGAGGGGAGCCACAGCCACAGGCTGCATTGGTTGTTCCCTGGTGTCCCCTCCAGACTGACAGCCGGCTTCCTCACTAAGACAGAAACGGTCATTAAACCAACTGTTGGGTCAAGTGTGTAGCCCACCCACAGATAAAACATTTAATGGTGCACATCTTGGATTACAACCAGTAATAGCTTATACATTTTTGAGATATGAGGACTAAACAGGTCTTGAGTTTTATGCTAAATCCATGTGTGGAAAAGAATAGTTTTGAAAACCTAGAACTTTCTAAGCTTTTCTTCTTCATCACAAATCAGAAAATATGTTCTCACAATTCTGTTCATGTATTTCTTGAGGAAAATCCTTCCTGTTTTTACACCTTAATCTCCAAAAAGTACAACCTTTGTGAAAAATGTTCTGTGTAACAACTTATATAAGGTTCATTATGTTTACAACAGAACATTGAAAGCTGTTGAAAACTGGGCATTTCATTATTTCATAAAAACGTTTACCTAATTTAATTTAATGGCTTCAATAAGTCTTCCAAAAGTTGAAATGGATAAACATGAAACTGTGTTACTAAAAAAGGTCCATCCTCCAGCAGAGGAACTTATTCTGCTGGTATATAAAGCTCTAAATGGTTCAGGGCCAATGTACATTAGTGACCTTTTGACCCAGAATGAACCTAGCAGACACCTTAGGTAGTCTGGATCCGGTCTTTTATCAGTTCCCAGAGTGAGAAGCAGAAATGGAGAAGCCACATTCAGCTTCTATGCTCCATATGTCAGGAACAAACTCCCAGAAAATCTCAGATGAGGAAAAACCCTAAGGCTGTGCACCCTGTGTTCTACATCAGGGGAATTCAATTCCGTCGTACGAGGGCCGCAGTACAGCAGGTTTTCCATGTATCCTTGCTCCAACACAGCTGACTTATATAAATGAGTTTTTGTCCAGAACCTGATAGGCTTTTAAATCCATTTAATTTGAATCAGGTGTGCTGAAGCACAAAAACATGGAAAACCTGTTCCATGGCGGCCCTTGTAGGACCAGCGCCCTATGTAGTGGTCAGAAAAGTAATGCATTCAATATTACCCAAAATGCACCTTGAAAAGTAGTAAGCATCGATGGTCACTCAACGAGCAATAATGCATTATATGCCGGAGCTTACAATTGTGGAAATGTCACGAGCATCAGAAAAAGGTTAAGAAAAAGCTACAGAGCATCACTTTTTTCATTTTATTGAATAGATCAAATGCAATGAAATACAATAAAATACAATAAAAAGAAAAAATCATTTTCAAACAAAATTGAATTGATTTGGAACGACACCCACAAGTAAGTTGTGGTTGCCATAGTTACAGCTGGTAGTCACGTAATGTGGAACAGAGGGATAATAGTCAACTTTTTAACCTGATCATGTTTTTAATAGTTCTTTAATGTTTTCTTTTTCCTTTTGCTCTTGTTTTAAGTTCTAAATTATGCTTATAATATTCTCTTTTTTGTCTCTGTAAAGCAGTGTGAATCCCGTTTCTTAATTGTGCTACAGAATTAAACTTATATTGCCTAAAAAATTAAAATGCAGAAATATATTAGCTACAAGTAGCTTAAATGGCAAATCAATAACAATACTAGTCCGAAAAAGAACAGCTTAGCCAGGTAGAGGCTCCCAAAAATAACAAAGGGCAGAAGCTCAGGAAACTGAATTTTCACTAACCTAATGGTGCAGACCTGGTGTTTTCCATCAGCTATAATACAATCCATCCATCCATCCATCCATCCATCCATTTTCTTGACCGTTTCAGGGTCGTGGGTAGCTGGAGCCTAACCCAGCAGTCTGCGGGCAAGAGACAGGGTACACCCTGGATAGTGCCCCAGTCCATCATAAAAGACGAAAAAGCAGAAAAATAACCAGGGAAACTCACATTCACTCCTAAGGACAAGGTAGAATGACCAATCAACCTAACATGCATGATTTTGTGGGAGGAAGCCAGAGAACCCACGCTAACACAGGGGGAACATGAGGCCGCCATCCGCAAGGTTTGAACCAGTTTAACTACACGCCACCATGTAGCACAACAATATAACGCAATATATCATCAAAAGATTCTAGAGACATCTCCATAAAAGTGGGAAAATATCAATATTGGATGCCTTGGCTCTCTGGTTCTCACAGGAAATAACTGTATGGGCTCAGAAACCATTTTAGAAATCCCTGTCTACAGACACAGTTATTCCATCCACAAATGTAAATTAAAACTCTGTTGTAGAGTAAATAACGCAGAATATGATGCTCTGGATCAAAGTCAATTCAAAATGAGTAAGCAAAGTAAGAAAAATTGTTGTTTAGACTTTGGAAAGCATGGATGCTGCCTCCATCCAGCTTGCAGTTTGTGCTTGCATCTCTGATGGGAATTGGCTTTTTCATTCCCTATAGAGCTAGCAGCTTTCACATCTGGACCATCGGTCTTAAAAGGCAAAAGCTTTTGAATGATATACTCTCCCATCCGGACAATGCCTGTTTCATAATGCTAAAGCACATGCTGCCGCTATTACTGCAGCTTAACTTTTTTTAATTTTTATTTTAATAAGAGAAAAATAAAAGCCAAACTGACAGTGATAAAAGATCCTTTGCATGACAATTACTGCCAAGGTCAAAGACCCTTAATGGGTAGAAAACATTCCCTTTTTGACATCAGAAAACAGTTTTCAATCATACTAACCCCTTAAGTACACTTAACTGCATCTTGATACATATAGTGTGTCACACATTAAAATGATAGCGTCCCAAATTACTGCAGCAGATGTGAATGAATATACCAGTTGTGTGCTGAAGCTGAGTTGGTGGTTGAGTCTTGAGACATAAAACAGATAGCAAAGGTTTTGGCTTTCGCCTCAGACACACTTCAAAGCCAGAGTCATCCTGAAACTGAATCAGCAAAAATAGACCTCTAGGTCGCAGAGTGAAGCAGGTGCAACTCAAGGAAGGTCGGCCGGAAGTTGGCGAGTCTCAAACTAGATCAACTGATCCCTGAAGTCAAGGTAGAGGAGCTCTGTCCTAGAGTCCATGTCTGTTTAATGTAGCAATGAGGAACAGGTGCTTTCCCAAATTGTACGTTGCCAGACATTTCTTGCTGTAAATGTGAACAGCAGATATTATCTTAATCAAAAGTGATTCCAGTTTAAACAGTCTCATAACCGAGGATGTTTCCTTTTTTCACTTACTCTTCCTTTATGCATCCATTTCTTCATTTAAGGTTTTTTTTAAACTCCATTTTCCTCCACTTATTCCCTAAAGCTTAAGGGTGAAAAATTAGGTTTTTACAGGTGTTTCACAAATACAAACGGAGTTGAAGCTGAAATGGAAATTGCATTTATTTTTTCTTCTTCTTTTGCTATTGCTAACTTACTGCAGCAGCCTACATTGAAAAGAAAGTGTGCACTCTTTCGCAAAGTAAATGCTATTTTAGATCAATACCAAATGAAGACATGATGCCCATTGTAAATATTTAGTTGAGAAGAAATTCCTGCTTTTTGCGCATTCACTTTCTGTGTGTATGCGTGGTGTGTTTATTTACACAAAAAAAAAACCTCACAGCTGCTTGTGAAGACAAATCAACGAATTATGTTTTATGTACTGGTTATCATTGCAACCTCCCAGTAAGAAGGTCGCTACTTCCAGATGCGAGATATGCTTTTCTCCCAATGTCCAAAAACATGCATGTTAGGTTTATTGGTCATTCAAAATTGCGTTTGAATATGTGTGTGTGACTGGTTGCTTGTCTCTCTGTGTTGGTGATGGACTGGCAACGTGTCCATACTTTCCCCTTGTCTAATGATCGCTGGGATGGGCTCCAGTTACTCACAACCCTTCACTGGAATAAGTGGTACAGATAGATGGATGGGTAGTAAAAACTACTGAATAATATAAATGAGAAATGAGAGAGAGGATGTGGGCATGATCAAGTCTTCTGGTTTGGCTAATAAAACTACCAATAGCATCTTGTTACTGGTTGAGTTTTGCTCGTATGATTGACGTGCATCTTTTTGCTAACCACCTAAAGTGTAATGAAAAAGAAAGTAATCCCTTTACAATGTGTGTAAATGACATGGCAAAGTTCTCAAAATTAGGTGCAATTTGTTTTCATTGCTATGAGATCATGTTGCCTGATGATGTCTAAGAAGTCTAAGAAGTATGGAAAGTTATGATGAATGAACCAGAAGAGGAATGAGAGAGGGAAGACATGAAAAAGAGGGTGAGAGGAAAGGAAGAAGGAAGAGGAACAAGTAAAAAAAAGTAGCTAAAAAACAGCAAAATCAGCGTACAAATTACAATTAACAAGGTACATTCATCAATTCTTGTGTGTTACTTAAACTATTTTAATTGAATCAGAAAAATTGCTGTTATCTGACACATCACTCAGCTTCATTCCTCTCAGTGCTCCATCTTTCAAATCACGAGGCCCAGACAAACAGGAAAGCGGCAGCATAAACACATCCATCACTGATGCTAACCTGTCGATGAGCCAGCTGACAAGAATGTACCTGTGAAGAAAAAAAGCAAAAGGGAGGACAAAGTGAAGAGGGGAGACAGAGATGGCAGGGAGAAAGAGAGAAGCTGGTTGACAGCTGTTGGTCTGTTTACTTCGAGAATATCCCTCTTCTCCAGATGTTTAGCAGCACACTGCGGAAAAAGGAGATAGAGAAGAGCAGAGTTGAAGGAGAGAGGACAGAACAAGGATGTGAGGGAATGACGTGGTTGCCAGGTTGGACTCATTGTGGTGTATATTACAGCTTGTGCATTTGAAGTGAGATGTGGAATGAAGCTGAACTCAAATAAGCTAGAGATAAGCAATAAGAGAATAATAAAACAGGCCCTGAAAATAAATATTTTGCCTTTAATTTCTTTGAGAAGAAAAAAATCAAAATCAAGGAGGAATGTAAAAGCCATGTGGAGATGATTAACAGCTTGTGTCATCTTGAAGAATAATTTAAGTACTTTATTCCTTCTGCTTCAACATTTACCTCTAATCTTTCGCTCTTTTTCCAGGTTTTGTGACCTGGAGCTTTTTCTGGGAGTGACCTCTCTTTTTCTTATGCATATCAGGATTAAACCACAGGATTGGTTGTTAAATTCTATGGAGTGAGATTAGCTCCTGTGTTATCCGCTGAATCAGAGGAAGCTGTCGCTATTTTCAATAAACTTACTGTAAGAACACAAAGATTCCTTTCTACCAGGCGACAAGAGGAAGGAAGGCTGGAAAAGCAACATGGGAAATCAAGAAAAAGTGTGACAAGAGAAGGGAATTTGTTAAAATAAAAGATGGGTCTTAAATTTATCCTCATCTTCATCTTCTATCAAAGCCATGTTTTTCCTGTAAAAATGGAAGAACCTCAAACTTGTACAAGATTATTTTTCATAACATTTGCTTCTTTCCTCTAGGTTTCTACGTTGCAAATGCATGTGTCTGAAAATAAGTCGAGCCCGTCACTGAGCAGTGGCAGTACATGATGCTCCTGAGATGCATTAACACAAACTGGAGCTTTTCCAAACTCCTTTCAGAAAAAGTGCGAGGAGGAAAGAAAAGACTGAGACAGGTTGGAAGGGAAAAAAGAAAGGGAGGGGAAAGGCCTGGCATAAAGATTAGATTAGCACTTTAAAACATCTGTGAAATCGTCCGGCCCAAGCTACTGTTATTTCATTAAAACCAACCGTTTAGCCGTTGAAATGAAAGGACTGCTATCAAGCCAACAGTCAGCCAGCATTCATTAAGATCTGTACTACTGCAGTTTTAGCACAGTGCCAACCATTTTAGTTGTGGAGATTATAGTAGTTTTAGTTAACTAAGAGATCTGAACATATCACACCAGTTTTAACATCTTTACACTGGCTTCCAATCAGTCACAGGATAGATTTTAAAACTCTGCTGATTGTTTATAAATCCCAGAATGGTTTAGGACCAGAATACATCTGCGATATGTTCAGCGAATATAAACCAAGCAGAGCTCTTAGATCCAAAGACTCAGGTCAACTAGTCCAGACCAGAGTCCAGACTAAACATACTGCCAGTAGAGATAAAACTTTCACCACATATAGAAAAGTTAAAATCCAGGTTAAAAAAGTATCTTTTCTCTTCCTACTATAAATAAAGTCTCCACAGTAACTTTTTAATTATGTTCTTCTTAATTATTTTAATTTAATTTATTATTTTATTATAATTCTTGTTCTGTTTTTATTGGGGTTTTTTTCTGTTTCAACATCTGTAATGCTTTTAATGTTTTTATGTAAAGCACTTTGAACTTTTGTGTACATGAAATGTGCTATACAAATAAACTTGCCTTGCCTTGTTGTAGCTCTGCTGATGTGCTTTTTAGCTGGTTACATATGTTGAGTTGTGGTTGAAGCTGTCAGTGGCCATGTGAACTCAAGATACTGAAGACTACCTGATAATCATGACTAAAAGGGGCCGGCTCTGTACGAACATTGTTGGTTACAGCGGCATATCTGGACAGGCTTGTTGTCATGTTTGGGGTGTCCTGAAACATCATTTTATTTTAATAGACACACTGGTGATGTGTTGAGACAAAACAAGGAGCCTCTTTAGGTGTGAAAGCAAAAGGATCCATTTGTACAATGCTTCCTAAAGAAACTAAATGTGCAAAATTGAAGTTCACACAATCAGTCCATTTTTGCACAGGAGTTTTTAGTTTTGTTTTGTTTTTGTTTTTTTGGCTGAATGGATATTTAAGATGGTTTTAACCTAAAAACAGAAGTAGATGAATAAATGAATAATTTATCTTTGTAAGTATTTGAAAAAGTTATATCGCTTATGTTGAGACTGACTTTAAAAAAGAAAGTCTTTGAGTTTAACTTGTTGGATCAGTTTAGCATCAGCAGAGGTCTGAAACATGCAGCAGGTGTTTTTCACACATTCGCAGTATTTATTAGATTTTTCCATCCTAATCACAACCTTTGTGTTTTTGTCTCCTCTCCAAACCAAAGGTGATCGATGGGATGTCTCTGTACTCTTTTCACATCCCTTAATGCTACAACTGGGGAGGAAGTATAAGTCAGCTGGAGGAAAAGGTTTATTCGTTTCCTCCTCCGCGGTTCAGCGGTGAACTTGTTTCCAGCAGCACCAGCTGTAAGTCCAAGGGGAGGAAGGGTGGGAACAGCATCAAAACAAAGCGATGGAAAGAGCATTATGCATACCCTATAATCTTCACTGGTGGGCTGCAGAAAAGCAATTATTGTGTCTGATAATAAGACATGAGCTGAATTCTTGAAGGACCAGAGGAATGCTAATCCAAATCATAATTTTGGAAGTATTTTATTCTCACATGAGCTGCTATATTTTTCAAAAATGTTTCATTGCGACACTTGAAAACCTTCTGAAATATAGATTTTCTACACACTCAAAATATACAAACAAAAACCAGCGCTTTAGCCCAAAACTTTGTCACAAGATCTTTGTAAACCAGATGTTTATCATGAAAGATTTTACAATCATCATTGTATTGTTTTGTTACCACCTGTTCTCAAACCGATCCGTGCTGGAAACTCAAAAAATTGAGTTTCAGCTGAAACTCAAAAAATTGAGTAAATAAAACACATTTTTAATGGGACAGGTTGTATATGTGATGTTATAAGTTCTGTATTTTGCAGACCCCTTTGAAAACAAGATTGTTTATTACTCTCTGTGTTAATTAATAAAATTTACCCCCCATTATCTCCCATTATAACCAGTGCTTTCTTCACTTAGACTGTACATTTCTTTTTATTTTTGCAATTATAGAATTAATCATTAAATGTGTAAAACCTCTGGAACATTCATATAACAGCCTTTTGTTGTGATGATTGCAGAAAAGAGAAAACTTACTGTGTCTGGCATGAAGTTCTATTGTGGTTTCAAAGTACAGAGCGCTGTTTGTGGCTGACTAATCTAAAACTAGTGTTTTTGTTGAAACAGAATATGACCTGCTTAATGTCTACTTTCATTCCTTAAAGCAGTTGTATTTGGCTTCTCTGTTGTTAATATCGGCCTTTCACTGGTTTTACTGTAACATAAACTTCACTTTAAATCAAAATCTAACTTTTACACATCACTCTCAACCAGATGTCCAGCTAAGACCAGTGGTTAACTGGAAGCATGTCCCTTCTTTAAACAAAAACAGGTCGCCAAATAGTTCTGCAGTTTCCCAAAACCGGGCTTGAGTCAAGCTCAGGAGTCTGTGTGTGTAAGTATGAGTGTGTGTGGTTGCTATGTACCTCACATTTGGCAGATTGCAACAACAGCTAGTAGGAAGGAAGCAAAGAGAAGCCAGCCAAGAGGCCATGGAGCATTTCCATTTGAACACTTATGGGATATCAACAAAGCCTGTTGTAATCGTGAGTACTATAGCAGGTGTCCATATTATACTTATTTTTTAAGGTTTCTGGCTGCAGAATTAAGTGCAAATCACTTCAAAACTTTTACTTATCATGAAATAGTATTATGTTTTAGTTGGAGGAAAAGAGCGAGAGACACATCCTGATTGTGGTTTAGTAACAGGATGGAAACACTAAAAACATGTCCTATAAACATCCCTCACACTCCATTTGAATTCATTTATTTAGGAAGCTGTTCAGGAACCCATGGCTGGGAGGGTTGACTCCATTAAATCACCAACAATGGTAACAACAGCAGGAAGGGTGAGTATAGCCATTATATCAACATATACAATAGAAAAAATGGCAAGAACATTAAGAGAACCAGCTATTGCAGAAAATGTTATTTGAAAGTACTGCATTAAGCTTAATAAAAATCAGCTGCAGGCTATTCAAATGTCAGTCATAGAGGATGTTTGAAGCACTCCAACCACATAATCTGTACAAGACTGATTGTCTCAGCTAATTAATTTGTCAGTTCACATTTAATTCAACAATGAAATTATTCAGTAATTAACCAACTAGATTTTGATTGTTTTATCCCTCCTATTTTTTAGTAAATTAACATATTGTGTTGAATTTTTCCCGTGCTCTGTTCAACCAAATACTATTCTTTTCAGTTTGGATATTTTAATAGTTTTATTCAAAGAGGAAGAAAACATAAAAACTTGTTTCAAATTGGTAGGTGAACTAATTTGCACATCATATGATATGACAGAAACAACCATAAGGCTCAAAGTAAAAAACATAAAAGTTATATCTAAGAAATACAATAGATTCTACAAATAATGATGCTTTCCAAGAAGCAATGTTTTTAAGGGTAGTGATGTATAATCACAAACATTGCTTTTTCAGGAGCTATAGTTTATCTGTGTTTACCATACCCATGCTAGGAGTAATCTCTTATCATGGCTAAAATCCAGCAGTAAGCCTAAAGTCTCCCCCCCCCCCCCCCCCCACCCCAGTGTGCCCACAGTACTGAATTTAAGAATCTGATTGAAGAAGTCAAGGTTTTACTGTGACTTTTATCTTGGCCTTTGTTCAAAGAGTACAAGATCTAAATGTTTGTTTGAAATAAAATGAAAGCCAAATGTAAAAAATAATCATTTAACTTAGATATTTCATTTATTTTTAACATCAGTACCAGCACAAAGTTTTAAATTAATCCATCCTTAACAAAACAATGAATTTTTGTTCCAGAGGGGATAAACCCTGGAAATCAAAGGTTCCTAACAACTGAGCCCTGAATAGTTTCTTGTTCACTGGATTCGTCCTCTCATTCCTTTCCAGTCATGTCCTCACCAAAGCGTCAGCACCATAACATAAATCACAGGTCTGTTTGTGACCAAAGTGAGAAAAGCAACCCTGAAGCTACACAAGGGCATCTGTTGCACCTTCAAAAACACACAAACAGCCACATGTACACAAAACCCAACACAAGCCTGGAGCAATCTTTGCTTGTCAGAAGAGACCCAGAAACCTGCAAGAGGATGTTTTTAGACTAGAACACGAGGCATTGTGAGTTTATGACTGGTGAAAGGATGAAACCGAGTGAAAGCATAAGTGTGAGATTTAACAACCAATGTGATATTCAAAACCATTTTCATGTTGAAAGATTTCTGAAAGTTAAACGCAATCAGGAAGCATTGAAGTGTCAATTTTCCCATCAAAATCCTTTAATTAAACCGACTTGAGTCGCAAACTTCATCTGACTTCTCGTACACCCAAAGTGTATCTCTCTATATTGAATAATCATGTGGTCCATGACACTTCACAGAACAGGGCACTTTGGGTTTTTTTAGAAATGTCTCCAAGAAAACATGGAGACAACATCTTGAGCTCCCCTAAATAACTACCGATCTTGGATTAGGGGATGATGCAGTTTGTTTTTTCCTGCCCAGCAACACAGTCAGTAAATGTTTGGATTTGTTTATCATGCTACTTAGATGATCATTTTTGGAATCTGACTTTGCACGTACGTCTTGTGTTGAAATTAATTGCATGATCACTGTGCAGGTCCAGCGATCACCCACTCAGGTCCTCAGGGTTCCTTGCTCTGCAGGAATTGTAAGTTTCCCCGCTGTAACAACTATGAATAAATTAAAAAAATCTCCAACAGCTTGTTGTCTATTCATGGCACATTCCTTTGAATGAGACCAGAAAACGCTTGAATTTTTCCAGTTCACAGGAGGATGGGAAGAGAAAGCGCCTCCTCATTCTAAAATATTTCCAAACCATTTGGAGTTATGATAGCAAAATTAATCTAAAGTAGTTGTGGTTGTGCCTAGTCCACTTTAATCATCTTTTATTACTTATATGCAAAGATTTGCTCAGTTATATGTTACAGCAACCTGTGAACTGCTTTCTGCATAAATGCTGTAGAGGCTCAGTACTCTAAACTAAACTTGATAAGTTATGCAAAGGCACTCAGATTTGGAATAAACAGAATGTGTCACATTCAGAGTTTTATTTAATAAACGCAACACCACATTTTTTAGTCATCCATGGTTGTATTTCTGTTTTTATTATGTTGACAATGGCACAACCTGTGAAAACTAAGAAAAAATTCTAAATACATGTATTCTTCTCTTGTCCATCCAGTATAACACCACAGCGTTATACTTAGTTACTTTATGTATGAACATAATACCAGCTTGTCATGATCAGCTTTATAACGGTCACATGACTGCTTATTAGCAGATCTCCAGAACAAACACCAGTATGAGCACCGCCTCATTAGTTACTATTCCATAAAGTGGAGCCATGTGGATCCATGTGAAAGCAAATGTTCATTTGCATCTTGTTACAAGCAAAAATGCAACTGATTCACTGCAAAAACTAAAATCTAAACATCTCAAATCAAGAACACTTATGCTTTTTTTAAGTAAGATAATTATTCTTACTTTATCGTTTTTTTTTTTTTTTTTACTTGTTTTAGGAATTGTTGACAAGGTTAATATTCCTTGAAATAAGATAAATTATCTGCCAACAGAACAATGTATCTTATTTCAAGGAAAATTAACCTAATTTTTGTAGGTTTTTTCAAGCCAGTTTTTGCAGTGTACAAGACAAGGCAAAATTATATCGAGATTAAATTTTTAATGGGTAGTCGAGGAGTGAACCCACAAGCAGCACAACAGCTGGAGTCCAAGCTCTGCGGGTCAGGGACAGAAAAGGGGCAGGCAAAGCACATAATCCAAAAACAGAAGGCTGGTGGGAAATCCGGGACAGAGACGAGGGGCTGGTGTCAGAGGCAAGCCGCGTCTGAAGCAAAAAAGCAAAAAAATATGCTGGAAAGTCAGGCAAGGGCAAAGACGATCTGACAAAGACTGAATGGGATGAAGCTGCCTATATATTGGCTTGATTAGAGATGCCAGGCAGGTGGCAACAATAGCAGCAGGTGAAATCAGTAAGGCTGATGAAGGGTGTGGTGGAGCAGCAGGGGATGTGACAAAATTAGATGGGATATGAACCAAACAAAATAAATATTATAGTATATTTAACTGGTAACTTCCTGATGGGAATTTCTACTGTCAAATGAGAAATGATATATGCAGATTTCACTATCCAATAAAAGAAAGGTGATATCATCTGGGAAAAGGTATTGCCTGCACGCCAGAAAATGCTATTGTAGAATGGACAGCAACCACAATGGCAGAGGTCCATCGTTTCCTTTTTCCATATCTGTCAGTTCCCATAAATTGGAAATCATACTAGTTGAAGAGGCTGGAGGAACGATCGCCAGTGTTACCACTTCCTACACGGCAGTTCTCAGGGAAATGGGAGGGCTGGGAACAGGAAACTCCAATAAACACATCACAGACAGACGGAAATGAATATTTAAAGAAATTAAGTGTGTAAATGCCTTTTGTGCGTGTGTGTATGTGTGTTTGTGGTGTTTATGTGTTGGATGACGATTTACCAGGAGTGCAAGGCGGCAAGTGAGCGTAGACGGGAAGAGAATTACATTTTAAACAAAGCTTGATTTTAGTGGGACACAGAGCCACAAGGACTTGAGGCTGCAAGGAAAAAAACAGACAGAGAGGAAAGAGAGAAAAACAGATGGAGGAATTAAAAGTAGGAAGGGATGGGAATTTCATACAGGTGGGATGGACAGATGGGCAGTTGGGCGGATGATGGAAAATCCTTTGTCTTCGTTTTTCCTTTTCCTCTAATGACGTGGCAGGAGATTTGCTGTGTTTCTCCTCTTCTGGTCAATCCCCACATGCAGGTGCTCAGTGCCAGATCCAATCCAGTCCTGTTTTATGTCTCCCAGGCTTCACCTTGTTTTCAGAATGGTTGAAGTGGAAATGTTTTTTGTTGTTTTATTGGGAACACTGCACAAATGGTAACCATAACTACTGGCTTAGGAACTAAGGAAAATGTAAGATAAACTAAATAATGACTTGACGGTAGAATGGAAAGGAAGGTAGAAGAAAATATTACTCAATTTTTGTTTCCTTTAACTCCCACAGTCTGGTTCTGCCTCCGTTTGCATGATACTGAATTGTACACATGGTTGTTATTCAGGTTTGGGACTGTACCTCCACCTGTGTGTGTGATCATGCTTCACTCTTCCTAAGAAACTGAGAGCTGCACCTGCTCTCAGCCTCTGTCAACAACGGTTTATCCTCCTGGTCAACCTTCCTCTTGCTCTCGGTTTGTTTGGTCACCTTGCTGTAACTAATCGAAGCTGTTGGAAACTGTGTCACAGCTCTCTTTTATCTCAGCGTTTGTCCAGCCGGCTCCATTTATTTCGTCTGTCCACCTGCTCATCTGCAAACTGGTTTCTTGAAAATTCCATTAAACCCTCTATCACTAATTAAAAATTGTGTCTCATATGACTTCTGATAATTGCATTCATGAACTTTTCTATAGTTGGAATTAAGAACAAATGTAGGGAGGTATAATGAGAGTTATCAGTCAGATAGACTGAAAATATTCTCCACACTGGCAGTCAAAGAAGAACAAGCATGTTCACATCTCACTTAAGCTATCTAAAAGAGTCCCTAAATCTTAACCCATCCTATACACAATGCATGCAGTGCATGTTATAAAGGTTGGGTTAAGATTTATTATTTATTTTTGGGTTATCTGCTTCTGTAGATAACTTTTTTTTTAGATGAATGCATTTATAAACACAGATTTGACTCAGGAAATAACTTTGTCTCTCAAAGCAGCTTTCTTTTATTCAATTGGAGTGAATCCAGACAGTTTGTGAAGCAATCATGGAAAAATAATCACAGCCTCACAAGCAGTTTCCTCAGGAGACAACAGACATGAAGCGCCTAAAGATGCTGGGACCATGGGACACCTGGATTCACTGCCTGTCCAGAAGGTTTTACAATTAAATTGCATCCACTCAGTGAGTGACTCACTGTTCAGTTACTGTAGACACCTTGCATTAATTGACTCTTTATTAACTTCAAATTGTAAGAGGGACAAGACATTTTAAGCACATTTGTTCTACAAGGCTTAGTGTGATGACAGATCTGCTGTTATTTAAGAATTTATGAGTGAGAGAAAAGTGCAAGAAGATCTATGAGCTATTAAAGGTTGAAAAAAATTATCATTATTTGTAAAAAATTTATGAAGATGTGGTCATTATCTTTGGATCGTTGCCCACTAAATTAAAAGCTCTACACGACTTGTAACTCATGTTAAAGCAAGCATACAATAGTATTCATTAACACTTGGTGTATTCCGTAGATTAATAACTTTCCAAAGATCAAGAACAGTCTCCTCTAAATTGTATCTGATGTCTCCATAAAGCCGAGAAAAGGGGGAAAACAAGATGTCTAACTCACAGCACAATCCTCCTAAAAGCCACATATATAAATTTATTGCTCCTTTAGGAAAAAGGGAAGACATCTATGTCTCAGCTAAAGAAATGTTTGCTGCCTTAACTACTTAGGGCCATGTGCCAGGTCGAGAGATAAAGTCAGACACCTAGCAATCATTTTCAGACTTGGAAAAAACAAAGAATACAAGTTAGAACCTTTGGTGTCTGGTTTTGCTTTCAACACTCGAGTATGTTTGGCTCATTTCTCAGCTTCCTCTGCGCTTCCTTTCAACTCGTCTCTTTTCTCAGCAGCAGACTGCAAACTTCACTGTTAGTAGCTACTGTTGCTAATAAATACAGAGCGCCTTTAGCCGGTATCCAGACAAGGATCCCCAAGAGAACTCTGCAAAAACAAATGGCTTGTCTCAATGATGACAACTGACATGATGAAAAAACTGCAACTTACAGTCATATTGTGCTGATCTGGTCTCAGCTCAGCTGAAATAAATTTAGTTTGGACGCAGCTCGGCGGGTGTGCGGGGATTATACTTTACATTTGAAAGTCAGGCTGCAGAGATATGTTCTGGCTACTAACAGCTTGTGAGTCCCGTCCTGTCCTAGTGTGAAGAGGATGTTGAGAGGTTAAACAGAATCACATTCAATCAATTCAAGGACGACCTGTTGGGAAGGTCCCTGCTTAATTTGTCTTCCCGCTGCTCCATGATTGGCTCTTTGCCACACTTTAAAGTGAACCTGAACAGTCAAAATGCCTCTTTCCTGTGTTCATCTCTCACTTTTTTTACATAAGGGTAGAAGGGAAATGCTATAGTGAGTTGCCTCCAAATTTGGCAGTAAGGTTACTGACAATGACAAGCAACACTGTTTTATAGAGTTACATCTATGTCCCTGCATTTCTTTCACATGTCACATCCTCTGTATCTGATGCCCCATTTTAGTTTCTGTCTTGGTCATATGAATGTAATTTCTGTATAATGTAGATCTAAAGGTAGTGTACTCCTCTGATGCTCCTTTTCAACCAATGCTATACCAGCACTTAGAGACAGTTCTGTCTGTTTCAGTTGTCAAAGCTATGGGCCGGGCATCTTTGTGGTAGACATACCACAAACCCATTTTACCTATGACTTCACCAAAAGGTCATTTCAGAGGGCACTAAGGACACAGCCATAAATCCATGCTACCCTCAAGTTTGTGTCTGTTTTGTGATACCTTTGTGAGCTCTACCTCATGAAATAAACTTATAACTTTCATTTGATACATTCTATTTTATGGATTTTCATATCTAGCATAGGCCTAAAAACCATTTAGAACACTAGCTTTGTATGAATTAGCTCTTACACCAGTTCAGTATAAAAACAAGGTCTAAATGGTATAAGAACTGATATCTGAATGTGTTTAAATTACATACATTACAACATATTTCCAGGGTATGAAATTCAGCAATGATAATATTTTGGTATAGGTAGTTTGTGTTGGGCAGTAGCACATTCTGATACAATGTGATCAATGAGATCTAGGTGGTTATTGCTATGGCATCACAGCAAGAAGGTTGCTGGTTCCCGTTTCAGACTCGGCTGGGGGATGTCTGACCAGTGGCCTTTCTGTGTGAAGTTTGCATGTTCTCCTCATGTATGTGTGGGTTCTCTCTAGGTAACACAGCTTCTTCCCACCATCCAAAGACATTCGTGTTAGATTAATTGGTCACTCTAAATGGTCCCTTAGGGTGAATGCAAGTATGAGTGGTCGTTTGTGTTAATAACTGGGATAAGCTCCAGTTTCACTGTCACCCTAAATTGGATTAATATAGTTTTTTAAAACCCAACACGACATTACCAGTTAAAAGTTTGGACATTATGTCCTATTATATTCAATGGGAAGGTGGAGCCAAACTGTTGACTGGTAGTGTATACCCAGTCTACCATTAAGTGGAAAAGTGAAAAGACTGTGGGAGATATTGTGCAAGACAATCTTTGAACTTGTAAACTCCTGTTGATTTGATATTGAGGTTTATCCCCATCTAAAAAAAAAAAACCACATCTCCCTTTATTATACATTTTTGTCCCGGTTAAAAGCTGAAGTTATTAATATCATCGATAGATAGATAGATAGATAGATAGATAGATAGATAGATAGATAGATAGATAGATAGATAGATAGATAGATAGATA
>JBAMHX010000010.1:15014829-15037131 GCA_037177515.1 Pseudomugil tenellus | reverse complement strand
AGATAGATAGATAGATAGATAGATAGATAGATAGATAGATAGATAGATAGATAGATAGATAGATAGATAGACTGACTACCATTAGCTAGCTATCACTAGCTAGCTTCCGGTAGGGCAACCTAAGGTAATGTAATAAAGTGTGGCCAAACTTTTGACTGATAGTGTTTTTTACCCCTGCAATTTAGATTGGAACCCCCAAACCTTTACTATTTTACCGAGCCTCTCTAAATCCCTAATTTTTGCTATTTATTCATGGAAGAGATGCAAAGAAACATTTCAAATACTGCACTGAACACAGTTATGGGAGATGAGTCATCTCTAGTCCAAGCAGTTAGTTTGTAAGCATGTCAGGCTCTCTGAAATACAGACAGGGCAAACAAACATAAATAGAAGATTCATGACATCATGAAGCATAGATTTATAAGTGCTGTGTTATTAAGAAAACCAAATCCAATTAGAAAAACATTTTAAAGACAGACTACAACAGGATACAAGCGAAGGTCTGTGCTGCCACCTGCTGCTGGTCATTTTCTATGCTTCCATCTCAGTGTGATGGCAAGTAAAAGTTTACAAACCAGCTGTTGATTTAGCTATTTACTAAGGTGAAAGTGGTTCAAAGTGAAATATTAAATTAAATGAAGAAGCAATAGTATGAAATAAAAATTATCAAGTACAACTGCCTTTGCAGTCTGTTTGCATCACTAAAGTTAAGAGCCATCAATATCTCTTAAAGCACACAATTTAAGCTTTCATTGTTACTATCTTAAGTTTTTAATCAATCAACATGTCACTCAAAGCTCAACTAGATTTTTTTTTCCTTTATTGTTATTGTTATCACTGTTATTGTTTTCTCTGACTTCTCCCAGGTGCAGCAGCTGATGCAGGTGTCAGTAATCTGTTAATCACTGTTTTACTCATATAAAAGGTTTTCTTGCTCCTTTTACCTCCAATCTCAAGTGGAAGTGTGGCTCAAGTGAGTGGATTTATGTTTTAAATTTTACTATTAGAAGTTGTATTTGGGGTAACTAAAATGTGCTATGTTGAGCAACAGTATTTAAAAGTAATGCTTAATTTATGTTGGGTTTTTTTTCATCCAAGTTGACAATGTCTGGCCGGGGGAAGAAAGCTGCATCCAAACAAAAGGTTGGCGTGTCCCGCTCATCCAGGGCAGGGATTACCTTCCCAGTAGGCCGTGTGCACAGGTTGCTGAGGAAAGGCAACTATGCACACCGAGTGGGCACTGGTGCTGCAGTCTACCTCTCAGCTGTTCTGGAGTACCTCTGTGCTGAAATCCTGGAGCTGGCAGGGAATGCTAGCCATGATAACAAGAAGCAGCGTATCGCTCCTCGCCATATTTTATTGGCTGTGAAGAATGACGAGGAACTTAAAGTACTATTGGCAGGAGTCACAATCTCAGATGGTGGTGTGATTCCCAACATCCAGGCAAGCCTACTCCCAAAGAAGACAAAAGTGACCAAGGAAGGGGGATCTGCAAAAGATGTTCAGTCTCAAGAGTTTTAGGAATTTTAATGTCTAAACTTTATAACCCTAATAAAGTCTTTTGTTTAAATATGCATGACTTCAAAGCATTCTTCAAATGGGAAGGTGGTCTTTGCAGCCAGAGGGAACAAATGCTAAGGAAGTTTGATTTCTTGGCTGTGTCTTGTAGCCAAGGAATGTATCTCACCACCCTACACTTGATCCTCTTTGCAAGTATACCTTGGGTCAAATGACATCTGTTTTTCCTGTTTATTGGTTGCACATTTTGCCCAATGGCCTAACTGGGCACAGCCAGCCATAGTTCCTACAGCCATAGTCTTACCAAGTGGTCTTACCACCACTTGGTGCACTTAATTAACATTTAACTTAACCTAATCCAACTGCAATTCCTATTGTATCTGATTAGAACTGGATCTAGTTTACAGATAAGGGTTTCTTATTAGATGAAGAATCATTTAAGGGTTTTTCTTAAAGTCCCGAAATGAGAATTTACAATGTTGGGAAGCTGAGTTTTCTTTTCCATATACTTTTTAGTGTATATGGCGTGTGTATATAAAAATGTCGACTCTACCAGTTGATCAATTTGCTTCTATGTTCCTGCTTCTGAGGAATTGTTTTACATCTGCATCTCTCAAAAATTCACGTTAATTAACTAGTAGCCCTATATGGGTGCTCTTGTAAATGAACCCACATGATGTAACGAATGCATTTTGAATTTTACTTTTTGCCTTGGCATATTGATCTATTTAATACAGAACATAGGCTATGTCCTTCAGTAAAATGTAGATCCTCTACCTAATTGCAGCAACTTCCAAAGCATTTTGTATTTATAATTTAGTTTGACAAACTTACTTGTTTCGGTAATTAAGGAAAATATTAAGTAAATACATTTTTGCATGTATTGTGTTAACTGTGTAAATAGTTTTTATCATTATTGATTACTACTGTTTAAACCTAAATATTATTCCCACACTCGTCAACGTTTTTGTAGCACTCAGTGACCCTGCGTCTGCTGAACGTAACCCCGCCCCTCCCCTCCGATGGAAAACGACGCGCTGACGTAAGACGTACGAACAACAAACAGTTGGACTTCAACAAGCTAGCGAAGGGTTACGCTGGTCAAAAGGTTTATCCGATTTCACCTGGAGGCTAACCTACACACAAGCTTTTGCGTTAGAAAAATAATTTTAATTGCGAACTAAATGGCAGTTTTTTCTACCGACACGTGTGGCCCCGGGTCGGCCCCATAGCGCTGAGATTAGCCACCGAATCATGTTCATTCCTCAGAGTGTGACGCCTGTTTTTTTCCTCGCTGCAGCTTGTCGAGGGTTGTGATACGAGCAGAGTTGCAGCACGGCAGAGGGTAAGCCAAGCGCTACAGTGGGAATATTTATCTTGTCACAGAATAATGGACTTTGTCGAGGAAAAACGGAGGAGCTCGCGTAAAGAAGCAGGCATGCGACCGCACTCTGGCCTGGATGTCATTGTTGGACAACAACTTTAGCAAGCTAGCAAACGTTAGCTCGCTTTAATTCACGTTGATTAGTTAGTTTTTAGTGTCGGAATACACGTTTATTTTGCTAACGTAACGGAGGCACTCAAAGTGACACCTTCGTCTCAGTAAATTGTTTTGCTCCTATTTATTACTGCTGGTAATGTGCTGACGACCAGGGAACCTATCCTCGGTCCCCACTTGGACTAATACGACTGGTGCTTACCAGCCCGACTGATAGCAAAGCAAAGCTGTCTAGTTTGGTTAATGTATAATTTCAGATATATTATCTTTTTTTGCACATATATCACACATATCTGTTGTTGAGGTATAAATTTGCACTTTAATTATTTGAATTATAAGAATGCACCAAAGTCACGTGTGACGTGGGGTTTTTTAACTTATAAATACCCCTCAAAAAAAAAGATTCGAGTCAAAATATAGGGAGCATTTCTCCAACACTTGAAAGTCCTTTTGTCAAGGATTGTAAAGGAGCAAAATGAGTGACACATATTGTTGGTAGACAGTGAGCAGAGACAAGCTTATCAATGTCACTTGGTTCCTAGTCACTATTTAACTATTACCTGTGTGACACAGCTGAAAGCTGACTGTCACTGGAAATGTAAACATGAATATCGAAGAACAATGTCTAGACTTGTGCAATGTCAAGACAAAAAGCAATGTGGATGATGACCATAACACTACTAACAACACAGAAGGAGTCACCCCTAGGATCTGTGAACTGATGACTGAGAATAACACAGACAAACAAAACGCTGTTCCCACAGAGGCCCCTGAGACGTACCTGATGCCTCAGCTTACTGATAACCTCCAGGCTGCTGTGGAAGATAACCACTTGGCACAAAACACACTGGAAATTGATGAAGTCAATGGAAATCAAAAGAGTTGTGTGCAGGATACCCCGGCTGTAGTCAATACAACTGACTTGATTTTATCTAATGATGAGCAGCAAAAGAACAATATTGAGGAGGACAAAATGAAGGAAGACAAGGACAGTGATTCTGCAAGCTTTGTAGCAGAAGTCGGGGATGATGGCGGGGACATGGACATAGGTGTGGATTTAAGTCTTGATGAAAGTGGCGTTCTGGAGGCTGAATCCACAAATGTTCAATCACTCTCAGAAAATCTTTTGGACGCAGAGTCCACTCCTCAGGATGTCCCAGCTGGTAGAGTGGTGGAAAGCCAGTCAGATGCAAACCCAACCAGCAAAGTGGCCTCTGCCACCGATCAAGCTGGACTGTATCCCTCAGTGGAGGAGGAGGGGGACAATAAACTCAAACCAGGTGGCAAAAGAGTTACATTTCCCTCAGATATTGTCTCTGGAGCAGTGGAGCCCAAGGACCCTTGGAGACATGGTAATACTTGTCTTTTTTTTTCATGTCTGTATATGTGTGAATGACTTTTTTTCTTTTACTTGCCCATTATGCCTGTGTGGAAATGCCAAGTCTTTAGGGTTTACTAGAATGGAGGATAAAAGGACAGCACTTTTGTCCAATTCTAATCTACCAATACTTATTAAGACGATTTCAGTTTCCCTGTTGTCTCTGAGTGGTGACATTAATGTGTGATAGGTGTGTTACAGGTCAGGTATTTGACAAGAAATTTGGTTTGTGTCTTTCTTCTATGCTTGCAATCTTTTGGGGAGTCACACTGCAATGTCTTTTGCACTTAGATAACACATGTGCAACCATTAACTTGCTATAGAGAGGTTTTAATCGTTGAGACCCCCCCCCCCCCCTTTTCCTCCTGCCTGGCTAAATTAAAAACTTCATTTCTAAATATAGGTCTAGGCCTGTGCTTTATTGTGAGTGAGTCCCACCACTCCCTGAGGTGTGCCATTTTACCACTGCAAGTTCCTGTTTGTTCAATGAAAACATGTCTGGGAAAGCTCATGGAAGATGTGGCACTGCCTCTACTTTGTTGACGTAAGGAAGACGGTATCTAAACTTATAATGAAGAGAAGTTTTCACCTTTAAATTGTTTCTGTAAAAAGTAAGCTGTAACTATTATCTAACAATATATGAGCACAGCACACTAACAACAGTACATATAAACAGAATGACAATAACATTTTGAGAACGCTAAAAACAATGGAAACATTTTTCTACTTATTACAGTTTTTGTTCTAGTAATCAACTTAAAAATGTACTCTTTTATTTTTTCTATCATTTTTTTCTGATATATGCATATCAGCCAGATGAGCTGTTACCAGGTCTTTTTATGGTGCATTTCTGCTTTATTTTCCAGTGTTTCCTCAGAAATGTGGCAATACAGCCTTTTATAAAAATGACTTTATTTATATATATATATCTATACTGTATGATGGATCGTCTGGAAAGTAGTGTATGATCATGATATGACTATGACTCATTCATTTCTTCTTCTAGAATGGACTCCATTGCTCACAATCCTGAAACAGCATTCAACGTAGTTGACTACAGTCTGACATGACAGTGTGTTAAGCACACTACTGTTACAATCTCTTTCAAACTGTTGCTTGTGTGGGTTTAAATGTTTGCCAGTAAGTCCTTTGTTTTTTCTTCCTGGTGAATGAAACCAAAAATTTAGGTCAGGCCAAGGTAAGGTTTAGTGGTGTGAGATTTCTTGATGAAGAAGGGGAGGTAGATGATAAAGATTAGTATGTGCAAACAGCACTGCCTTCGCCAGTTTAGTTAGTCGGTCATTAAGTTCTGTCCTGTTCATTAGAGTGCATACATACAATGTATATTTCTGCTAATTATAAAGGCTTCTTAGGAGCAAAGTCCAAGTAAGTTTGCAAACTTTTCTGGGTGACTTAGCTTTAGGTGATTTATCAATCGGTTTTTCATGAATCTCGTTTGATTCCAAAGGTCCCTCTGATTGTGCTTTTGATACAGAGGTAGAAAAGCAGCTGATGGCACTGAAGTTAATCGCATGATGTGTAGAATGTTCTGTTTGTAAATTACATGAAGATAACATAGAGATCAGACCACTTTGGTTCGTTGGGTTGGATAAATACACAAAACTTAAAAGATTATGTTTTTAGACTTTTAAGTCCAGTTATGGTCATAAAGATATCAGTGGCTTTGGCATCACAATTATATTAATTTTGTAGGATTTTTTGTTGTTGTTGTTATTTATGGAAATAAAGATGTTATATTAAGGTTTAATCTGTTCTGCAGACATTTAAAAAATGATCTTGCAATCAAGGAATAACTTGGCATATTAGTCATTTTTATTCGTTTGTTATTCATCTCTGTCCATTGACTATATTCATTTATTTTGATGCAGCAGGATTGATGCCATCTCGGCAGCAACTAGGCTAGAGACTAGGAACCCCCCTGGACAATTCACCAAAATATCACCGTACCATTTATAAATTGAAGTGTTTATCATTCATATTTATGTTCTTTGAATCAGTTAATGTGTTTGTAGTATTTTTATTTTCGTTATTCAGTGACTTGCATTAGTCGAAATTATGATTTTATTCAGCAGTTAATAAAGATCTGTTTGTGTACATGAATTCGAGTTTCCTCTGCTGAAGTATTGAGCTGCAGAAACCTTTCAATTTAAACAAAAGTACTGTCAGCCAGAATAAGAAACATTATGTTTAGATGGAGAATGGCCATCTAAACACTTAATTCTGAAAGAAAATGTCAATTCCAAATTAAATTTAGGTTTATTTATCCTGAATTTAAAAATGTATAACTGTTTCCAATGACGTGATCTCACACTCTATCTTTGTCCAAACACATTGTGGATGGAGCTACTGCTGTAATTCCAAATATTGAACTCAATTACTGCCAGAATATTGTTTTGATGAGAAATTTCTGTTTCCATTTAGAAAAAATAATTAAAATGTAGTCTTGAGTAAGGAGTCGTCTCAGGGGAACAGATTTCAAATTTCCACACTTATGTTGGCATTGTTCTTGTGCAGAATTGACTTGTTCCGTGATATCAATATATGTTCAATGTGTTAAGCAAATATTAATCAAATAATCTTTTTAATTATTTTTGAGGTTTTGCGTCTATTTTCTCATACTTCACCACAGCAGCAGTAGTAATAAGTAATTTTTTAAAATTATTTTTATATGTAATCGTAATTATTATAATATCCATGCTCCCCATCCCTCCCCTCTGCTTGTTCTCCCTTTTTTACCAGGCCAAATACTGCATCATATCCTGAGATTCCTGGACTTCCCATCATCCTGCATAGCTTTCCCTCCTCATCTCAGCCATTTGGCAGATGCTTTTTTTCTCCTCTGTATTTAAAAAATAATTTTTTTAGCCTGATTTATCGTTTTCTAAAGCACTGAACTCAGTTTTGTCAAGTCATACCAGAAGATATATATTTTTTTACAGTATAAGGAAAATGACTACAGTGTATTTTTATTGCAAGTCATCCTTCACATATCTCTTCATCCCAGAAGAACACAAACTCTTTTCTTTACATGCTGCTGTGTCTTATGTTATTCGATCCAAGGTCCACTTGGTAATTAGAGAACCTCTAACCCATGAAATGTTGTTTGTTGTGTGCAAGTGATAAACTGACTAGAAAAGCTTTGTGTTGTGTAAACAAAGGAACAGACAACCAAGACGTTTGTTCAGTATATCTAAGTAACCTAATAGTACAAGATTTTACCAAGATATTAAACTTTTTTTTTAAGTCATCTTAACAAAAGTGATTATATTTCTTCATCAGCTCATTAGTTCATGCATGCATTCATTTTATATGCCATGTACAGTGGGGCAAAAAAGTATTTAGTCAGCCACCAATTGTGCAAGTTCTCCCACTTAAAACGATGAGAGGCCTGTAATTTCCATTATACGTATACCTCAACTATGAGACAAAATGAGTTAAAAAAAAATCCAGAAACTTGCTGTCTGATTTTTAAAGAATTTACTTGCAAATTATGGTGGAAAATTAGTATTTGGTCACCTAAAAACAAGCAAGATTTCTGGCTCTCAGACCTGTAACTTCTACTGTAAGAGGCTCCACTCGTTACCTGTATTAGTGGTACCAGTTTGAACTCTTTAACTATATAAAAGACACATTTCCACAACCTCAGTCTAACTCCAAACTCCACTTTGGCCAAGACCAAAGAGCTGTCAAAGGACGCCAGAAACAAAATTGTAGACCTGCACCAGGCTGGGAAGACTGAATCTGTAATAGGTAAGCAGCTTGGTGTGAAGAAATCAACTGTGGGAGCAATTATTAGAAAATGGAAGACATACAAGACCACTGATAATCTCCCTCGATCCAGGGCTCCCCGCAAGATCTCACCCGGTGGGGTCAAAATGATCACAAGAACGGTGAGCAAAAATCCCAAAACCACACGGGGGGGACCTAGTGAATAACCTGCAGAGAGCTGGGACCAAAGTAACAAAGTCATCAGTAACACACTACGCCGCCAGGGACTCGAATCCTGCAGTGCCAGACGTGTCCCCCGTGCTAAAGCCAGTACATGTGCAGGCCCGTCTGAAGTTTGCTAGAGAGCATGTGGATGATCCAGAAGCAGATTGGGAGAATGTTGTATGGTCAGATGAAACCAAAATAGAACTTTTTGGTAACAACTCTACTCGTCGTGTTTGGAGGAGAAAGAATGCTGAGTTGCATCCAAAGAACACCATACCTACTGTAAAGCATGGGGGTGGAAACATCATGCTTTGGGGCTGTTTTTCAGCAAAGGGACCAGGACGACTGATCCGTGTAAAGGAAAGAATGAATGGGGTCATGTATCGTCAGATTTTGAGTGAAAACCTCCTTCCATCAGCAAGGGCATTGAAGATGAAACGTGGCTGGGTCTTTCAGCATGACGATCCCAAACACACTGCCGGGTAACAAAGGAGCGGCTTCGTAAGAAGCATTTCAAGGTCCTGGAGTGGCCTCGCCAGTCTCCAGATCTCAACCCCATAGAAAATCTTTGGAGGGATTTGAAAAGTCCGTGTTGCCCCTTGACAGGCCCAAAACATCACAGCTCTAGAGGAGATCTGCATGGAGGAATGGGCCAAAATACCAGCAACAGTTTGTGAAAACCTTGTGAAGACTTACAAAAAACATTTGTCATTGCCAACAAAGGGTATATAACAAAGTATTGAGATGAACTTTTGTTATTGACCAAATACTTATTTTCCACCATAATTTGCAAATAAATTCTTTAAAAATCTGACAATGTGATTTTTCTGGATTTTTTTTTTCTTATTTTGTCTCTCATAGTTGAGGTATACGTATGATGAAAATTACAGGCCTCTCTCATCTTTTTAAGTCGGAGAATTTGCACAATTGGTGTCTGACTAAAACTCTTTTGCCCCACTGTACTCCAGTTCAGGATTTCAGGGAAACTGGGGCCTGTCCCAGCAATCTTTTAGGTGAGAGGCAGGGTACACCCTGGACAGATCACCAATCCATCACAGGCCAAACACACAGAGACAAAAAACCACTCACACTCACTTCTATGTACAATTTAGATAAACCAAACAACCTAGCACCCACATCTTTGGACAGTGGGAGGAAACAGGAGTACCCAGAGAGAACCCATGCACACACTGGGAGAACATGCAAATTGCACACAGAGAGACCATTACGCAAGTAACAGACACAGAGGACAGACAAAATTCCCCATTCGTCTGCTTTTCCTTCTGCGTCCAGCATAAATGGACCTTAATAATACTAACGCATTGTTCCAGGAAAATTGGACAGGGAAGAGCATTTTACCACACTGTAATGCTTGTTAGTAAAAACTGAACAGTTTTTAGCACTTCAAAGTTAGGGTGTGTGTTGGCAAGAATCCGGTGAATTAATATCAACACAGGGCCAATAATGCAATATACTGCGATACTATCAGCAAGACGGTATATTGTGATTTTTCTTTACTAGAATTTATTGGCAAAAACTCAGAGCATTTTTAGCACTAAAAGCAGTTACATGCTTAATATAAACTTAACACTTGCTCTTTATGTACAAGATTAATAAAGAAATTAAAATCTTCCTTATCAATGAAGATTTCAAATAGCTACATAAGTTTATTTTATTTCAAAGTATTGATTAAAAGTAAAAATGCTATGATTTTGTACTATAATTTTATTATTTGCATTTATATAAAAGATGTTAATGTTTGCATATAAAGTAAATTTAGTTTTAAAAAAAAAGAAAACATTTCTTTTGAATATATTGATACACAAATATTTCAAAATTATAAGATATGAGTATTTTCTTTCAGCCTTGCTTCAAAGTCACAACTAAAGCTGGGTTGATATTCATGTGGCATCTGTTTAAGGTTGTTTATGGCGTTACAGCCTCTTAGATCTGACGTGCCTCCCTGTTTGCAGTGCGCTTTCACTCAAATACTCTCTTGTGAATAGTCAGTTTGTGATTATACGTTTCTGCATACCTGGATCTTCTCACTGAATATGTGCTGGAAGAGAAACTGCAACATGAGTATTAACCTATCTTAGGATGCACAACTATTAAATGACAAAAAGCAAATGATGTTTTTAAATTAATTTCCCAGCTGTCATATTATTGAAATTATTTACTTATGACTGCAGCTGGATCAATATCAGCTTTTGTGTCGTCTAATGTTGATGTATAACCTTTGAATAAATGAATTGTATAAAATTAATGTTATGCTTTTTTCAGTTTGTTCCTCAAGCAAGATCTCTTTAAAAAAACACACACACACATTCTGTCGTTTAGTTTTAGTTGTATAATCATGGTGGCTGTCCTCGTCAAACTGGAATTCCCTGCTCTACTTTACCATACCAGTTCTTCTTCTGAGGCTGCAGGATTACAGATGGTGTTTTTAATGTGTCGAAATTCCATGATGTTCCTCTGCCTAACAGTAGAGTAAAACGGTAGGCCTCTCCTGTACCTGCCCAACTGGTCTGTCCATTTATTATCGGTGTAAAAAGGTTAAGAGAGAAAGAGACTACTGTTGATGGGATGAAAAAAATTTACATGGGATGTGAGTACGTTTAGCACCTACCTGTAAAAGTCTGTTAAAGACACATCCGGCTCTATGTTGGATTGTGCCCTTTTACAAGTTTCCTGCTGTTATGTGTAGTATGTGTGTTTTGTTGGAAGCGTAATGACTGCTGGTAACATTTTTTATGTTCTTCCTCATCCTGCTATGTGTGTTAATTATTGATCCGCATGCATACAGGTAGTTCTGGCTTAATGTAAACCTAAGCAACAGGTAGCATCGTCATCTGCCATTGCTGTATATTTGAACTGTTGTCACCATCTACAGACTTCTATAAGCGCTTGGCAGCGATGACACAGACTCCCATCTTTTTTGCCCGACCTCTGACAACTGGGCAGCCAGCTGTCGTGTGTGAATGACGTTGCTACCATAACACACACTACAGCATAACAGTGTGAAATGGCAGTGAACAGGATGGCGAATGGGAGAGGGAAGTTATTTTTAACACTGGCACTTGCATGTTAAGAAGGACCTGGCAGTACTTCCATCTTTCAAAACCAACATGTTCACATTTTCTTTGAAAATTTGGCTCACATGTGAAAAGCCCGACACCTGATTTCATTCCATTAACTCCACAATATATATATGGTCGCCATAGTCAAACTGAACGTATGATGACAGCTCACTGTGTGCCGAGCCAATCGGATTTTAGCATGAGTAGACTGCATCCACTACTCTAATAGATTAACACTTTATTTAACTCTAATTATTGATTTATGTTTAGGTAATTATTTTAAGTGAAAAGTGTCATTCACATTGGACCCTTGAAGATTTTGTCCCGACTTGTAAGATGTACTCTATTGCAATTCTGGATGGCGTAACATTGTTAGCTAATGATTGCATGCGGTCATCAAAGTACAGTCATTCTGATCTGTGCTCTCTACTTATGTAGATTACAACTGAGTGAATATTACCCTGAGATGCAGTTATCCATTGTAATTATATTACACAGTAATATAGTTTTTACATTATTCAACTTGCTCTAATAAACCCAGCTCCTTTCACTCCCAGACTGTGTTATCTTCTGGTGATTAAAGATGGGTACAAAGAGATTGAAATGTTACTCGAAAAGAGACACAGTATGAAATCAAGACAAAACAGCACACTTTTTTTTTATTATTGCACTGAAGAATGCACTGATTGGAAAATGTTTTGACTGACAGAAACATTTGCTCCTTCAATCTCAGTTACAACCTTTGACCAGTGGTTGTCTGTAACATCTCAAAAGTCTCCTAAGTACCATGATATTTACTTTCCATGATTTTTTATCACTAAGCTGTTGAAGAGATGGACCTCTTATCAGCTTATTAGTGCGATGGATGCACAAGTTATATTCTAGTTGAAGCTTTTTGCGCCGTCGAGACTCATTTTTATAAATAAGAAACTTTGTTTACACTCTGAGATAGATGTATGTGTGAGGCAAGTCATTTTATTACAGTCTTATAATACAATGTGGAAGAACAGACATCTGTATTATGTAGTTTGTCATTGCCTAGGATTGCTGGATATTTAGACTTTATAACATAAATCTCAACTTTAACTCTATGAAATGTATAAAAATAGACTGCCTTATCTTTCTCTGAAGCAGCTATAAGTCTGCTGTGTAGTTCCTGTCCCTTTAGGTGAGGTATTCATTCTTTTCTGCATATGGAAGCATTTGACTTGCATAAGGGCCCCCAAGCTTTGGCTTTAACTACAAATGCTTTCAAATAACTAATGCTCTTTCAGGTGTCTTTATGTTCCTCTAAGTGTTTTTCCGACTTCATACTGTCATACTTGAAACTTGAATAATGGATTGTCATTATTTTAACATGGGCCTTTGCCTTGTTTGTGTAGTTGTTTGACAGGTGTAAGGGATGGTTATTGGCATGGTTATGGAGACCCCCCCAGGGGAGCCGGGAGATTTGTTTCTTTTGAATTACCTCGCAGTACTTCTGTTAACTCATAAGTTTTGTGTTATCATGCAATAAGGCATCATCTGACAGACCAGTTATTACATGGCAATCAGTGCCTACAGCCCGTCAAAGCCTTTTTGCCTTTTTTTTTACATTTCTGGTCTGCATTTGTCTCTTTCTAAGAATCAAGCAAACATAACACTACATAGAGCCGACATTGTCTCTGTGTTAACAGATAAAGTAGGTTATGTTGTTATGACATTGGGCTTTTAACAGATTAACTACAAGTGCAGAAGAAAAGGTTTTAATCAGGAATGGTACCAAGCAGGCTTCTGCTTTACTGCTGTATCTGCCTGTGCATAGATTGTAAAGTGTAAGTGATTAAAATATATTGATAATGTATTAAATAAGTTAAAATCTCCCTTTATTTTCATGACATAATTAAACTGGATAAAGACGTGTCAAAAATAGGCCAACGTCTTGCATTTCTTAGACTATTTTGTCCTCCTCGGAAGCATCATCTGACCACTGTGATGTAAAAATTACTATTCATGGCAGACTCGCCATATCCACCAGACGAGGCAAACCATAGCCTAATGCTAAAGCAAAAGAAGAAATAGACAAACACAAAAGATACATTAAGGAGGAAAACAGGATCCAAATGAGAAAACAGGCCAAGAACATCATCAGCATGATGAGGTAGCTCTTATTCTCCCACACAGATCCCACCAGGCTCCAAAGCCAACTTGGCGCATCTGTCGGGTCCATCAGGTTGGCCATGCCTCAGAGTAACAGCTGATGAATGACACGTCGCAGCATTTAGAAGACGATTCTGATGAGTGCAGACCATTTTGTCGGCAGTCCTGTCTGAACACAAGCAGTAAAGCAGAAACATGCTTGGTACCATTCCTGATTACAGCAAATGTCTTTAATGAATCTATTAACATTAAATTACAGCAACATACCGCCTCTGTTAGCTTGGACATAATGTCAGGTTTATGAGATTTTATGTTGACGAGATGCTCAGATTGATGCCGACAAGAAACTGAGCCGAAGTCCAAGTCCTTCACCAACTCTATACAACTTTTCAACCCGTTTTAAATCGCGTCATTACACAACAGGGAATACACAACTCAATCAGGACTAATTTATCAACCATCTGTTGGACAAATGGCACATAAACTTAGAGAGAAGCTTTCTTTATTGTTATGATTATTATTTTACCTCTTTATTTTCAGGAGTGTAATAAAGATTCAGAGCAATCAGGATGTAAATTTCTCAAACCATTCAGCCGTTAGTTTCTTTGTAACAGATCTAATTATTGCAGAATAAACTGTTATAAAATAGTATTTGTGTAATAAGTTGATAGTAAAAAATAACATTTAACTGATTTCTCTTATTTCAGATGTTCGTGTATTATTTTTCTCATTTGTTAAGGTTATACTAATGAAATTTGGTGCTAAGGCTTGAGCTTACACTGTGGGCAGTCTGTGGGTCGGTCTGTTTTGACCTTTAGTGGGTGGTGGCAGAGGATACGCAGCAGCTATATTATGATGTGCAGTCCAAAGGAGAAGAGCTATCTTGTATTTTTAGCTGCTGCTTTCAAACATAAAAAATAAATAATAAAAAAGAAACACATAATGCTTGATGAGTTGTTACACTTAAATGGAAAGTGGCTTCTTAGACAATGTTAACTGGATTTATTTGACACTTAATTTCCTAAATAGAAAAAATAAACTGAAGTTATTTCAGAGGTGATGATTTTATTTTATGACAGTCAAGGAAATAATTTTATTCTTTAAAATGTTAGATAATTTTTTTGTACAAATTACACAGCATGCTGTTATCTAACAAAGTGGTTAACTTAAAAGCGACAAACTGTCTGAACCATGAAACAACCACTAAATGTTCTGATTCAATTACAGCTTGTAGCTAAACAGTCCTCCTCTTCATCATGTTGACATTTATGCATCATCAGACCTAAATGACACCAAACACATGACAAGTTATTGAAATTTTAAGATTGTTATGTTGTGGTATGCACCCAGTGATCGTGATAGTTTTTGTTTAAATGAATTGTCTGAAATGAAAGAATGTCCATTTTATTATTCTACTTCATGTCCTACATTCATGTTGTGATATCAGTGTACCATGAACTTTTTGCATTTGCTGTATATTCCCTCCAAAAGTTGAACATCCTTAACTTTTTGTGAGAAGTCTATAAAAAAAAGTAGATTGTAGTCTAAAACTGTTGTAAAGGAAACTCATTGATGTCACTGAAATTCTTATATATGATTGTGATTTAGATAGATATCTTTTGCCACATCATCCTACTTTAATGCTGCAGAATATAGTTGGTCACTGCTGGGAGACCTCCATAATGTTCCAATGGTTACCAGTGTAGAGCAGGGGTGCCCAGATCCGATTCTCGAGGTCTACCATCCTGCAACCTTTAGATTCATCCTTACTCCAACGCACCTAAATGTTGTCTGAATTTCCTCTTTTGCATGTCATGCAGCTCTGATAACGAGCCATTCATTTGATTCATCTGTGTTGGAGAAGTGTTGCACTAAAAGTTGCAGGATGGTAGATCTCAGGGACAGAACTTGACCACTGTGTAGTAGACTCAGAAATATCTGTACTCAAAATATGTTTTTTGTGCCAGACTGCAGACATATTTGATTTACTTTTTGTACAAAGTTATAAACCACTTTTATCTTTATTTTTTTCTTTTCTTTAATATTATGTACTAAATATTTAGCTGTTATATTTTCAAATGAGGGAAAAAAGAACATCAACCAAATCAGGGAACAAAAAATGTTATCAGCAATCGGGTTTCCTGATTTTTAAGATAAAAAATCTCTGTCAGCCATTAAAATAATCTTATTGGTCAACATTTATGCAGTAGTTTCCTTTTTATAAGAGCTTGTGCTTGTGACTGCTCTGCCTGTTGATCAGGTTAAGTGAGGGATTTATAAATTGACAGGTATGCCTCTCCCATCGCTTACACTTTTTCATTTCTCCAAAGAGACCAATGTTGTGTACCATAAAAAACAGGAAATTAACTTATCTTCCTTTACTTAAGCTAACAAGGTAACAGTCAAGCATATGTAATAAAATACATCAAGTATTTCATGACATCGCTCTATTTCATAGTATTTTTAACCATATTTACAGTAGTACAGTACATCTATTAGTTCATAGACTACCACATTCATTTCATTATTATTAACTCAGAAACACAAAGTCAAACCTCAAATAAGTAATTTTTTAAGTTGGCCTTCAAGGAAAATTATGACAGGGATCACATGTTCCTAAGAGTTCAGACTCACACCATGTTCATCCACTAAACCTTGACCGTTGTTTGCTACATGCAGCCTTTTTGTCTTAGAGATGTTTCTTGTTTGAACATATGGTGGGAACATGGCTATGGTTAAAAATAGCGTAGCTAAAGAGTTGCATGTCATTATTTGACAGGCACTGACATCAGTTTCATATATGAAACTTCATCATTAAGAAGGTGAAGCCACTACGGAAACAAAGATCTGACTTGATTTCTTTAAATGTCCTGTTTGTTGTTGCGTTACAGATATTGTGTACGTGTTTTTCAGTCTTCATTCACAAGCATGAAAATAACTCCGTATAACGCAAATGTCATCTTTCCATATTTCCCACTATTTACCAGAGTTGATTGATTGTGGTGACATGTCTATGTGTAATATTTATACACCACATGTTTTTAATTTACTTCTGCATTTGACTTTTAATATTTATAATTGTTCATGTTGTTGTGATTTATTAGATCTTAAGTTAACTTATATTTTTAGAATAGAGAGTATTTTCTTAAATAAATTGTTTCACTTTAATCCAATAAGACAGCTTGTTGATTTGCATAACATGCTGTTGAAAGGTTATGGTTTTCTTGGTGAGCAACCTGCAGCAATGGATGGAGTGTGTTGTAACACAGCAGATTACTAACAACAATAACAAGGTAAAACAAAGTGCTGTTCAGAGGATTTACTTATTCAGGAAGAGAAGATGCTTCTCTTCTATCCTCTCCACATCAGAATTAGATTAATCAGATGAAATGGACAAGAATTTGCATTGATAAAAAGGAAATGTTGGGAAAGGGAAATAACATGAAGTAAACGTCGTGATGGTCAGTCAAACAACCCATCGCATGTGACTTGTAGCGCTTGGGAAGGGAATCACCTCCACATATTTGAGCTCAGAATATGTATCTTGCCATTAAAATACTGACATTTTTTCAAATGAAGGCTGAAATGATGACATGATTTTCAGTCTGTAGTATTTTCTCTTGCACAACTAAAATCACTTATTTTCTCCTGACAGGCTGCAGCACAACCAGAGGTGTTTATCTGCTTCCACGTGGACTCCCTATTTCCTCACTAGATTTAGAACATTTGTTCACATTTATATACTTTTTCTCGCAGCTACCATATTTTGTAGTTCATCAACTTTTAACCTGATTTTGAAAGATGTGAATAGAAGCAACCCTTTCCCCTACTTCAGTCCTCCTCTTGCATACCTCCTCATTGCCACTCCCTCCATACATGTAGCAGCAGCTCTGACTGGACAAAGATCAAGTGAACAGAAATGCAGACAGCAGCTTTTGCTCAACTTTTAATGATCCTACAGCGTTGGCGCTCCTTTTTCTGACTCCTGTTTGTCACTGTGTCTTTATTGGCAGTTTACTTTAAAGCCTAATGGTGCATTTGTTTCTGTTGACGTGGTAAAGCTCACGTGTCCTGGCACAGCCTCTTGAGTACACTAGTGTTAAATTATTTCTAAGCTAAACAAGCAGATCCTTGTTTCTTTCTAATTATGTTTCCATTTCACTCAATCTTTCTGTTTCTCTAATTAATAAGCTCAGGGAAAATACTGTTTAGTAAGCATGGGACCTCTGCACCCCACACCCCACCTTCCCTCAGGAAATGTTTACACACTTGCACCACAGCGACTCTGCACAATAACACTTTTCCAAGGACACTGTGTTCACTGGAACGCACAGACTGTACTCAACAAATTTACAAGACCTCCTCTCCTACGCATCGGTAGAAATCATATTTAAGCTAAAGCTACAGAGCCGTGTCAAGATGGTTTTTGTAGGTGAAGCACAAATGCAAATTAGCATTGACTGGGTCGGATAAGAACATCACCAGCAGTTATTACTCCAAGCACTCATAATTGTGCAAGATGTTATTTAACTAAACAAATATAACTTATTTAACCTTTTCATGTGCACAAACCCCTGAATGACCCATTCCTCGTGGTTTAGCTAGCATTTTAGTAGCAAGAAATAAACCAGTTAGTTCTAGTTATGATATAGTTTTTCCAGAGCAGCCCTTAGAAGTGTGAATGTTTGGCTGATACTTGTGACAACTAGAAAGTAATAAAAGGCCCTCCTCATGCAAACAGACTGTTTTTCTTTTAACTACTGTCTTGTATCTGCTTGTTATATTACATTGCATTTATTAGAGTGAAGAAATTTAGCCAGGAGCACACACGTTTATCCGGACTAACATCTCCATTGTAGAAGAGGAACGAGGTAAAACAAATAGTTCTCTAAATAGGGGCTACAGTGTATTTCATATTACTATAGTAAAAAGTATCAAGGAATTGAGGCAGAATCTCCATTTGTTTCTTAAAGGATGGTCTAGTGCTACCTGTACTAGAAGAAATACTAAAAGTATTAAAGCTCTTATCATGGCCGCCGCTGAGAGCAGCCTAAGCAAAAGATTAGTCAGCCGAACGCAGTGAATCATGTCTGGCCCTCTGAACTATTGATAACTGAGATACAGCAACTAGAAATTCCAACACAATATTACTTTCATTTTGTGACAGCACTGCTGGGAACTGGTTTTCGTAGTTTTTAAATGAAAGGGTACATGTTTATATAA
The DNA here is from genome assembly GCA_037177515.1 of Pseudomugil tenellus. Lineage (NCBI taxonomy): Eukaryota > Metazoa > Chordata > Actinopteri > Atheriniformes > Pseudomugilidae > Pseudomugil > Pseudomugil tenellus. Next base: position 15,018,341 of record JBAMHX010000010.1, on the reverse strand, counting down.
TGAACTCATCTATTGCTTGTTATGATAGCACTAGATGTGATTCGGTAAACAAAGTATAATCACTTACAACTCAGTGGTTTAGTGCTGCTGCTTTGTGTTATTGAATACAGTTGGCATGTTAAGCAGCATACCAGTCCTTAATGGTGGACATGCCAGCTTTTATGGCTGACTAAACAGGGCTGCGCTTGATTATGACATTAATTAAGCAAAAATACTGCCTATTTTCTGCATTTTTTTTCCGTTCAAATGATGATCTAGATTCTACAGAGCTTAATTATTTGTTTCCACAGCCAGCCAGCATAGCCTGTGTGTGTTGCATACAGTAGGATTATTGTCCAGGTGACTTCCACGAGAAGGAGCTACTCAGTCTGGATCTGAAAATAAGGACAGTGAATGCAGTGCATATATTCATGTGAAGTTGGCTCAGTTTTATTTTATGCACACAAAACGGCTTCAGACACACTGGAGTATTGTTCATTAGCAGTTGGTCTCAGCTTTTGTCTGACTTTGCAAACCTGGATGCATCTGCTGCAGTGTCCGGTACCTCTTTGCTGGTGTGGATGATGGACTTCTGCTGGTGAGATACACCGCAGGAGATGAATGCATTCCAACAAAGAAGGGAACAAGTTCTCGCCTTTGCCAGAGAAACTGCTGATTGCAGCTAAAGTCTGTAATGAAGGAAGAGGAGTCCAGTTATTAGTACAGTAATGCTCTAGAGGCATAGGGCTGGTTATCCTGTATGCAACTAGAAGGTATATTCTTTCTATTAGTATTGTTTAATCTCTTTACCTTTCTGAATTCCTGCATGCATGCAATGGTTTCAATAATTATTTTTCTCTGCTTGAGTGCTTTACTTCATCTCAGCTAATTCTCTGAGCTAGCACAGTGGCTTTGAATGTTGCCCAATCATCTGACTGGAGTTAGCCCCATTCAACAGTAGCTAACCCACACACAGACCAAGAACAATACCTCCTTTTTGCTGGTTTAAGTAGGGGCACTCTAAAAGGACCTACAATTTCTGATCCTTCCAGTCAAACTGAGTGCTCCCTCAGGCTGTAACAGGTCTAAAAGGACGCAATAAAACAAGATTATTCTCACTACTTCCCTGCCCACCACTATATGTAATGCAGTGTATGATCAGCATCAGAGTCAATTTAACTATGTTTACAAGCAACATAAAATTATTCCACATGCTTTATGTTTGTTTTGCAAGTGATGGCTTTTATAAACTCAGTACCACTTAATGTGTTAGTACTGGTATCACTACTTATAAATTAGTGTGGCCGTTGAGCGAACTGCTGCGCTCACAAGATTAATAAACATCAGTTGGCATAATGACTTGACAGTGTTTGCCAGTGTGTAATTTTGGCACAACTATGTTTTGGCTTACAAACAAACATAAACGTATGCATTTGACATTCAATGTTAAAGTTGCCCAGACAATAAACTGGTATTATATCTAAATGGGATTAATGTAATAACGACCAGCAGATTGCAGTTATTTAATGCTGCAAAGAAATCGCAATCCAGTTTTTATACAATTTATTATTTACTGTGAAGCTTAAGGCCCAATCCCATTTCTCATTCTTACCCCTACCACTTCCCCTACCCCTTGCCCTTCACCCCTTCAAACAGAGCTACAAGTGGTAGCTCTGTTTTCATTTTATTAAGAAATTGACTACTACATATTAACATGACGTTAAACTATACAAATCAACGTTTGTCATAATTTAAAAAAAAATTTCAGTGGAGAAAATAAATTTGTGAACTTCTTTAGACTCTGCAGTAGCCATCACGTCCGTAAATCACAAGGTATTCTGGGAAATTTTTCATACACCTTGGTTTGAAGTGTGCTCCTGAAAAATCTTCGTTTGAAGGGGTATATAGCCCTTTAACTTACCCCTTTCCCTCTGTCCTCATAAGAATTGGGACACCCCTACATGTGAACGTGCAAAACGTAGGGGTAGGGCCTAGTGTTGGGGCCAAGGGGTGAAATGGGATTCACTCTAAGTGTGCATGCATTTGTGTTTCAGAGAAACTGTGCACAGATAAAACAGTGCTAACCGTGAGAACCTTTCCGATGTCTTTTTTTACAGCTCAGAATGTGACGGTGGAGGAGATCCTCTCTTCCTACAAACAGGCTTGTCAGAAACTCAACTGTAAACCAATACCCAAAGTGCTCAAACAGATACAGGTAAGCATCAACTTCACACAAACAGATAAACATGTAGCTGTCGTGCTGGTAACATGCTGTTTGGATTTATCTCCAGGGTTTTGTTTTTTTGTTGTTGTTTTTTTTGTGAGGGGAAGAAAATATACATTTTAGTTCAGTGCTGTGAAAAATGAGAAAAAAGGAGAAAGTCTGTTTTAGTATGAAATGGTTCTTTGTTACCTCTTGTGCCATCCCATTACTCACTTCTCTTTGCCACCCTGTAAAGCCCTCACATATCTGGGATGGTGAACTGCCTTATATAAGCAGTTCCTGCCCTGTAGAGCCTTGAACAGTTACTGTGCCCCATAGAATTGCTGCTCTAAGTCTCAAGGATATTCTTCCTGAACTGCTTCCTACCTTAAAAGATTAAATCAAATTGTTTGTCACAATATAATGAAGCCAGGTTTTTGTAAAGGTGCTTGCAGAATTATGAATCTTGTGATAAATTCAAGCATACTTTAACCAAATGTAGACTGGCACAGTTCTTTCTTACTCCAAAATCCCCCCACCCCCTTACTATAGGCAGCTCTTGAAACTTTCAGCCCATTAATAAACTTTGTAAAAAAATATAATAAAGACTGCAATCTCTGTTTGATGTAATTAATTATACTTGGGATTGTCATTCTGCAGCACAGTGACTCTAGTAATATTTTACCTAACTATTCTTTTAGAGTTCTGACATCTACACAGTAGTTTTCCATGTTAAAAACCACTAAGGTAAAAATAACATCACAGGATACCTGACACTGGTGAGCAATTTATGTGTTTAGACAAACAATGAACATGGGGAAGTCACTTTATTCCCAACAAAGACCCTTTGTATTGTGCATGTTCCTGTTCTACGACATGAAACGAAATACATTTCCAAGAATTAAATCTGTTCATCTTCTTCTGGTCATGACCATGCTTCAAAGCTTGGTAATGTCTGAGGGCAAGACGACTCTGGTTAAGTATTGCGGTAGTTTTCTAGTATTCTAGTTGTGAATCATTTCCACAAAGTTATGAAAGGAGGGAAGTTTTTCGTGCCTATTTTTTTTCAATTCCCCACTTGTGTCCTGTAATCTTTCTACATTAAAAGTTCTCCAAATACATTGGGGTGAAGCTTCAGAGCTGTTTGTCTGTATATTTTGCAGATATTAAGCCTTTCTATGGGAATTGATGCACATGCTTATTTTGCTTTTGCTTTTGTCATGTGGGAGTTGTTCCCACTTAATGTCGTACGTATAATAATTTACCATATATACAGTGTGTGAGTGTATATATATTATAGATGACCGGTTTCTTTAGATTGAGAAGAATA
>JBAMHX010000010.1:14945024-14974325 GCA_037177515.1 Pseudomugil tenellus | reverse complement strand
TATATATGTGTGTGTGTATATATATGTATATGTGTGAGTGTGTGTATAAAAGCACCTGCCCTTTTTCGATCGGTCAGATTCAAATGAAATAATAATTGCTGGTTTGAGACTGCTATGTGCGGGTGTTCATCTCTCTGTGTTGGCCCAGTGACGGAGTGTTGACCTGATTAGAAAGACAACAGAAAGTAAAGGTAAAGTAAACAGAAAGCAAAGAGGAAACAGAAAAACACCACAAAGGAAACAGAGCAATCTAACCACAGATTTCAGATCATCTGATACACCAGGACCTGCTAATAGCGTCGCTGAACTGGATTAGGTGGTTTAGAAAATGTATGAATGGATAGTTGAAGGAAAAGTTATTAGAGAAGCTTTGTCACAGTGGAAAGTTTCATGTAAAACAAGTTCTGTGTAAACAATATTTAACCTGCAGAGTTAAATATTATTGAAGGCAGGGATGACATTTGCTTAGTTTTAATAATGAATAATTAAAAATAGATTAAAGACCATTACTATTTTAAAAAATCTAAGCATTTAACCAAGTTAGTTAAATTAGCAAAAAACATCAATAACCGATGCAAACCAACCAGTTTAATGTAAAGATTAAAAATAATGGTAAAAGTTTCCATTTAACCAGTTTAGTTTGGAATGGGCCAATCTGAATAATAATAATAAAATAAATAAAAAACTGAAATGTTATCAATGATGACTACTACCTTTACTTTAATGTTAGAAAAAGTTCAATCTATAATCAGATGGGAAAACGAATCCATAATGTCAGTAAACGGGAATCTCTGAGCAGAGGGGATGAAAGTTGTTAGTGTGGACATGTCCAGGCAGGTTCTGGCACTTAGGTTTGGTGGTACCATTTTACAAGAAATCAAGGGCATTTCTCCTTCTGCACCAGATAAAAGGTCTTGGAAAGGAGCCCGGTGTGGAGTTTCCCAGAGGCTGTAAGGAATCGAGTTTGCATCATCACCTGTCCTCCTAACAAATGAAAGCAACTCCTGGTTTTACATGTAATTACTGTACAGTACAGTACAGCTCTGCAACAGCTGCGCAGCGTTGTGTGAAAACAGCTTCACAGGTTGAGAAAAGCTTCAATGCATCATTATATAATACATTTCTTATTTATAAATCATTAATCTGTAGTTATGGCCTTTAAATGAGCCATTTATTTTTCCCTCCATTTAATCAGACCTTAATCTGCTTACTAGGGTTTAACTTGGACATTTTGACATAAACATTTTAACATTAAGACGTTAAAAGGACAGAAAAAAATTAAATTTTCCATTTTTTCTTAATCTGGGAGGTTCTGCAAAAACAAGTGGATGTTACAAAAGACTGGAAGACTCAGCGGAGCCGGCAAGCTCAGTAGGAAAAGCAGAAATAACCATGTTGCAGCCAAATCTTTATAAACCTGATTGGTTATGCAATTATATATTGTGTCTAATTTTCCTGACAGGTTTATAGTTGGCATTAAAACTGGAGTTATTTTCTCCTTACTGCTGGCAAGAATCATTGCTTAAACAAGTGAGAGAGCAGGTTAGGAATGTGTGTGGGTTGTAGCGAAGGACAGATCACATACCTACTTCCCTTTTCTCTCAAAAGGAGGTAATGATACAACAAAGCTAAAGCACTTAGTTTATTATAGTTTTCACATATTTACAGCCAGGGGGACACAGACGTTTACATGCTTAGCATGAGAATGAAACTATCCACAAAATAATGAACATACATGGGAGCCATGAATAGAAGGAGGAGTAGTTTCTATTACACTTAAGCAGATTAAATATTAAACTAGTGCATCGGCCACATCAAAACAGCAATTACAAACTGGTCATAAAGATTTTATGAATAAAATAAAATAAAAAAAACTTTCATGATGCCAACTTCACTAGGAAGTTTAATCATTTTCCCAAAAACACAGAAGCAAAAAAGCAGATCTTACAGAAACAGCCTGACCTCACTGATGACTTGCAACAGAGCAAAGTTTCCGTTGATTCCAGCTTAAATAGTTTTTTTTAGCTTCATGCTGAATGTAAGGATACCTTTACTCTTACTCCCAAAGTCATAAAATTAATGCTATCAGCATTTCTGGGAAATATTTTGAATGCTGCTGCCTTGACCAGCAAGGCTTTTAGACGTCAGCGTCACGGTTAAAAAGATGCAAGTTGATGTGAGAAACTACACAAAGCTTAAAACACATTACACAATGCTAGCAGCTGTTGCAAATAAGACATTTTGCTTCTCATGGTATGCAGCATGTCACTTGTCTGCATACGACAGTAATCTGATGTCCACATGCAAAAACACAAAGCTGGACCCAAGTCTTATCTCAGCAAAGACAAGACAACCTCTTTGTACCCAACTTCATAGTTCCTCTTCTGTTTTCACCGCCATCAGGCCCTCCGCTGCCTCCGATTGAGCATTCTGGTTCTCGTTGACTAGCATGTTGAACTGGAAGTCGTTAAACTGTGCAAAGTCTTGTGGGTAAGACCCGAAGGAAAAGATGGAGCTGACGTCAGGCGGCAGGTCAATGGGGCCGGGCAGTGATTGGGCGATGCTTGGGTCAGACAGTATGTTAGAAATTATGGGCAGGGTTAGCAAGTGATCCACGGTGGTCATCTCGTCGATGTTTGAGTCCCTGTAATCACTGTACAGCCGCTCTGCCACAGCCTGCGTAGTGTGTTGCCTTTCGTCGGGGGACATGCTTTTATTGTCTTGGTAGAAGCAGCAGTCAGATGTAGATGCACTCTCTGCAGGAGGAGGAGAAACCGCCACATTACAAAGATACAATTATATACAACGAATTGTGATCATTTCTATGTGCGGCAATATAGAGCACATTGATTTTACACTACCAGTCAAATGTTTGGAGACACTTTCCCATTGGATTTAATAGGAAAGTGTGTCCAAAGTGTATTTATGAAATGCACTCTACAAATAAACCTGCTCAATTTAAAAAAAAAGGAGTTAGAAATTAAAGCCTGCAAGATGAATATTTTTACTTAAACATCCCATAATTTGCCATTTCGCAGTCTATCCTATGTACATTTATGATAATATGCATTTTGCAACATGCACAAAGCTATAGTTTTGCCATTTCTTGCTGCGAGGTCTCTTCCCAGAACCGCCTTTCATCCCAGCTCCTCTTGCTCATCCGCCCCGCCCGCACTGAGCAGCCAGAGAAGCACTGTCTGTAGTCGCCGTGTGGGGGGGCGTGTCTGCAGATAAGCAGTGGAGCAGCAGGGACAGGTTCAGGTAATGGCGGCTGGACTCTCTACAGCGCTGCGTCGGAGTGGTCCGGACAGGGTTTGCTTAAGCCACACCCTTCTTTTCAAAGCGATAAAGTTAGAAAATGGATGAAAAATAAAACTACCTCCGGGATTGTTTATAAGGTGTAATTAACACTTATAGAAGGTTAAAACCTCATAAAGTTGATTTTACATAATATTGGTTGTTTATACTTAAATATAAATCGTCATATACTGTATGAGTTTGGTAAGTCCATGCTGGAGGTTGATCATTACACCATGTGTTTGATGTTAGAATGACACTAATTTGTTTGGAAGATTTGTATGAAAAACGATTCACCTTCCCTATTAGTAGTCTATTGTCTACTACTTATTGTAGTAGTCATAGTCTATTGTTACACTATGTTTAACATTGTATGAGTGTGAAAGTTAATATGAATTAGATTGATTTTTTAAAACCTTTTTTTCCCTCTAATTAAGAAGAGTTTTAATCTATTTTATTAAATCAGCTATATTTCTGTAAAAAGCCCTCACAGAATAACGTCATATGAACTGGGGCAGCTTGTGACTTCATTTACATATCTGTACATTCCAGTTTTCCAGTTAATTTCATGTTATCATGTGTTCTTCTCTTTTTAAGAGGAGGGGGAAAAAAGGGAAGATTTACCCCAATGAAGTGTATTAAAGTGAGGAATGGCTTCTAAAACGGAGATTTATGCGGCGGACATGTTGGAGTGAAAGATGACATGGTTATATTCAGATGTCTCATCGGTGAGCAGACATGTACAGCGAGCTTTTCAGTAATGAACTGATGGCGTCAGAAGATAAAGAATTGTCAGCTAGTCTGTATTCTTCCTCTATGGCTGATCATTTACAAAGAGGGGGTACCGCTAAAATAACCACATGGTTTTTTTGCTTGCTTTACATGTGAGTTGAAATGTTCAGTACTTTGCATACGTCTCAGTGTCTCTACCCAAGTAGCTCTGTTATCAGCTCTTCCTGCAGCGCACTTGCTTCAGATGAAAGCAGTGAATAAAACACGACCCCGCACCAGCCGCACTCATAACATGTCTGCTTCTCGTCCTGAAAAATACTGAGGCTAAGTGCTAAACTTATTTTGATTCATTGAGGATATTGTCTATCAGATTGTGTCACAAGCTGTAGGTAGCTTATTATTATTAGACTAAAACTCACTTTTTCTTGCTTTGCAGCAGAAAAACAGGCAAAAGCTTCACAGTTCAGTACGGTACAAAGTGGATAAAACCCTACGTCATGGTTCAGACATATGCAGTGTCATTAGTGAGGATTCTGGCTGTGAAAACCTGCAAACAGATGAAGCCTTACCTGTTGCACAAGGTTTATCTGAGAAGCCGATGTCTCTCTTTATTGTCGCTTTCTTCCGTTTCACCGCGTACAGATCTAAGTATAATAGATTAAACACACTTTGATCAACTTCCTATTGAACCTGCTTAACCTGCACGTAGCGATAGTTTATTCAGCACTGACCCCCCTCATGTGGCAGGTATGTGAAAGTGACCGACTCGCTCTCCATCTGGTCTGACACGCGACGGAGGACGACCTTGACGTCGACCTCCTCCTTGATGTCTTGGTCCTGGTAGGGAGGCGTCTTGAAGACGATGGCGATCTGCCGGTGGACGTCCGTCTGGGCAAACACCCCGTTCGCTTTCCACGAGTCTCGCTTGAAGATGATCTCTATATCATCTGTGGATATAAAAAATGTTTTTATTATTCTGTATAAAAGAAAAAAAAAAACAGTTTATTATCTTTATCTGGTTTATTAAACGTATACTAGTCTTCTGTATCCATATCTAACTTATTGTAGTATTGCAGGAGGTAGTACATATATCCTACATACCGACAAACGGACTTTAGAATAAATATTGGGGAAACGTGAATTTTCTGGTTCAGCATCAGTCACCTACACTTCCGTATGAGTTTCATACATCAAACATTCATTGTAGACCATCTAAGCTCCTGCATATTCCACTTTTCTTATACTAGCAGAGCGCTGATATCTATCAGATACGGAGGCATAAATATGAAAATACTGAAATACTCTGTGGGATCCTGCTCATTTCTGTTTTTTCTTGCTGTTGTGTTTAGTTTTGTACTTGTTTTATTTTTTTACTGTCATGATATTTGTATTTTCCTTTGTTATAGTTAATTTATTTTATTTCCAGAATACAGTGACGCTCTCCAGAACCCTTCCCACGATTCCTAACCTCTCCAGCACAGATATTTCTTCTTCTCCACGCAAAATACACCAATCGTGTATTGTTTTATATTAAAATTCTCAATAAAAAGTGCATCATAATTGTGACTTTCTGAAACACTTCACTAACCTTTTTGCACCTTATCGCACAGCATGAAGACCTCCAGACCCCCCATGCAGGACCCTTTGTACCGGTTCAGATTGCAGATCTTCAGCTCTGATGTAGTTGTTGCCTCTTTAAAACCCAAATGGGACAAAATATAAGTCAAAAAGTAGATTTATCATAATTTCACGACGGAGCATTTCCAGATGTCTTACTCTTGTCATAAACTGGTTTGGAGACCACTGGGCCAAGGGAGTCTTTCCTGCCGTCCTCCCACTCAAGTTCACACTGAAAACAGAGCCGCACCGCATTCATGTCCATGTCTTCGATACCCTTTGTGTGACCAGCTGATGAAAAGAAAAGCACAACGTTAGGATTTGTGGACGCTTTAGAACATCCTGGTGTGTCTGCTTGTGTTCAGCTCACTTTGAAAGGGATCAATGTTCTGCCGCCTCCTGTTCTCAAGCGAAACTTCAATCTCTTTCCGTCTCACACACTGGATTCCAAGATTTGCAAAGCTGCAAGTTGAGACATTTGTTTTGTTTTGTTGCGCATTTGAGAGAATAAGAAGAAAAACATTTGAGACAAAAGATGGACGTGCACCTGTGACGTTTGTTGCTTTTAGGATTGAATGAGACTACGCAGATTCCGGAACCGGTGGGGCAGTCTTTACCCACAAGGCAGTGGGGGTGAGGTCGATGTGGAGGGTCTTTGGTCACCAAGGAAACGGTGACTGTAACCCTCTTTAACTGATCAATAGAGCCTTGAATCTTAAAGGAAGAACAAGATAAAGATAAATGAGTGGAAATCAAAACGACGGCAGCGAAATGTTTTGCTGGCAGTGGTGAGATGTGTGTTTTACTGCAAGGAAAGACAAAAATAACCCTAAAACCAGTCAAATACATCCCATTAACACATGAACTGCAATGAAGAACAATTAATGGTTAAAAATAGTTGAAATGATCACTTAGCGCAACAGATGGTTCATTTTCTCTTAATCTTTCATATCTGCAGAGAACTGGCTCATTCTGTGCTCCTTCCAGGGTTTCTGTGTTCTTCATGCAACCAATTACCTGATTCTTGTTTTTTTCTACAAATATCCTTGTCTGTAGATAATAAATTTCTCATCTAAATCACATTAGATGCATCTTATGCAAAATAAATTGATATTAATATATAAATCATGTGAGTGAGTTTAGATGAGGTAAAGATGATTGTTAGTATACAAACGGGGGATAAACCTCTTATATTTGACCGCAAACACGCTGGAATTTGTGGGGACTTTCTAATTGACTAACAACCCACATCCTCTCAGCTCCACCCACTCTGCATGGGGTTGAACACCTAACATGATCAGCAGTCACTGAAACCTCCAACTGCCTGCGAGAGCTCGTAAACCCCCGTTAAAATCCAAAATAAAAAACCGCTTTGTACCTCTATTGTGGGCTGAGTCTTGTTGGTGTCGGTGCTGGACGCCCCCAGGATGCTGCCAGCTGACCGTCCCTCGCACTCATAACGAAATCTCATGCCTCTGTCTTTGGGCTCCTCCACCACCACCAGCTTTGGCTTGTCTAGAAGCTGTTCCAGCGTATCGGCGTCACCCTGGTTCTGAGCGTAATAGGGGGTCTTAAAGGTTGGAGAATAGGAGGAGCCGCGAGCACGACCGGAGGAGGCGGCGACCCGAGGCGGATAAGCTGATGACATGTCTCCGGACGGGAACGCAGTCAGCTGTAGAGTCTGGATGTTTGACTGTTGAGAAAAAAGATAGCAGCTTTATTACAGTTCAAAGTTTTATTTATTTTTTATTTATTTATTTAACAGAAAACATGAGACAAATGAAAATATTTTTAATTTAACCTCCTGAAAGCCGAGCTTCCATTGGACACATGTCCTCTCGCTAACTGGTTGTAATAAGTAGCATCTATATCATTTACAATTATACATATTATGTTTATACATATTCTACTATAAATCATGTAGATATAAATATCATTTTAAATTTAAAAATGATATGTCATGTCCTCGTATAAGGACATGAGGACACCTGAACCGGTGACCCTGATGACTTTTACAGACCTGATTCTGCAGGAATTGACAAGTATTTTATTTGCGTTTTGTTTTCTATTGATTTTGTTTATAATTTCATCAACTAAAGAAAAAAAAATAGTAACTTCACTCAAACTACTAAATATATCTACCTCCATTTGTGTTTGTATTTTTTATCCATAATTTTGTTTCTCTTTACAAAACAACATAAACAGATAAATCAAACAGCAACTAATCAGCTTCCTAGTTAAATAAAAGAGCCAGATGTTACTCAGGTACTCCGTCAAACGACTCTGATTCAACAAAACGGCGTGTTTTCTCTTCATACATGTGCTTTCTATCACTACAGTGCTCTTTGACTCCTCCTTGTACATTTCATGTCTTATTTTTTCCGTTACACCACAGACCACCAACTTTTCCGTTCTCACTCACACAAAGTGTTTAATACCCTTCATTTTGACGCTTTTACTTTTTCACCAGACTTGGTTCACTGATCTCAGCGGTTAAACCTCCGACTGGCCTCGACGTGAAGCCAAAACACAGTAACGAGCGCATTAAATATATAAAAGTTTTAGTCTGTCTTGAAGTACAGATCCAACAACAGATTACTGATCAAACCTGGAGTGAACAGAGGGTTAAAAGAGCTGCCTCCTTTGTCACCCGTGTAGCCGTTAATCAGCTTGGGAGTTCAATAAAGCGACGCTGCAGAGATCTGGGTGATGCCTCTGCATGAGATCATCTTTCACAATATCCTGTGGAGCAACAGATGCGTCTTGTCAAAGTGCCTGCGAGGGAGTTAGCTTGGGAGTACCTGTTCACCGTAAAACCTTAAACCCAAACAAAGGCCTGGCAGGCTGAGCCAGCGAACAAGAAACAGGAAGTCAGCTCAGCCTGACGTTGATCCACCAATAGCAGAGGCAACTTGGGGCGGAAAAATGTGACCTTTCACCTCCGGTGGGTTTGGCTAGTACACAGAAAAGACGGCAGACTGAAAGTAGGAGTCAGATTACACTTCTTCGAAGACGTCCTACTTGGCCTCTTTCTGCAGAGAAGCACGTTGGGTTTCTGGGCTCAACTGCAAGCTGTATTTTACACGCTTTAGCGCCAACAAGAGTGCAGATCATCAATAGATGGAAGTTAAACATGCTTCCTGGTGCATTTCATTGTTACCTGTTTGTGCAGCATCATTGCTGTCTTATCAGATTACACCACTGATCTCCCTGATACCAGTAAACCACGTGCTTTCTTCTAAAAGCCTGACCTGCTGCGTTGGCCAACAGCTGCTTTGTGAAACAACATGCACCCATATGCAGGCTGCAACTGCTGCTTATCTCTCCAGCTTTTATGATTAAAAACTTTAAAAGGAAAGCCACCCTGTCAGAAAAGCAGCAGGTAAAACAAATCTAACTCGTCTCCTGTTGAGTTTTACACTAATTTGCCTTCAATTGCAGCCTAATGGGGGATATAAGCACTAAAAATATGTATTTAAACCCCTATGAGGACAGAAAATTCAGATGGTTTCTAATTATGTAATTTTAATAATATATGGCTTTAATAAGGTATTATTATTATATTTTAAAAGTAATTTTATCAGGAATTATTTAACCATTGGTTTCAGTTTGGCTTGGATGCAGAGAAGCTGGGAAAAGCAGGCGCTGCAATTTAGGAAGATCAACATTTCCTTTATCTAAAGAGATGATCTTTGCATCCATGATTAATCTCTCATCAGTCAGGGTGCCTGTGAGTACACTCATTTCATTAACAGGAATACAAGATGTCCATGAAAATCACCTTATTCCTACATGGATTTAATAATTCCATCATTATTTCATGTCTACCTTGCATTAAAAGACAATAAGATAAAGGCTATAAAAATTAAACAAGCTATAACTAGATTAAAAATACACATTAGCATATGAAAGTTAGTAAACTCGTACTTTGACATATATATTTTATACTAATGTCATTGCATAAAATAAAAAAGCAATATTGCAGACCTACGTCACTTTTAAAACAACAAGCTGAAACCATCAGTCTGATGAGACTAACCCTTCTCTGCTTTTCTGATCCAAGCTTGACCAGTAAATTAGATGGAAACCAGACCAGGTACAACACAAAGCACAACACTAACACTAACACAACAAAACCAAAGCTTACTGTAGGTGCAGTGCCTCTTGGCACCAGCACAGGTGATGAGGAGCTCTGCTGGGTGCTCATGCGGTTCTGGTGGCAGGGACTCTGGGACAAGAAGTCTGGAGGTGGAGGTGGTGGCCCTGGGAGGGGCGCCGCTTGCTGCTCACTATAGCCTGAGTTGATTATGTTTTCAATTAGATCTGCTGTAGTTAAATAGTGGAGTAAAGACAAAAGGTAGCTTAGAGGGTGAACCCTGGTGGTTCAGAGCTGTGACGCACAATATACACACATTTTTGCATCAGTTATATATATATATATATATATATATATACATACACACACACTACTAAGTTGTTACAACTGTAAATAAAAACAGCCAAATCCTTTTGAATTATATTTCCATCAAACACACAACAAAGACAATATATATTCAGTTTAAATGGATAAACTTTATGGTATTTTTTGCAAATATTCCAACATTTTAAACACGATTCCTCCAAGACGTTCCACAAAAAGCTGGGAGAAGAGCAACAATGGGAAAGTTGGAAAACCCTAACCCTGTAGGCATCAGTGTTTAATAAACAAGAGGCTGTGCTCATACACTGTATTGTACACATTCGCTGGCTGAGGGTTTCTTGACACTCATTACACGCATCCAGTGTGTTACATGGTGTTAAATAGCTCAGCAACACTAAAGTACAACATTAAAATTAGACATTTTATTATCAATATCTGTGTGTAGTTTATACTGAATCACATGACTGATTAAGTTTTTACATTAATGTGAATATTTGCTGGCTTTTTCATTCTTTAACAAGTTACCTGGTTTTTCCCACATATTTAAACTGCAGCTGAATAAAAATATGCATTCTTAAAGTGGAAATTTGGATCATTTCAGAGACTTTATCCATCACAGAGGTAACAAAATGACGATCTTGATTAATGGTGGCAATTGTGTCGGATTTTATGCAAAACTGCTTTTAAAACATGAAATAAGTCCACTTTGTAGGTGTTATACCACCTTTTAAGTACATCAGCTGGTTTATTTTGCACAAATAAGTCACCTAGCTAGAGTGCTAAAATCAGGAAGCCCACATTGTTTACAACTGCGGCTTGAGGTCAGCTCAGGGCAAGCATCTGCCAGCATATCTCATATAAAACGAAAGAAAACTCACCAATCTCTTCTTGATAATGAGAAGAACTGGACAGGCCTGTTCCAATCCCAGTGTTGGGTGTTGGCTCCTCTGCTATGACAAATAACACGTCTGAGTATGATGTTAGCTCACAAATACGCAAACAAAACCCTTCCAACTCACCAGAGCTCCCATTAAAGATGTCCATGTCTTTCATGGCACGTGAGCAGTGAAAGATGTGTCAAACCGGATGAATCCAGAAATAAAAGTCTCTTTTTTCGAGCGGAGGGGGCTGGCTGTGCTTCAGGATTGTCGTCAGTCTACTGACCAGCTCCAAACGCGTCAGAAAGGTTTTGGAGCCATGTGTAGAAATGATGTGTGAGGCGGAGATCGCTCCGGTTTTGTGTGAGCTGAGGCTGTGATTGGCTGCTTCGCAGGCGTGGAAATCCCCCCCGCGAGCGTTACGTCACCCAACAGTTGGGAACCCCCCCTGGGACCGGAGCCGCCAAAATGCTGCAGGTTTAAAATAAAACCATGATGATTTGAATATATGTTAATTCACTAAAAAAAGCAGAGCCATAAAAGGAGATGGTTCGTTAAGTAACCTAAGCGCACGTGACGGTGATTTTTGGTTTTGCATGTTTGGTGAAGTAAAACTATTTGTAACCACTCAAATGAGCCTCCCTGCCAATTATACTCATACATTTCTCATCCTAACAGGCCAAGTGGAAGGTGTTAAAAGATATTTTACATGTATCCTGGTTTCATCAGAAGCGTTTATTCTGTTTCCTCAAATCCAAGAGCGCGAGGAGGTTTTTTTTTTAATAACCATCAACTAGGACTGATTTTCTTTCTGGATAACCTCTCCGCGGATGAAGGAATAAATGACACGACAAAACATCCAGATGTTGTCTTTAACCCCAGATGAGGTGAAGCAGCGACATCTGGTGGTGACAGAGAGAAAGGCTCGTTTAAAGGAAATGAAAAGCAAAAGTGGAGACGTTTAGAGGAAGTAGTGACTCAGCACATGCAAACATGCACTATCAGAGGCAAAAAGAAAAACACTATCAGAGGCAAAAAGAAAAACACTATCAGAGGCAGTGGCGTTTATGATTTCAAGGTTTTCAGAGGTGGGGGTAATATGTGTGGGTGGGAAATCTTGATTTTGTGCTGAAAATTGCAATTGAAGCTGAAAGTAAGAAGTTTATGTGTTTGAGTCCTGAAGGTACCACTCTGCTTTCCAACATGGGAGATTATTTACAAATGTAGTTCTTAAAAAAAAAAAAACAAGCATATGAGACATTTATCCATAAGATCAAAATATCTGAAGAAATCTGAGCTGCAGGTTGCACCGACAATGTGCAAAGTGAAGAAACATTCTGCTTATTTCTGAGGTAATAGTGCAGCTCTGAGCTTCTGCTCATAACTTCATGCAAATCTCACATCGTGACATTCAGCTCTAACACTTTAGCTGCAGTACAAGGATTAAAACCTTCAGCTAGAACCATCAGTTTTCCAGAAATGTTTCATGAACACATCATTTCTGTCCTGGATTTTTCTGCCATCCTCACTGTGACCAGTCTGCGTAATCTGCCGTACTGGGAAGGTTGGCAGGAGAGCTGAAGGCCTTATCGATGTTTGAAATATTTCCACTATCATAGAAAATATCAGAGTGAGATTACTGACAGTTCATGATGAGGCTGGAATAAAGTACCACAACACTACTTTGTCAAATGTACAATTCAAAAGCAATAATATGAAATTTAAATAATAAAAGTACTAATAATTCTTTACTAAGAACTTTACTAACTACAGCTCTGTCACTGATTTTTATTTACCTTTAAACATTAAATTGCAGTGAAATGTTATAAAGTGACTAAGCCATCATCTTTGGCTCTCTGGGGAACTGCAAGGACTTCGGGTTTCTGTAAAAAAAAAAACTAAAAACAAAAATGTATTTAAAATAATGAATCCTGTTAAAAGCAGACATACTGTATTTCCTCCGACATCCACATTGGAACGTTAATTCATGCAAAAATATGGTTCTTGAATGACAAGAAAACTTGAAAAGTTGAAAAAAGCTTTGCATAGACATTTTCAATCACATGTAGTTTTACTATAAACATGAATGCTCAAAAATTTAATATACACCAGCATGGAACCCTTTTCCTTTCAGGCTTACAGCATTAAAATAAAAACCAGACACAATAACTCTCCCAGCTGACTCCTCTGTGTGTCCAGGTGATCTAATGTGGAGCATGAAGGTAAAGTCATTTAACAATCAGACATCCAGCTGATTTGAGGGGGTGGGGTAAAAATCAGACCTGCAAATTATTTCTTGCTAGACAGTTTTGACATCTGTATTATTAACATGAGCCTGTACAGTTTGAGGACATACAAAAGAAAGCTTCAGTGATTGAAATCAAAGTTAAGTCATTAACAATATTAATATATTTATATTAATACAAACAAGGCTGTTACTTGTTTCTGTTCAAGTTCAGCACATTAACCATTTGTTTAAAATGAAGGGTAGTAGTCACTGTGTGGTGGGTAGTGCCCTACAGGGTCGTCCATTACGTCTCGGCTCAGGATCCATCCAGTTTTTCCTCCAGCACCACGCACCCGTTTCCGGCAACTTCAAACATGTTGGAATGGAATGAAATTAAAATAAAAATTCACAAGGAATCTACACAAAGATCACAAGTTGCACTTGGCCTCTTTCTTCCCTGCATAAAAAAGTAAAGTAGTATAACTGTGATCTGTTCCCCTCCCAACATCTACTCCGAAACATTGTTACCCTCTGAAAAATAAATCATACAGAATACAGTACATCACGTTTTTGTTTTACTTCACTTGAACTGCAAAACGAGAGGGTTGGGATGGGTGGATAACAGAAGAATTTACCAAGTCTACACTGAAAATGATTCTCCGTGGATCCACACAGAGATCAGAGGGAACAGTTGGACTGCATACAATTTTTTCTTTTTTTCCCTCTCCTTTAAATTTTGTAGCAACGTCCGTGATAGCTAAACAACTGCTCCCCTCCCTGGCTAATTTCCACAAGTCCTCTTCACCCCAACAGTCTGGTCGGGGGGGAGACGAGCGCGAGGTCTAGCTTAATCGTTCTTCTTCTCCTCTTCTGGCTTATTTGTGATGGCGGCAACGGCGGCATCTGCAACGGGGGGTGTGTCCGCTGCGTTCTTGGTGTGATCTACTCCACTTGTGCCAAACTCATTGACCCTGTTAGGATCGACCCGGTAGATCCAGCGCTGGTAAAGGTAGATGAAGAACACCACATCTGCAGGAGAGGAAACAGATCAGTCTAAACTTTTGTACTTTAATGAAGTTCAGTGAGTTAACTTATAATGTAGTAATTTAAACAGATATGACGGATTTTAAAGGGAAGATGATGAATTGAACGAACACAATGAGAGGAAAGAGACGTATACTTCCTACTGCATCAGTATGAAAAACAGAAAAAACAAGTTCCCTCTAAATGACTAAATCTAGAACAACTTCCCATCAAATTCAGACACCACAGTGCACATCAATGAATCAAATAGGACGTATATTGTAGTTGTTTTAGGGAATTAATTTACTTCCCCTGATCTAAATGCAGATAAAAGAAGACACACCATCTCTGAGGCATCCTATCCTGTACATCATGGGCATCTTGATGACAAAGGCAAACAGGTCGTCAATAAAAGTATTGAGGGCCTTGTAGGTGAGCATCCTCCATGGGAGGTGGGCTACAGATTTCATTTTGTAGTTGATGAACAGCTGTGGTGTCATCGTAATGAAACCTAAAAACCAGAGTGGAGAAAGAAAGGAGCTGGTTATATGAACAATTTCATCAGAAAAGCAGGAAAATTAGCATCAGGCAGCATAAATGAATGTATGTCTAATAACAGAGCACGTTAGCTGGGATTAGATATGCAACCATGATGCAAGTATAAAAACAATATAATTCATTTTACATAGAGCAATCACAAAGTCAGATATAATCAATCACATTTCTGTGCTTTAGAATGGATCCAAATTAAGGAGGGGGGGGGGGTCAAATTCATACATACACTAAACACTTACAGGAAAGAATTAATTATTTGTATACAGGCACACATGATGAATATCAAGCAATACAATTTATTAGTGATATGTTTAATACCACGTATGTGCTGCTTCGTGTGAATTAATCAATGTTTAGGGTTGAGATCACCATAAAACATCAGTAAAGCCATATTTTCATTCTTATGCATTATACTATTATGTTCACGGTTTAACCACAAACATTAATATAGATGTTCCTAATACAAGACAAATGTAATGGTATAAACACAACTTACCAAAGGTTAACAAGAAGCCATAAAGCATGCTGAGTACCCATGAGTACCAGCCTTTATGTTCTACATACAATAAACTGTAGACAGCATAGCATCCAAACAGAGGGTAGAGAAGCCATGACAAGTACTTAAAGGCCATCTGTTAACAAGATGATAAAAAAATACATTAAAAATTTACTTAAGTAAAACACTCATCTTTTAACTTGTAAATTGCATTATTATTCATCCAGAACGACTTTTTCTTTGCAATAACGATTTAATAACATATCACTAAATACATATTGTCTTGTAATATATATTATAAAACATAATCCAATCAGTGTGTGGGCAGCTGCAGTACTGAAACTTACATCATCGTAGATTTTGGTTGAAGACTCCACATATGTTGACTTGTCTGTGAAAAGCAGTCTGGGAAAGACTCCTGCGATCTTGTTCTCTCTATCCAACTAAAGGAATGACAACAGAACGCAGGATTAATTTAATACAGTAACAGAAATAACCACATGAAGCAAACTATATATAAACTAAAATGTTGATCATTTATTGATAAAAAACCACTATCTATCACTTCACCTTGACAAAGAAACCTGAATTTCTTCTTTAATACTAAATGACCTTCATTCTAACTAATAATACAAGAAGTTTAGATTAGTTTATTATTTACTGCTCTGTTACATTTCCATAAAAACGTAACAATCTTTTTCAGTCACTGTTTTTATTAGTGTTTTCAATCCAGGTGCCCAGGATTACTGCCCGGCATGTTCTAGATGTAGTGCCTCACTCAGATTGATAAACTTACTCGAGCTCTGTCCAAGCTTATTAACGGGACATTCATTTGATTCCAGGTGTGTGTTTAATACTTGTTATATACTCGTGTGAAAATGTATTTTTTTCCTTTTAATATGTATAAATAGATTTTATAATGTAAATACTTTGTGTTGCTTTGTGCTTGAAAAGAACATTTTATTTGATTTCTAAGTCAACTGGACTTACTCTGACATCCATGACCTTGGTGATTTTCCACAGGTCAATGAGGAGACCAATGAAGACGCTGACCTGCACCACAAAGTTAGTTTCGTTGTCCAGGATGTACAGCAGCACAACTAGAGACTGAAACACTCCAAATATGATGGAGCGCACCGACAGACCTTCTAAAGACTGTCTGCTGTTCCAAAACTGGATATCTGAGGAGAAAACAGAGCTGAGATGAGACCGGATACAGGAAGTACTCTGCTGCCTCTTGTTTTTAAACAACTGTGCTTAAATATAGTCAGGGAGTTGTGACCTTACCATTTTTGAAGGCAAGAAACTCAAAGATGCTGTGCACAATGGAGACAACAATGGTGAGTCCCAGCAGGTATGGGTTGGTTTCCAAAAGGGCAACCTGGACAAAACACAGTAATGAAATGAATAGTTTAGGTTGTACTGGCAACATGAATTTCCCTCCGGGGATTAATAAAGTATCTATCATTATTATTATTCTCAATGCTCATGTTTGCATTGGAAGTCAGTAACTTACAAAACTCCTCATAGACCGACATGAACCACCTTTCTGCTAAGACTGAGAACATATCTGTACGACTGCCTTCATAAAATAAGAATAATAGTTGATCTGATTGCAGTTTCCATGAGTCTTTTCTTTCTACTGATGTACATTACTTTCAACTCATCGAGATGTTTGGATGTCATTCGCTGTGCTTCTGAAATCTGCTGTTTTTCAGGAATGTTCATACATGATTGGTCGCTCCAACCCCGACTGTGTGATCATTTATAGATTTATTTGGATGTAACAATAGTTATGTGCCTGTCTGATACTTGTCATTTTTTCCCCTCTTTGTTGCCATGTTCTGTGAAAACCGAAATGAAACTTGAGAAAGCCAAAAAGACACGTTTGTTAGCGATACAGATAGAATACACAACAGTTTATAGGTGCCTCAATATTTTGGAGATTTTGTCTGCCTGGAACTGGAAGATACTAATCTGGTACCTTAGATTTTGTTTCCCACATACGTTCTGCAGAACTTGAACTAAATAAATGGACACTTTCCATAGTGACCAATTAAATTCTATAACTTTGCTTTAAGCCCAGCTCTAGTCACAATGTTCTGTTTTATATGAAATTTAATGTGTTAATGCTCAGTCGCAAGGACATAAAAAGTACTTTTAGTGAATATGATGATACTCATGAGCACTCACTTTGACAGAGTCTTGGTCTTCATCAGATTGCTCGTATGTGTCCTCAGGAAGAAAATTCCATGGCGAGCGAGCATTCTGGGCAGCATACAGCTGCCATCGCCACAAGGACAGCGGGCAGTAAGTGAGACGGAGTGGGAGTGCCGTCAGAGTCTCGTTGATGGGATAGTAATCCTTCTGAAGGTTCCAGTAGTCATTGAAATACACAATGGGATAGTAGTCACCACTGACCGCATCGAATTTTACATCTGGCATCAGGGAAGGAGAGAGAAAATGTCAGACAAGGTTTTAAAATAAACCAAAACTTTAAAGTATTTTAAATCACAGAGACAAAATAATTCTGTTGGAATCCAGATCTTTTAAACAATATTTCCAGAAACGCACATTGGTCTAGAGGAGGTGGGACAGAGCCTTTCACCCAGGCTGTGTGGTCGTCTACCATGTTGATGGTGAGGTTGGGATGCCAGTGCGAGATTATTTCCACTGGACCATGACTCTCTGCCCGCTGTGAAGAAGCACGGATAATCGGACATGAAAACAGAACCAAAATAAAATAAATAAAAATGTAATTGATCAGTGACAGATTACAAAGCAAAGCTTTATTTTGTGTCAGAACAAACGCTACTGCAGTATGACAGAAATCTCTTCAAAGTTGGTCAGATTTCCAAAATAAGAATTGCAAACTCAACATTTGACCCAACACAGAATACTGGGAGAAGTTAATGAAGTAATAATCAGGATGAAATTATTAACCTTAATTATTTCAGGGTCCGCTTCTGTCTCTCCTGTGAGCAGATTCTTGGTTTTCTGAAACTTTCTTCGCTTGTATTTATTTAGCACTGATGGAGGAAAAGAAAAAAGTTTAATCAAGTCAGATATTTTATTGCTGCAGCCTGAGTGTGTTTTCTACCATCTTACTTCTTGTTGAATGAACGGTGGCCAGTCTGCGATACTGGCCCTTGCGTTTTGGATCTGGATGGAATCCACTTTTGGTGAAGTAGATGTGTATGTAAAGGGAGCCGTTCTGCTGTACCTTCTGCAACCACACACCAAACAGAAGGATGAATTAGAGCTTCAGACGATCTTTCACCAACATTTATCTCCAGCTATCTAAACTTATGCTAACTCTTTATTGCCATCCCATTAACTGTCAGATCTTTCCCTCATATTGCACCTCCCTTCCATCTTCAGCCATTCCCACCTCTGGGATGTCCAACTCCTTATACTGCTGATAGCAGCCATCTCCAGTCTCCCCTGTGGTCCAATCTCCGTAGACCAGGTCCCTGTGGAACCAGAACAGGGACTCTGTGTTGTTGAAGTCAGTGAATACTTCCTCCTGGGACACGTACACGTACAGGTCCTGCAGGCACAGTGAGAAAATGAAGGTGTTTATCATATTACTGCGCCAGCAGAGACACGCTAAGTAGGCAGAGACACAACACTGGTTGACCATCCAGTTACTTTACAGGAGAGAGTATGGCAAGTGTTGAGGAATAAAGACATTAAATTGTTGGGTAAAGGTTTAACAATGAGCCTGTTTACATGCAGATTTAAACTTAGATAACCATGCAGACAATATAATCTGGCACCTTCCTAATATTCTCACCTATACTCCAATCATTTCTTGTATGTGGACCCGATTAGCTCATTTGGTTTTTTTTTTACATCCCTTCCATCCAACATTAACTTCTCTCACCATGACAACAGTAAATTACATTTTTCATCCAATGATTTAAATTCATAAATCCAACACTGTTGATGATAAAAAAAAATCATGTATGAGGAGGATTAGGTATGTCATGACACCAAATTTATGTTTTAACCATTTTGTATTTCGATACTTTTGTATCTTGATTTTCTTTATTTTAAAACAATCTTGTAACATGAGTGATGTGATTATGTCCGTATAAAATAATTTTTGTGTGGCTGCGTTCACTAGAACAGTCAGTTCATTTCTGCAGGAAAAATATTTTAAGAATGTAACTATTTCTAAAAATGTGTATATTAACTCTGAGGGCAGATGTGTTTGGCAGTCAGTGAGTTAACTATGGACATGTTTTAGCCGTTTGCTACTGATCTGGGAGAGGCTTTGTGCTTTTTCTTCAACATAACGCAGTGAACTGGTGAACAACATTATCACCGTCGTTCCAGATTAAAGTCCCGGAACAGCAACAGCGTAGTTTTCCATTAAATGTTTGCGTGTCAAGTGTGTCTCGTTCTTGTAAGACACATTGTAACATCTCTTGCACTGTGGTGGATCAATGTCTGGCGGCTCGTCTTTATTATTCAGTTTAAACACAAAGTACTCATGCCCTCACCCCCTTTTTGTCAACAAGTACGCGTTTTTGTGTCCCTGCAACGCAACTTAACGTTTTCACTCGTAGATGTAGACAAGGATACTTCATTGTATTTCAGAGATGCCTGTAAATTAATCAGATTAGTTTACATTATTCTGATTATTGCTAGATATCTGATTTTGATGATCATGTAAACAGATTAAATGCGAGTTCTAAGAAAAGGACAAGTGTGATACCATGAGAGTGTCTTTGGGAAAGAGGTTCCTGCTGGGTACTCTGGGGGCACCTGCTGGTGTGCTGGGGTCAGGAGTGGATGGTCCTCGGCGGAACCAGCTACTGATGGCCCAGATTATGAAGATTCTGAAGGAAGAAGCACAATCACAGTAAGAAGGAAAATTTAACTACATAAAATTTAAAGGGCATAAGACAAAAGAAAATATTTAGCGAATCAAGGTGGTAGAATTGTTCAGTTTATCAGCACAATCAGAAAACAGCATTTGCTGATAGAAATGAGTAACTACAGTTGAATGGTACAGAACAGGAAGTTAACTTTAATGAAAGATCTGTTTAAGAGATTTTGACCTTTGCAAGCCATCAAGCTCAACAACAAAACTCCTGTGTGCTTTTTGTACATTTTGTCTTGCTTGTTTATGCTGCAGTATTCACAGTAAAACACAAAGAAAAAGCAACACAAACTGAGTGAACTAAGAGCCAAGTTACTTACAGCAGGGGCTCCATTATTCATCTGCTTGTCTCTGCATTTGGACTGTGACACTACCATGATCATATATTCTGTTACTTATTGCACCCATGGTACTGAGTAACTTATCTGTGGGCTTACTCTCTGTTCGCAAGATTAAACTCACCTAAAAAGGACTCCTTTAATGACCTGCCATGCATTAGGTGCTTGTTGTTGCTGCTGCTGAGGGTCCTGTGCATTTTCAGCTGTCTGCACAGTCTGTCCGTCTGTTGTTGAAGCAGTCCCATTGCTACTAACCTACAGACAACAAAAAACATGGTTAGTGTAGCCAAAAAAAGGGGGTAATGATGATGCAGCAATAGCGCAACGTGAGGAAGCAAAGCAGTGAAAAGGATCTACACATCTATTCCAAGTTTAACGTACTTTGTTGAATTTCCCAAACGGTGATATGGTTTAATTAAAATCTATACTTAAAGAGAAATAAAAAAACTATTTTCAAAGACTGCAAATATAAACTTAAATTAAAAAACATTTATCTATAACAATCAATTAAGCAATAAGATGTAAGACGTTTATAACTTAACTTATTTTTAGACTTAAAACCTTAAACCTTAAGACCTTGATATGCATATATGTGCAGTTATGACAGAAAATGATTAAAGCAGCAGAAGAACAATGTAATCACCTCACATTAAACATATGAAAAACTAAGAATACATTTAAGTACCATTTACGTTTTATTTAAGCAAAACACTTAAACACATAAAGTACTATTTTGTTTTAGACTCTGTTTTAGTACGTTTTTTTAATACTATAAACTTAACCAAGCAGATTGTTTTATCCAAAAATAATGTTCATATCTTATAAAGGAAATGTGGAACCAGAGAAAACAAGATCTAGCAGACAGTCACATGTACCAACATGCCATTTTTCAACCACTTTGACCCAATGACCCACTGGTCCAGCGGAGCCTTTACAGTTTGAGTGTAGTTTAAAGAAATCCTATAAATATCACATTTATGTGGGAGCCACCCACCAGAATAAAAAGGATGACCAGTCAATTTTCATGTATTTCAACTCTAAGCTGCAGCCCGTCCATATCCCCCCACCCCCACCCCACCCCCCTGCTGGCAAGAACACATTCTATTCAAATGACACAATAGAAAAGCACATGCCAAGTCATGAGACTCATTCATTATCTAAACATCTAATCTCCTCTGTTGTCATCAACACAAGAGAAAGCAGTGGCTGGCCCCCACAGACAGACAGCACTAGAACCAGAACATTATCTTATTAAACATTTTAGCATATTAAAAAAATGTGTCAAAAATAACTTAAAATGAGCAACTTCCTAAAATCAGAAGGTTGATTATGTGATAGTGGCTCAGCATCATTTACAGATAGTTTAAGGCCATTATGTAGCTGAAAATAGGGATTTTCATCCTCATGGCTATGTCACGTTGTTAAAATAAAAACAAATCTATAATCAGAAGAACGGACATCTGTCTCCTGGAGGGATCGCTACAAACATCAAATAAGCACAAACACGCTTTAAAAAAAAGCAACAGGTTATCTCCTCCTACTTGGGAAAATGATTTACAATTTGTACACCCTTAACAAGTACTAATTATTAACTATTTATTCATAGTTCACCATAAATACTTCATCAGATTAGCACTGACACTATGAGGGGAAACAGTTCAGATACCTTATTGGTCATAGAGAAGTGGAGATATCTTACATAATGTCTATGACACATGCTGACAAGGTATACAAAAGAAAAGACAATTCAGTGTTGTGTTTATGTCATCACACGAACACAAAGTAGTTTGGGACACCTGTGGTTGTCTACTAAAATGTAGATCATCTCTACAGAAATGACCTCAGTGAGCTTCAATAGCATACTTAAGCCCTTCTGAAAAACATGTATCCTAACAAAGTAATGCAGAAGAGACACCTAGTACATGTTGTACTCTCGGCCCAGTTTCTGCTACACATGAATTCATAGATTTTCTCTGAATCCTTGACAGGATTTTCCTTTTTTTTTTTTTTAAATTGTAAAATGACCTTGAGGTCTCTGCTTATCTCTTCAAAATCGCACAAAAAGTTGATCAATTACTTTCTGAATTGAGACTGATTCTGATATTAAAGATATACTCCTAGATTAGTATTTCAAATTTAATTAAAACAAAAACCCAAACCTGAACACAAGTTATGGACTCATATTTACATCACCTAAGTTGTCTAGCTTGTATGCACATGGGAGGTCAGTAGTTTGTCCCCAGAAAACGCTGAATCACAGTGACCTTTTAGTGTATAATGAACATTAATTACTCCTAGAAATGAAAAAACAAAAGACAGCAATTATATAAATCAAAAGATCATGAAAGTATTGGATTCTGCACACAAATGTGTAAAGTTACCCTTTACACCCTATAATAAGACATTCAGATATACCTCCTATTATGTGTTTCAGTTTAGTTAGCTGACTTTCCCCATGTTTTAGTTTCTGACAGTGTGGTCAGATATAAAGATATATACTAATCATTTGCTGTTTTTTAATGTGTGTTAATTCGGAGTCACATTATGAGTATATGTAAAGATTTAATCTTTTCGTTATCATTTTACTTTTTTTTAATGTACACATACCTGAGTTTTGTGTTCGTTTATTGGTCATATAATAACGGGATAATTTTTTGGTCATCTGATACCTTGCCCTGGAGTCCTAAGTATTCAGAAATGTGTCCATACACAAAGAAAAAGCTGACATGTTTTCTATTTCCAAGGTTATGCAAATATGTTGATGGATAATGTGGGTCTGTAATCTACTGTCTTCCTACCAAATAACAGTTCTGCTTTCATGTTTGGAAACTGTAGACAGCATCAAGAGTAAAAAGTAATAATAAGAGGTGACGAGAATTATCAAAAGGGTCAAAAAAGAAAAAAAATTAGAGGTAGGCGCTCAAGACTGGTCTGGTTGTGAAACCAAAGCTACGCTATTCAGTTTGGGGCCTTGTGATAGCTAGCTGTCACGCTGCGGTAGACAGCTGGCTCAAGCAAATACAAACTAATTATCTTTTTTAATACTAGCTTAAGGTTTTATTCAGATGGGATATCACCGCGAAAACATCACTCATTCACTCGCTACCTCCATTCGTTAGCAACCAGTATTTCTCAACACATTGTAAAAGGCAGGAGGGAGCCGTTTTAAAACCAACCGGCATTGACAACGTCACTGAGGCTCGTGTAACGACTGCTGAAATGTTTAAATATATTTCCTCCGACGCATTTCGTTCAAAATATTAAATTTGTCATTTCCCCTGAAGGTGACAAGAGACCAAAGCTGGAAGAATGTCATTAAATTTTACCTCGCCGTTGCTCACGGTAGCTTTAGTTGACTCAGTCCCCTGCGTCGCCATCTTTCTTCGTCTCTATCGCGCATACACCACAGTGCTGGCTGGGAAACTGCGCTCAATCTCGCGAGAGATCAGTTGTAGCGTCGTTTGTGTGACGTACGTCTCACTGATGAAAAATGTGAAGCTGATTAACATTGATTCTTTACTGATATGACAACTGGCTGATGAAACAACTTGAAATGTTATGTTTATTCCTAGTCACACCGTGTGTTTCAGGCCTTTTTGAATGTCAAATTCAAAATCCAGTTCTGAGATCAAATATCAAAAAGGTTGTAATCTTATACTTAGATGCACTTGCTATATTTTAAGGTATTTTGCTATTCCATCTAAAGGCCAAAAAATGTTTATCAATTGCATTATTACGATCTACCCTTTTTCAATAAAGTCCAAAGAAATTGTTTAAACAGGTAAAACAAAGTCTAATTTATTGAAAAGCAACAAACAAAATAATGATCGGAGTTTTTTTATTTCATTATGCATTACTTTTTTACTTAAAAGTGACAAAGCACCTTAGATCAGATGGAGCCTCGGATAAAAACAACATTGACAATAGTTACAATAATACATTTTAATTTTCACTGTAGACTTCAGAATAAAAACAAACTAAAAGTAACTAAAAAATAAACTTGTGACAAAAATAAATAAGGCATACCATCGTTCAAAGCTATGGGATGTTCTTTTCCCCCACTTAAACAGTAATCAACAAAAGTAAGCAGAAAAGA
Organism: Pseudomugil tenellus; assembly: GCA_037177515.1. NCBI lineage: Eukaryota > Metazoa > Chordata > Actinopteri > Atheriniformes > Pseudomugilidae > Pseudomugil > Pseudomugil tenellus. The sequence continues at coordinate 14,949,755 of JBAMHX010000010.1, read as the reverse complement.
TAGTTACAGGATGCAGATTTGTTTTAATCACATTTAACTAAAGAAATACACTATTTGCAAAGGATAGTCATTTCAAATTTTAGAAATGATATTTCTGATTTATTGTTTCTGCTCTTGGATTGTACTGTACTGTCATCTTCCGCTTATCTGGGTTCAGGTCGTGGGACAGCAGCCTAAGGACCTCCCTCTCCCCAGCCACATCTGCCAGCTCATCGGGAGGGTTCCAGATGTGTTCCCAGGTCGCAGGGAGACGTAATCTCTCCAGCGTGTCCGGGGCCTCCTCCCGATGGGACGTGCCCGGAACACCTCACCAGGAAGGCGTCCAGGAGGCATCCTAACCAGATGCCCGAGCCACCTCATCTGGCTCCTCTCGATGTGGAGGAGCAGCGGCTCTACTCTGAGTCCCTCCCGGATGACGGGGCGGAAGAGTACCACCACCCTGCAGAGGAAACTCATTTAAGTCGCCTGTATTTGTGATGTCGTTCTTTCGGTCACTGCCCAGAGCTCATGACCATAGATGAGGGTAGAAGCAAAGAACGACCAGTAAACCGAGAGCTTCGCCTTCTGGCTCAGCTCCTTCTTCACCACAACAGACTGGTGCAGCGTCTGCATTACTGCAAATGACGCACCGATCTGCCTGTCGATCTGACGCTCCATCCTTCCCTCACTCGTGAACAAGACCCCAAGATACTTGAACCCCTCCACTTGGGACAGGACATCGTTCCTCCACCCTTTTCCGGCTGAGGACCATGGTCTTACATTTCTAGGTGCTGATTCTCATCCCAGCCGCTTCACACTCGGCTGCAAACCGCTTCGACAAAACACTCGTAGACTGGTTGGGTGAACTCCCATGCTCCCTTCAGGACCCTGAAGAGCTGGCTCACTGTTCCACAGCCAGGACGAAAACCACACTCCTCCTCCTCCTCAATCTGAGGTTCGACTATCCGGCAGATTATATTGGATCTCTCGGATTGTGTTGACACAAAACAGAAGTGACTGTGGCTTAAATGAAATTTAGATTTAAAGAAAACAGAAGTTGAAATATTAACATGAAACATTTAAGCTTTTGCAATTATATTCTTTATAACAGTAAATCAGTAAAGAAAAAAACCTTTTGTTCAGGAAATGTTAACTGGACCATTCTGCACTTTAAACACATATTTAATGGATTCACTGTTGATTAGAAATCAAAATGTACTCTCGCACATATGTTGTCTATTAAGAAATGCTTTAAATGCACAAAATGTAGCGAGAGATTTTACAAAAAGATGAAGGGCGAAACCCAGGCTCTGAATACTTTGTCCAGCTGTAAATCAGCATAGAACCGACTGCTACTATCTATTGCCTTTCTTCTCAGTACCTGACAATCAAACAATCAATCATAGGTCTAACTGAATATGAACCGCTCACCGATACATTTGTGTAGCTACTTCATATTATAGTGTCAATATCAGCAAAAGTCCATTTTTCCATTGAAAAAATATGTTACATACTTCTGTACAATCATCTTGAAAAAAACGTAGGATAACTGAATCTAGAAATATGTATTTTACTTGTTGACAAACAATATTGTAATTAACAAAAAGGTACATGGAGTAAAAAAGCTCAACTTAAACTTAAACAAAAGCCCTTTGCTTTAAGATTGAACTCCTCTTTTGTGAACATCCTTCGTTACAATCCCAGCCTGACAGTTTCTTTTGTGCCTATGAATTATGTCCTAAAAAGCAAAAACACTAAAGTGATTTTCTATCTTCTCTGCTTGGTGAACAGATGCCAGTTTGAGGTTGGTGCTTACATTCATGGAACCAAACAAATAAACTGAGCAAACAACACTAGACAGTCCTACATCTCGTCTAAACCGTAATCCTCCTCAGGGAAGTCTCCCACAGTCACGCTCAGTGGTTTCACAAATGCACCGTATTTGTCCCCACATTCAAAGTATTTCTTTCCCTCGACACTGTGAAGGCAAAAGAAGGAAAAAAATGGAGAAAAACATCAATTAACATCACTGATTGTAAATAAGTATATAAATAAAGCAAGACACTCTTACGTTCCGTTGTGTTTTCCCAGCGGCTCGTCATACTTCACACCAACCCAGTGACCCGGCTTGAAATCTGTTGTACCTACAACATACATGGCACGGTGTTCATACCAGATCAAGGAAAATAGTTTGGCATTTTCTTATTTCAGCCTTTTTTACTTCCTAGTTTTGTATTTTCTTGCCTGTCCAAGTTGTCATTGGCCATCTCACTCTGCTGAACAAACTTGCCAACACAGAAGCTGTTTTCACACACGCATGCATTGCAAAAACTGGCTTTAAAAACAAGAAAAAAAACCTACAAAAATTAGGTTATTTTTCCTTAAAATAAGATCAATTTTCTTGTTCTGTTGGCAGATAGTTTATCTTATTTAAAGGAACATTAACTTTGTGAAAAAAATCCTAAAACAAGAACAAAAAATCTTGAAGTGACCTATTAGGTAAGAATAATTATCTTTAAAAAACTAAACATATGCATCTTTAAATTGAGATGTTTAATCTTACTTAGATTTTAGTTTTTACAGTGTGAAATCTTCTAGAAAGGTCTAAAAGGATTTATGTGTGCTTCTTTTTGCACCTCATCCTTCAAGTTAAATCTGCAGAACATCAACAGCAGAGGTGTTGCTCCTTCATTCTCCTTTCAGCTGACCAGCAAATGGCTTTCTGCTTTCTTGCCTTTATATATCAATCTTTTTACACATATCCACACTGATCCGGTATAGTGTGCACAAGCTATGTATGTAGCCCTTTAAGAACATTAAATAAAACTAAATTAATGACTACATTAATCTATTAAAGCAACTTCTTTCAGTCATTTGACGATTTGTTCATTTTGGTGCCTTGTCCACTGCTACAGGCAGATACTGTGCACTTGAGCGGGCAGTTAATCAGGTGAGGTTTAAGATAAAATTCCTTACAATCACATTTTTCTCATTACATAAAACTGCGCTGCCATAGTATTTCAGATTAGCATACAGAACTTGTCTCATGTTGGACTGGCAAATGTTCAACTAAGGACTGTAGGCCAGTTTCCACTGAGCTGTTCAGTTAGGATCGGTACGGTGGAGTACGCTTTTTATAAGTTTCTTTTACAAAAATCCCCCAGTGCAGCCATACCGCACCTTTCAGGTGTAGGTCCATAGGAAATGGTGTAACACAGCTAAGGTGGAGCTACCATACAATCCATTGATTACCAGAAAGGAAATAAAAAGTCACTGCCCACAACAAAAGAAAGCACCAAACAAATAAAGTTGACATTCAGACCCCGGTTCAGGCAACATTAGCAAGATAAAAGATAACAGTTGCCTGCAAATAACTGTAAAGTCTGGTCAGCTGTAAACTTTCCAAGCTTTAGTTGCTTTTGCCCATTATTATTTGTAGCATCACGTTAGTTGTCAACACACTAGTATGACGCAACGCTGGACGTTTGATCCAAACCCTTCATGCACAATTACATTGGAAATGCTCACCTAAATTTGGTTGGACCAGTGTAAAACTTCAGAACTGGCCCGAACTAAAGTGGAAAGAGGGCTTCATATGCTTCTCGGTTGATGTCAACCGAGACAGGTTCTAGATTTTTTATTTTTTTTTAGCTGAAGCCCAAATACTACAAAACAAAGTCAAACTATTAAATGTAATATTTAATTATCAACAATAGAATCATGCAAAGCATTGTGGATGTCACTGTTTATTAAAATTAATTTAATAATGTATAGTCAGACATCCTCTGATTCCTCATCAGAATCTAAAGGAACCCCCCGCTGCTGTGCATGCCAGTCCGTAAATGTGATCGCAGAAGTTTACATTCAGGTTGTGATAAAAATTATATAAAAATGCTACCTGGTTTGATTCAGTCTAATTATTCTCAACAAACATGACAAAATACATCTGGAACATACTTTACATATTACAATTACATGTTCAGTTGCAACAGTATTAAAGAAACTATACCGCACTTTACTTTAACCTTCTTAAGAAAAATACTTTTTGCAAAATATATCGTGGTAAGAGAGGTTATTTTATGACAAAAAAGAGAAAAATACTCATTGATAGTGCATCTGTATAAGTCCAGGCATTTTTAGTGGGCGGAAGCTGCTAATGCTAATTAGCTTCTAAACTTTTTGTTACACTTTTTCTCTTCTATACGGAAGCCGAGAGCGGTCGTACTTTTCTCATACTTTTTTTTTCAGTGGTTTTCTCGTGATAACAGGATAATTTATCTCATTTTCTCGTGAAAACTAATTTTGTTTTCTCGAAAAAACGAGATAATTAGGATGGGTTCAGTATTATTGTGTTACACCTGATTTCATTGATCTAAACTGACCCGTGACAGAGGGGGGAGATTCTACATTTTTAGTGGGTGGAAGCTGCTAATGCTAATTAGCTTCTAAACTGTTTATTACACTTTTTCTCTTCTAATTGCTAAGAGTTGCAACGCTATAACAACGACACCATCTCTCCTAGCCCTTGCAGTCACAGCTTTTATAATGAAGGCTGTAGCTCTATGAGTAGTCATCTGCCAACCTACAAGTTGGCGGTTCAATTCCAGGCTTCACCTGAGTATGTGCTGAAGTGTAATTGGGCAAGACACTGAACCCCACGTCCCAGATGTAAGTTACTTTAGAATAGAATAGAATAGAATAGAATAGAATAGAATAGAATAGAATAGAATAGAATAGAATAGAATAGAATAG
>JBAMHX010000010.1:14903940-14923463 GCA_037177515.1 Pseudomugil tenellus | reverse complement strand
TAGATAGATAGATAGATAGATAGATAGATAGATAGATAGATAGATAGATAGATAGATAGATAGATAGATAGATGTGTAATGTGTTCGGTAACGAAGAACAGAACTTTATGTGACTTTTGAATGTTCTCTGACGAGACGTTTAACAGCAAACTAACAAAAACAAAGAAGTTTATGAAGAATCAGTACACTTTCATATAACAGTACAATTAGTATTTAAACAGTCTTTTTTTGTTAATCTTCACACTTTAACATAAATTCAAGACATCTAACACGTGACAAGTTATGCAGACATTGTAATTTATACTTTATAATATACCCACTCATGTTGTTGGCTTTACCTTCAGTCAGGTGTTTGAAATGAAGTCTAGAGGTGTCGATTCCTGGTCCAGAAAGTAAAAATCCTGCCCGTCAGCTGTTCCAACCAGTCTCTAAACCAGCTGATCTTAGTGAGCTCAGTTCCTCTGCCAATTAAACACCTGTGCTACATGTACAGGTATATCTAAAAACATGGCAGGACTTCTACTTTATGGCACCTGGATTTGACACCTCATTCTTACTCAACATTGACTCATAGACATGAACCTGGATATTCACTAAACTGGACTGGTTAGGTAACATGTCATGTTTAAGAGGGGACAATGTTGTCTTGGGTCCTTTGGGTATGCAGTTGGGGATGAGTTCACTCTGTGAGAAAAAAGACGAAGTGTTGGAGATAGCTGACTATCACGAGCACCTTATTTCACCACCTACATGAGACAGTGAGAGTAAATGCAGCTGCTTCCAGTCCTTTTTCTTTCAGCAATTAGACTGTTAAACGAGTATAATATTTCAACTGTACAGTTACCCGACTAAGAATTGGTTTACCTGGTTTTGTTATCATAACATGTGTGCATTGAATCAATTTCTTGTGGGACTTTTCTTTTATTACAATGCTGTGTATGTGGGGGAGAGAAAACAAAGGAAAAAATCCTTTCATAACCTACTTATCTGTCCCGCCAGATAGTAAGACCGGAAAAGGAAGCAACTTTACACTGCTCTGATTGGTCGTTTCTGGTGACCAATAATGGTTAATCTAGCTTCTGATTGGTGGATAGTCACGCCAATCTGTCCTCTGCGTGGTAACGCCTACCCTACATATGCAACATTAGCGGGATTTTCAGGCGTCATTCGCGGCTTCTCCTGGAAGTGAGAAGAAAGTACGTTATCATTTGCACTTTTTGTGACTGTGGAGAGGTTTTATTTGTTTTTTTCAACACACAAGTAACACCAGACTTTGCCAGGATGTATGTTGTCAAGAGAGGTGAGTTGTGCAGTAATATAAACAGTGTAATTAAGGGCGTTAGCTCGTGCTGGTAGCATCATCAAAATTAATCTTTTAAAGTACGATAATTAGTTGCCCAAGTGCTTTGCTGCTTGTACCTGACTAGTTTAGGCTGTTAGGTTGTTTATTACACGCTGTGTTTCACTCAACGAACCAATGTAAACATGTTAGCTAACATTAGCTTAAACTACTGAGAAGTAACTACTAGCTTAAGTTGATTAACTACAGACAGGCGGTTCTACACAATGTAGGATCTGTAAGTACGTCATTTAGAAAATAAAAAATAAACAACAATAAACAAAGAAAAATAAATCATGAAAAACCTGCCTTGCATACACATAATGTTAACGATTAAATGCAGCTCGAGTGTTTGTCTTTGTTACAGATGGCGCCAAAAATGACGTTTTAACAGGCCTACAAGTCAGCGATGAGTTAGTAAGCTTCTGGTTAGTTATTGACTAGTTATTAGGTAATTAACAATGGTAAATAACAGATCCAAGATGACTTAAAAACAAAATTTTCCTGTCAGATGGGCTGCGCGCGCTCGATACATTTGTATAATAGAAACAAAACCAACCTGCATTACATCAGTGTTGCGCCAAATAAGTTATTTTAATACCTCGATTTTAATGTTTATTTACATTTTAATTAAATGTTAACTGCTTTTACAAACAGATGTGCAGTACAATAAGTTAAAAATCCCTATTAAATATCAAGCTAGGGACAATGGATAATAATTTGGCACTTAGTGACATGTAACTTATCTTGATGGCCTTTAACTAGTTTAACTGTGAAAGCTCATGTTTAAGGTTAATACTAATTAAAACGTAAACTATTGAAATCATCCCATTATTTAAGTGCGCTTTTCTTTGCAAACATTCAGATTAATGTTGCACTAGTGGCTTAATGGAGTAATTAGTAGTTACAATTTTTATTGCTATACATTAAGGACTAATTAAAGTATTTATTTTAGTTTAATTTGTTTTAATGCACACTAAAGGGATTAATTAATCGATATAAACCATCCTTTTTGATTACCAGACAGTATTTTGGATGTGGATGGGTTTTTCCCCGGGCTTCCTCATGCATATTATGATTATATTAACAGATAACTCCTGTTGTTTTTTCCCCCCTTCTCCCTCAGATGGACGCCAGGAGCGTGTCATGTTTGATAAAATCACCTCTCGCATCCAGAAGCTCTGCTACGGACTGAATCCTGACTTTGTAGATCCTGCTCAGATCACGATGAAGGTCATCGCGGGGTTGTATAGTGGCGTGACCACCGTAGAGCTTGACACACTTGCAGCTGAGATCTCTGCAACCCTCACAACTAAATACCCCGAATACACCATTCTCGCCGCTCGAATCGCTGTCTCAAACCTGCACAAAGAGACGAAGAAAGTGTTCAGTGACGTGATGGAGGACCTGTACAACTACGTGAACCCTCTGAACAAACTCCACTCCCCGATGATCTCAAAAGAGACCCTCGACATTGTTCTGGAGAACAAAGACCGCCTGAACTCGGCCATAATTTACGACAGAGATTTCTCTTACAACTTCTTCGGCTTCAAGACCCTGGAACGCTCTTACCTGCTCAAGATCAATGGAAAAGTGGCCGAGCGCCCGCAGCACATGCTCATGAGAGTGTCTGTGGGGATCCACGGAAGAGATATCGATGCAGCCATTGAGACGTACAACTTGCTGTCAGAGAAGTGGTTCACCCACGCTTCTCCCACCCTCTTCAATGCAGGAACCAACCGGCCGCAGTTGTCCAGCTGCTTCCTGCTTGCCATGAAAGACGACAGCATAGAAGGCATTTATGACACCCTGAAGCAATGTGCCCTCATCTCAAAGTCTGCTGGAGGCATCGGCGTTGCGGTCAGCTGCATCCGATCAACAGGGAGCTACATCGCAGGTACCAATGGAAATTCCAACGGGCTCGTCCCCATGCTGAGAGTCTACAACAACACCGCGCGCTACGTTGACCAGGGTGGAAACAAGAGACCCGGAGCCTTCGCCATGTACCTGGAGCCCTGGCACTTTGATGTGTTTGACTTCCTGGAGCTGAAGAAGAACACGGGAAAAGAGGAGCAGAGAGCCAGAGATCTCTTCTATGCCCTGTGGATCCCGGATTTGTTCATGAAGAGGGTGGAGAGCAACCAAGACTGGTCTCTGATGTGTCCAAACGAGTGTCCTGGCCTGGATGAGTGCTGGGGGGCCGAGTTTGAGGAGCTCTACACCAAGTACGAGAAGGAAGGGAGGGTGAAGCGTGTGGTGAAGGCTCAGCAGCTGTGGTACGCCATCATTGAGTCCCAGACAGAAACGGGAACGCCGTACATGCTGTACAAAGATGCCTGCAACAGGAAGAGCAACCAGCAGAACCTGGGCACCATTAAATGCAGCAACCTGTGCACAGAAATAGTCGAGTACACCAGTAAAGATGAGGTGGCTGTTTGTAATCTGGCCTCAATCGCCCTCAACATGTACGTCACCCCCGAGCGGACCTTTGATTTTAAAAAACTAGCATCCGTCACCAAGGTAATTGTCAAAAACCTGAACAAAATCATTGACATTAATTATTACCCAATTCCTGAAGCAGAGCGATCCAACAAGCGCCACAGACCAATCGGAATTGGCGTCCAGGGATTGGCGGATGCTTTTATCCTGATGCGTTATCCGTTTGAAAGCCCCGAAGCTCAGCTGCTCAACACCCAGATCTTTGAGACCATCTACTACGCGGCTCTAGAAGCGAGCTGTGAGCTGGCCGCCAAGCTCGGCCCCTACGAGACATACGAAGGCTCCCCCGTCAGCAAGGGCATCCTCCAGTACGACATGTGGGACAAGACGCCGACGGACCTGTGGGACTGGAAGCTGCTGAAGGAGAAGATCGCTAAACACGGTGTGAGGAACAGCCTCTTGCTCGCCCCCATGCCCACAGCCTCCACCGCCCAGATCCTGGGCAACAACGAGTCCATCGAAGCCTACACCAGCAACATCTACACCCGCAGGGTCCTCTCTGGGGAGTTCCAGATTGTTAACCCCCACCTGCTCAAAGACCTTACGGAGAGGGGACTGTGGAACGAAGACATGAAGAACAAACTGATTGCCAATAATGGATCAATTCAGGTAATTGTTTTTTATTGTATCCGTGTGACATGCAGCTGAAACCGAATGTCAGATGTTTAATCCAGCAGTTTGATATTAAACTTAATTAAAATACTTTTTTTTCCCCCTGCAGAACATCAATGAGGTTCCAAATGACTTGAAAGAGCTTTATAAAACCGTTTGGGAAATCTCTCAGAAGACCATACTAAAGATGGCCGCCGATCGCGGAGCCTTCATCGACCAGAGCCAGTCCCTGAACATCCACATCGCAGAGCCGAACTACGGCAAGCTAACCAGCATGCACTTCTACGGCTGGAAACAAGTAAGTTGCATACAGGACGAAAGGAAGTCTGAGAAAAAACAAAGGTCAGAGATCAATTTACCACTTTTTGTTGTCTCAGGGGTTAAAGACGGGAATGTACTACCTGAGGACGAAGCCTGCCGCCAACCCCATCCAGTTCACGCTCAACAAGGAGAAGCTGAAGGAGGTGCAGACCAGCAAGGAGTCGGAGGAGATTAAGGAGAGGAACACGGCAGCCATGGTGTGCTCTCTGGAGAACAAAGACGAGTGTCTCATGTGTGGCTCTTAGACATGTCCCCTGCTCTTACCGGATGTGTAAACACGCCTGTTGTCCCACATGTCCCACAGTTCATACTTGATGATTGTTTTTTTTAATGACTGGGTGCAATTCATATGTCACAATGTATAGAATTTATATTAATGTCAACACATTTGTGTCAAGGTTTAAAAACTCAAAACTGAAATGTATTTTATGTTTGCAGTTAAATTGCTTAAAAAATAAAGTTTTTCATACAAATGAGAAAGTGAATTTCCTCATTTTCATGTGAAGAATCTTCAATCTAAAAGAAAAAAACTTAATTAACTGTAATGTACATGTAGAAAGATGAGTTTGATTTGCAATATGAAGTCACCTTCAGCAGAAAGTGTAAGACATTTTCTGGAAGTATATAAAAACGGCTCGAGTTTAAATTTTTATATATAATAAGCTACAATGATTTTGCTTATAGAACAGAAACTAATAAAAGCCTGAACTTTCTCAGCAGCATTTGAGTGATTCAAGCAGGCAAATCAGTTGAGTTTGAGTTCGTCTAACAAGATATTTCTGCTCTTTATGACAAATCCTGATACATTTACGGCTTCTGTTATTGCATCTGAGTACTTTTTAATCAGCATGAAGTTTTAGTCTGATAAATACAAGGTATAAAAATAATTAGTATGACATGATTATTATATATTTACACAAATGTGACCTACTTATACATATTTAGTATGTATAAAGTTGAAATGTGATGATTGAGTGCAGAGACCAGGTGTGTAATGGTTCCTGATGGATGTAGAGGAGAGTTTGCAGAAGGTAGGAAGCAGTGGGGTTAAATGAGTTACATGTACGGTACATAGAGCATCGCTGCTATGTGGAAGCACATCCAGATGCTTGATGCCTTTGTTTTAATACCATTTCTCCCATCTTCACGATCTTTTCCCTTCCAAGTTATACAATCAGTCCATCCGTGAAAACATGGAGAAGTTCGCACCCTATCACTGCTGGTCTTTACTCTGGTGAAAAATATGTCCTCATTTTAAGCAGAAAGTTCCCACAAAGAACAGCCAAATACTCTGATAGTTATTTTAATTTTTTTTATAAAATATTGAAAACATAATTTACACTTTTAAATGTACAAGTTATTCCAACTTAAGGAAAACAAACATGTACCTCTGCCACATGCAGAAAGCACCAACAATGCACAAAAGAGACATGAGGACAAAAAAAAAGCAATGGTATAAATCAGTTTTGTACACAAATTAGAGGTAAAACAGCACACAAAAACAGTACCCTCTTATCACTACTGTCTGCAACAGTGGCCAACATGTTAAAAAATAAATTATAAAATATTAAATATCTAAAAAAAAGGATAAACCTAATCATACAGTTATAATGTTTTACTGTCTTGTTCAGAGGGTGTGTATGCTTTAAATAGCTTAAAATAATACAAAATATGAACATGATATATAGATATATAAAGAAACCTCTCCCCTTTACACAGCCAGCTAGAATTTAAGACAAATTAAAAGTTTGGGGATTACAGAGCCTACAGGAGGAATATCAGGAGTGTCCATCACTGCAAACCTGAAGGGACTGGAGAAGCAAAAAGTTCAAACATCTCACGGAGAATCAAAGCGGGTGGTGGTACTTAAAGTTGTCTTTTTCTGGAATATTCACAAGCAAAGCAGAAGATATTTTATCCAGTTTCACGTTGCAACACTGCAGTAAGAAGCAGGAACAGATAAACAAATACAACTTCACAGCATTTGCATTAAATCAAACTGGAAAACTCATTTTGAAAAAGACTTTCAAAAGTTTGTTTTTAGCCAAAATAGCAAACTAACCTCTTTCAAACCAAAATTACTTTCCATATTGGTCAAATCAAACAACTTTATCAGTTTTACAAAGCAGAAATATTAAAGGGATACCTACAATTCTTTAAGCAGCAGCACAAAATCGCTATCATAAATTGCATGACACCATCTTTCCCAACTCCACTGTCTTTAACAGCATCCGGAGAAACCTGAGCGCTTTGGAAATTCAAAACAGATCCAGTCAGATGAAAAGAGAAACTTCATGATGTTAAGTAGCTGTCTGCAGTGCAGCAAGAGATGATCATCCTTTTAAAACGTAGAGATATCTCCGATTTATCTTCAGAAGGGATGGACGCATCGTCCAAGTACCAGCATCTAAAACAGTCACTCGTTTCTGTAGGAAAAATATCTATGGTAGACAATATTAAGGAACAGCTATATAAATAGTGTTGTGTTCACTTAGCTTTGCAAAATATAAAGGAAAACACACACACACACATTTTCACACACCAGTTCTGAAACGGCAGAGCTTCAGTGTTGAATGAATTTTGTGGGGAGTAAAAGTTCCCTGTAAACACACGGAAGTGATGACAACCTCATTTTGTTTCAATCAGGAGAAGTTGGACATTTTAAGGAATTATACTTTTTACCTTGACCAGATGTTTTAATTTAACATTTACATGAAAACATCTGGACTTTTTATGTCCAAAGATGATGTTAAGAGTGGAGCGTGCAGACTCCAAACCTCAACGACGTTGCTATGAGGTTGTTTCACTGACCACTGCGCCACTGTGCAGCTGCTTTGTTTCTTTAGCTAAACGGCTAACTAGCTGCTTTTGTCCTCATGCTAACATGTTATGCTAACGAGATGTTACAGCGGTCATATGTAAGGAAAGCACATCACACTCACATAAGTAAATCTTTAAGACATCATTTTGTGAGATTCAAACAAATCATGTGGAATAACGATTCTTGAAAGGATTTAGATTATTTTTTAGTGTTGATTCAATATCATCAGCTGAGACATTCAACACTATAACTTTTTTAAAAAAGAGTTACTAATTAAATTTACTTCAATTGTCAAACTGTAAACAAATACAGTCATCCTCAAATGTTTTCATATCCTCCCATAAAAAGGAAAAGAACAGCTGTCTGAAATAAGTGGAGATTTATAAAAGCAAAGATTAATATTAATTTAGTAAAAATCATGACATTGTTTTTTATAATATAGTAGGTAACTCTCAGGTTACTTTTCCCCACTGCTCAAACTGCTTTCATTTGTCCAGGACTGTTTTTTTCCCAACTCAACAAAATAAAATAAAAAAGGTTAAAATAACTAAATTATTATTGACCATATTTTTATTTAATATGACTTTTTTTGTCTCGAGTTTTTTGAATGACTATTTTAAATGTAACCTTTTCTTTAATGAATGATATGAAAACATTTGAAGATGACTGCACATGCTAGAAAATGGGCGTAATGTTGCTGCCATTGTATCCATGGCAACATGACAATTATCTATTAATGAAATTTTTTCCACATTTTCAAGTTTATCTCTACGGTTCCTCTTCTTCTTTTGTGAATGCAACATACAATACATAACACCCCTAAAACCACCGATCTCCACATTGTATAGATCTTTTATATTAATTAAATATGAATTAAAATTTAAATATTGATCCAGCAGACTTAGATATGAGGTGTTTGGGCACTGCTAACAACAAGGTAATATAAAACACAGATATGATGCTCCTGTTTCACTGAGCTTTGTGGCATTGACCGTGTTATTTCTGCCCAGTTCATTCATGTATAAATGGCCTAAAAGTGTCATATTACAGTTTGTTCACTTTCTTTACACACGTCTCATTCAAACTCTCACAATAACACACCAAAACAATTAAATGCATCTTCAGCACATCACTGTGCTGTCATGCTCGAGTTTGTACCATCTCTCACACACACACACACACACACACACACACACACACACACACACAACTCTTGAGTACAATGATATTGGTTCAATGTCGATAATATTGATACATGAGAATTGTACCACACAGTTATCCCTCCACAGCATCATTTCTATACAACGTCTTGTATTTCTAGTGCATTCTGGGAGACGGAGTTGGTAGTGAGTTGTCTTTTTGGCTGATTCGCTGCAGGAACAGTATTAGGCCTCTCCAGGTGATGTAGTGTTCTCTAAACAGTCAGGATCTCCTCTCGTTCGCTCCTCTGGCATAGTAGCAGACTTACATATGACAAATACATGTTTTTAGAAAAATAAACAGGCTCAGAGCTCAGAGAGGGAAGGTCTCTGGACTTTCTGGAAGTGTTGCATTTTAAAAGTCCAGATGTGTCACCGTCTCAGGTTTAAGGCAGTCCAGTGGAAGATGAGGGACACAAACATGTCCTCTGCCCTCACCATGAATGCTTGTGGACCTGTAGGTACTGCCACTGGGCATGGTTTTGGTCTGATTCGCAAGTTTTCTTCCTCTGCAGCTGACTATCAGTCCCTCTGAGCGCTGCTGTCTGATAGAGAATGGGCCTCGTGGTTACTGGCCGTCTTGCCGAGGTTGTTAAAAAGCATGCTGAACTTGCGCAGCTGCTCGCTGGCTGTGTTGCTCTCCTCCTGTAAGCGCTGGTTGTTCTCCCTCAGGTTGGCCATCTCTGTGAGCAGGACGACTTTATCCTGCTTCTCCTGGTGAAAGAAAGACGGGAACAAATGAGGGAATAGGAAGAAGAGACGGGATGGATGTTTCTAAACTGCAAACTCCTGCTGCGTGTGAAATATGAATGAGCACAGTCACATGCTCAGCTGAAAACGATACCCGCATTCTCAACTTTACATTTTCATGAAAAAAAAAGAAGTGAAGAATCTCACCCGCTCCAGATCATTGTTCAGTTGTTTCAGCATTACTTCCAGGTGGTTCAGACGACCTGACAGATCATTGGGCACCTCGTCACTGAAAACATAGAGCGCAAAAATGAGCCTGCATAGACTCAGCAATAAGGGGACAAACCACTGCTGCACACATTATACAGAGTCAGGGAGGACAGGTTTTACTGGTATAAAAACTTATATAATCAATGACAGGATGACACGCAACCAGTACCGAGTCTGAGACAGAAAACCGTTAACTACACGAGGACTGGGCAGCCAGCAGTTTAAATCCTGAATGCTCAATAAACCACCACAAGGTGGCGTTAGAGGGACTGAAATAGAGACTGGAGATCATAAAACAATGAGCACTGAGGTAGACCTACCCGCTGAAGGTCGGTGTGGTTCTGGGTGTCTGAGGAGTGCGGAACTGGACTGGACTGATGACCGGTCTCGTGTCTGGACTTCCAAGCTGTGGCTCATTCAGCGAGAAGAGCGAAACTGCTCTTTGTGCTAAGACAGACACACAATCACATGTTGAAAAACCTGCATGAAAGTCTTCACAATTATTCCACACAGACGGATGCGAATGCAGACAGACCAGCGGAAAAAGAGTTTACAGCAGAGGACTCTTGGGGGGGCAAAGAAACGCAGAAACAGAAGAAAGGTTGGAAAGCAGAGATGGAGATGTAGCCTCAGACTCTCATCCTTTCCCAGGAGTTTTATGTTACGTTATGTTTAAGAGTTTCCTTCCTCACCTTCATAGGCTTTAGCGGCACTGACCAGGCTGGACCACTCCAGCCCGCATGCGGTGTCAGGGAGGGGCATCAGCCCAGGATCTAGCCTTCTCAAAGGGGGGACTTTGTCTCTGACCTCTGTAAGGGACAACTCTGATGCTGACAGCGGCACTGAGGACGAGAGGAGCAGCAGTGAGTAAAACATCTGGAGTGGCGTTGACTGTGACAGACAGGCGGAGCTTTAAGACTCACTCTTCTTTCCCTGCATGTGGTTGGAGGACACGGCGTGTCTGCGTGTGGGCAGCGTGCATGTGAACAACACGTCACTGGGATTTGTCTGGTTCTCCGAGCAAGCGAAGCTGGAGTCTCTGCGCCCGCTGCACAGTGACTCGTCTGAAAAGGTGCGTTGCAAGGTGCGTCTGGGAGACTGCAGGGCCAAAAGGTCAGAGGTCAGAGATGCGTTTACGACGGTAAAAATGGAGGTTTGACATGAACGCGTATTTCTCACCGGATCCCTTTGTGTCGTCTCTCCTGGGTTGTCCATGATGATGAGCTTTTTCAAGTCGTCCTCTATGGTGCTCTTGTATGTCCGGCGTGGAGAGCGCAGGTCCCTCAGTGATGCTCGGAGACGAGGTTGTCCAAACACATTCTTTGAGTTCATGTCCACTTGCCTGAAGACGAATATGAGAAACACAAAAGATCAATTCGGAAAAACTTTATTCATGTGCATGAAATGGTCACCTCTCATTTACTCTAATCTTTCCAAAGAGCACTTTGGAAGAACTGGTGAATCCACAGTGTGCATGTATCCATAGCAACCTAAAAGCAATGAAACCATCACTGGATTTCAGCAGCTGCTCCCAGACTAAACAAAAACCTACTGGGAAGTGCACATTCAGTGCAGACAGGAGTGTGTGTAACAGTTGTTTTGCGAGGTTAGCTTGGGAACAGCTCCATACCGTGTACAGATATTAGAAATAACTAATTCTCAGTCTTACTTCTTGCTGTTGCTGCTGTCAGAGCTGGATGTTGTGGTTGTGTTTGAGGGTGATGGGCTTGCGTCTTCTGTCTGCCTGCCAGTTTGTCTGCTCTTTCCATAAAAGGATTTAGGGGCTGAGCTTGATAAAGGCGCAGACTTCATCTGAGCTGATGTTGGTGTTGTTGTAGACGCTCGTACAGGCCGAGCCTTCTCCGCTGTTGGTGTCTTATAACCTTGAGGTGTGTAGGCCCTTGAGACACAAATGCATAGATGCAGAAGGAATAAAAAATTAAAGCTTGAACTGCTTTTCATGTTTTTACATGGTCTATAAAAACAGAAAACATGTGCATTGATTTACTGAAATGTACAAATATAAATGTAAATACAGCATAAAATGTTAAAATGACTTTTTGTAAGTAAGCCGGTTGTTGTAGATGGATGTAGATGTGAGTTTTTATTTCATATGTGCTTTCTTTGCACGTTATTGCTAAAATCGCTGCCCAGCTTTTCCTTCTGTTGGCTTTAATAAATAGGCGGATAAAATACGCCTGCAATAATAATAATAAAGGTAATTTTATCTCGTACTGAAACTGTGCATGCGGCTACTATTACTGCAACTAGAATCAGATTCTCCAGCCTGGTGTGCTGCAGAATTAAAAAGCAAACTAGCTTTTTTTTATTGAAAAAAAAGGTAATATGCATTTTAGTAAAATATTACATTTATCCAGCTGCTCGGAAAAGAAAAAATACTCAAATTTATAAAACTGAGCATTTATCAACAGAGTGCAAATCAAAGTTGTCTCTGTACAGTGATGATCAGACACACTGACAGAAGATGCAGCATTAGGATTGATGACAGTCCGGCTTTAAACACAGATTGATTTAATCCAGCGCTGTGTGGCCAAAGCCTGTGTCTATGTATTAAAAGTCTGCAGGCGTGCATAATGTGGGGGTGGAAGTAGCATGTCCACACGCACATCTCATGACAGTCTGCATGTTTCACAGAGATTAGGTTGTTCTAATCCTTCATGTGTCCTTTAAAATGCATTTTACTGTCAAACATTCATTTTGATGTGAAAGAATGCAAGAAAATGCTGCTGGTAGGATCGCTCGCTAACGTCTATTAGTGGATAACCAGTACAAAGTATAGACATCTATTAATTTAGATGCTATCTACAGTAAATAGCAGCTGCCCAGTCTGACTTTAAAGTTAGTTTCATAAAGTGAAGATGAATTTGAGAGGCTTGGTGTCTTACCTGGGTTTAAAAGCATCCATTTTGTCAGTGCTGGAGCCAGGAGGGGGGAAGGTCTTGGTCCGGTACCCTTTGTTCTGATTTGCTGCAGGTATAATGGGTGAAGATTCCCGTCTGTTTGCTTCCCCAACGCCGTTCCCTCCCTGGGACAGCTCCTGGATGCCGCTGTAGGTTGCAGAGCAGTGCAGGGGCTTGTTGGGATGGCTGGTAAACACGTTTCCGTGGCGAATGCTGTTGTAGTGTGTGGAGGCGTCAATGCCACTGTCATTGGAGCCCCCTTTGTTGAGCAGGTCGGGGTCGGGATCCACAGCGTCACCGAAACAACCCCCACCTCCCCGCTCTCCTCCGGTTCCTCCGTCAAACCATCGCTCGTCACTGTGGCTGCTGGAGGCGTTACTGGACAGAGTGTTGCTGCTGGAGTGGCTGGAGTACTGAGTCTCACCCTGCAGAGCGCACGGGGACGACAGACAGACGGACTCAGCCAGGAAATGTGGTGGAGAAGGTTACAGGAGGACAAAAGACACTGCTCAGTGATGAATCTAACCTTTGAATGTCTGTTTGGAGAATCTTTCCCTGGGACATCCTGTCTGGTTAGTCTCCTCTGCCCTCCACCACCTGGTCCTCGAGACGATGATGCTGGTATATGCCATAGGGGTTCTAGACAGAAAACACGCACACAGAGGATTAAAGTAAATTACATTCAACCTCCATGCTATCCAAAGAGGATTAAATACTAATAGCACATTTAAACACTGACCTCCCCCCACTCAATATTACTCAAAGTACTGTCTCTGTTTTACTGAACAAGCATAAAATCCAATCAGTGAAGACTGGTCAACTTATAATCTCACGTATCATCACCTTTTAAGGTTATTAGTGAACATGTTGGCAAACAGCAGTTATGGAGCTACAATGACTCTTACTGGGATTTGTGTATCCCAGTCAGGACACTTCAAGCTAATGTCATGGTTTATTTTGTATGTAATACAAATCACGTGTTTCTTTTTCCCATTTCTGACATTTACGAAAAATTTAACTTCCGTCCAGAACTTTGAGTTATGTTGCTAGACAGTCAGACAGACAGTTTAGCGCTACCAGAAATATAAAGTTAACCTTTAAAGAGGTAAAAAGACTTAAGACCCTTATCGTAGTGACTTAAAACAAGTTTTTCACAAAACAGTGACGTTATTTTTTGTTAATTTAAAAACTCTTACCATTACACATTTTAATGGGGGCAACAATCTGGTATTCATTCTGCCAGTTTACCTGTTTTGCACCGTTCCATCGTACTTTCCTGGCTTGTGAAGCCTGATGAAGACTCCCCACTGGAAATGATGTCCACACTGAAGTGGGGTTCATATGGCAGCAGGGGGCGCTGTACTGCTCCAAATCTATCCAGATCATAGGAGAAAGGATTGTAAAATGATTACTTAAACATATTTATACATATTTCTTTAGTAAAATGACATTTGTATTTGTGAAAGCTGGAACAACAACAGACATACTACAGGAAAATACTTCAATGAGACATAAAATAATAGCTTCAGTTTCCGTTCAGCGTTTTGATGGCGGTTGAATAAAACACGTTTCTCCGGTTGAGTGAGATGTTATCAGCCTTCACATTGTGAGTAAAAGCCACCCACACAACAGATTCTTCCTCTGAAAGGCAACGTGTTTATACTCTTCTATCTGCAGACTTGGACACGCCACATTACTTAGCATCTCCTTTCAACCAACATAATCTACCATTAGTGCATGCAACTGCTGTGAGTAACGTCTGACAAGTTAGAGATGCAAAGGATGATTCTGAGCACAGAGTATAAAAGGTCACACATGCACGCACCTGTCAGGTGAAGGTTTGTAGCGTACAAATGGGCCCGGCGTGATTCCAGGCGGCCCCATTGTGGAGAGGCTGACCAAGCCTGAGGAGGGTGAGGAGAAGCTTGCTGAGGCGTTTCTGTAGGGCAGCACTCTGTCGCCCCCTGCAGGAGACAGGCTGAAGTGGTTCTCTGGGTAGCTTACTGGCCTGCAGGATGCAGATCAGAGGTTAAATAAGCAACACCCCAGGTTACACAGAGGTGGTGCATTTGACTAAACAATGAAGAAAGTGTGACAACAACATCAACTACAGTGTGTACAGAGATGAAATATTTTAATGGAAAAATGATCTAAAAACATTTTAAATGTCCCTTAAACACAAACCTAAAAATCTCCTGTAAGTAGATGAAAAACACACAGAGACCGTATTGTGTCAAACTATTTCAGAAAAGCAAACTGTCCAGCAATAAGTTACTAAAAATACACATTTCCATCTGTTTTCATTTCATTTAAAATCATTTAAAATTTCACATATATGAGCTAGCGTTTATCGCTCCAAACATCAGCATATCAGCTGTGTTCTGCCTTTAAAATGATCCTGCGTTTAGCTTTATTCAGCAGCAGCCAACTAGCAGGATTGCTACAAGGTATCCAGTTAACATTTGTTCAGATTAAAATATCTTTTTACTAGAGATCCTGGTCATAAGGGCATCATAAATCAACAATAAAAATAGTGGCTTCAGTCATGAGCTACATTAAAATCCACACCCTGAAAAACAATAAAAGAAGCTTGCAAAACAGAGAAATAGAGTACAATCTTATTTCTTTTTATTCACCTGCAGCTGTGGCATAATCAGCAGCATAGAGGAGGATATCTGAACAACTTCTGAGCGTAATTACAGGACTAAGAAAACCAGAATACTCACTTAAAGGAACTTTTAGAGAATAAAAGCTGTTTAGATCTTTCATGTTTTAATTCAGATCCTCAGAGAATCATTCAGATGTGCAGGTCGTATCACTTCAACTTCTTTACTTGTGTATCATTATTATCAGTTTATTGATGTATTCAAACATGTTTTTACTGTGAAGCAAAATATTTTTTTTATGATCAGAGTTAATCTGCAGTGACTGTGATTCAATGTGTACCTTTTGGAGCTGATGTGCTGAGGCTCTCTATAGGGAACTGGCATCAGAGCCTTGTGCGAGCGAGGCAGAGGAGGGGGTGGAGGCCCCATGGGGGCCCAGCGCTGTGGGTTGGTGGCGCTGTGGAGTCCAGATGGAATGAGGGAGCTTTCCAATCGCCATGTTTGACGAGGGTTGGGTCGGTATCCTGCTGCCAGAGGCTCAGGCTCCGGCTTCTGCTCCATGGTCTTCATCTCATACTCCTCTGTGACGCCCCTAACGAGAGGAGGAAACGGTTAAAAAGACAAATAAAGAAACAAACAACCAGCACACTGAGTTTAATGCTTCTATATTCTTATTCTGCCAAAGCACCCTAAACATATCTCTTCTTTACATCCTTTATCTACATGTATTGATCTTCAGCTGTGGGTCAGTAAACAGGTCCACGAGGACCTAAACTGCAACTGAACAACAGTTTCAACTTGTGCTAAGTGTGTAAAAATAATAAATTCTCTTTAAATACTGTGTTATTGTCCTCCCATAACACACTTTGTAGATGCAGAAGCACATGGTCGGCATGCAACAGAGCTCACTAATGAGCTCCCCTGAGGCTAATGGAGGGAGAAATAGAGGAAAGGAAACTGATTATTGGCACATCAAGACTCCATCTTGCCCACTGACTGTGAGACTGAGGTCTACTATGTTTGGGTGTGTGTGTGTGTGTGTGTAAGAGAGAGATCGTCTTATCTAACCAAGGAGCTTTTCACTAAAAGTCTTTGTAAACACAGCCAATACTTAGTGTAGTAAAGGTGCACAAAGTCGCAGTAAATGTCATCAACCCTTCCAGCTCTTTGAGAATAAAATACTTTAAACATAAGATGGAAACAAGGCTTCAAACGAAGAGAAGCTGCAATTTACCCTCATCAGTTATGAAATTACTGGCAAGGCTCCCAGCTGGAGGGACAATCATCTTTATTTATTTATCAACTCATAACTCAGACATTAAAATATGTTCATTTTCTCATAGCAGCCTCGAGCCTGACAACCAGCATATATCTCATCATTATTCATCCAAAAGTCTATTATGGGAGGCCAGGAAGCATCAAATATGCAGATAAGATGTTATTTAAGGTGAGACAAAAGGAAATGAGCAGGGTGACAGAAGGAAAAGGAAAATTCATTACGGCAAAAAGACGAGGGCAGTAGGATATGGTGCATCTCTTTGTAACCTGTGGAAATCATCTTTTACCAAAACATCAAACATCAGTGTTCTAGGTTTATTTATTGTGTAGATAAATAAAACTCTTTAACTATGCAGTCCAAAGTAAAATATTCTTGTGTTTATTTATTCAGACCAATAGTCTAGATCTCCAGTACAGTCAGTTTACTCCCATAAACACCTGATGTATGTTTATTTATGCATTAGATAAACTTAGCTGCTTCAAACTTTGCCTGACAGGTTTCAATGATTGTATTAGTTACTCAAGTTGTTGCTTCTTTATGCATCAGAGTCTATTTGGTATCTGAGCTTTTGGGTGAAAACAAAACATCCGATGATATCATCGTCTACGTTGGGAAAAATATTCCGAAGAATCTTCACCATCGGTTATTTTTAAAGCAAGAACGGGACGACAATCATCAACAACAAATTGTTGGCATAACTAAATGTAAACAGAGCCCAGGTGTGCAAACAATAACAGCCATGAATGATCAAAATCTTTAAAAAAACACGGATAGATCAGCAGATTTCCACAGATGGTCAAGCAAGAGCGCAGCATCGCAAAACTTATCAATGTGCACAAACCGAGCATGCTGTCAGGATCTTTCCATCTACAACAATCCACATGTGGACACACATGTACACACACGTGCGCACACACGAAACGATTAAAAATACAAATCTCAGAGAAAGCAGGATGCATCTGGCAATATGCAGTTATTTCTCCATGAAACTAACGTAAACTACAGCTGCCCAACGTGCACAAACACACCAGACCACACACCTTTTCTTGGTAGTACTCCTCCATCTTGTCTGTTTACAGCCGAGACAGAAAGCAGCAAAGACACACACTTCCAACTTTCGTCTCTCTTCCTCCTCCTTTCTCTCCTCCACCCACTCCTCTTAACTCTTGGAGGTGTTGAGACACGTCCTCCTAGCCGAGCGCTTCTCCGCCTCTGCAGCTCCACACGCTCATCCCTGCCTTCCTCTCCTTTTACCGCTTGATCCCACCTCCTTTCTTTTCCATCCTTTTCATTTGCACAAGGCGTGCATTTTTAATTAATCGCTTCCATTCCTTTATTTATTTATCTTTTCTGTGGTATTTTCTTTTTTTCCCCCTCACATGGATTTCAGGCCTTAATCTCATGCAATCTGCTAGCCTGGCGCACAACAGCAAATGAATCAGAGATGGAGCGAGGGTGGGGGGTGGTGGTGGGGGAGTGAAATCTAAGACTCTAATTATCAGCAGCTCCAAGGCCACAGTAGTGTGTACATGTGTTTGTGTGTCTATTTGTGTGCATATGTCAAAGTGGTTTAACTTGGTGTAATTAAATCGCCTCCAACATTAAAGGCATCTAACTACAGTGCGATCACACAGCCCACTACAATTACTGTCTTTAGGGGTTCTGGTGCTTATAGTTTCACCTGGGTAAGCATTCTGCAGTACCACCTCTTTATTTTGTCTCATTTAAGGCTTTATGTGTGGATGGGAGGAAGGAAACGGGGGACGGTGGGAATACGACTGTGGGAGAAGTGGAAGCGAGACAATAGCAGGGATGACTAGATAAGAAGCAGAGAAAAGAACAGCGAGCGGTCGATTTTTAGCAAACTCACATTAGTAAAACGTTTCTGTCTTTTGTCTCTATGCCTCATTTTGTCCGTTTCCACTCCGACTACGCATCGCTCGTTTACTCTGCTCCCCTGCTTTCGCTTTTCACACACTCCCACACAAAATCCTCTCTGAACACTAGAGTCTGGCCACTACCTCAGCGAGCTTTTGTGTGTTTGAGTGAAGAGTATCCTGTACTCATTCTAGCTCGCTTTTGTCATCCTACTACTACTCACTTGCTCTCAGCACCCCCCAGGCTTCAACATCTGTATCTAAAACAAATGCTTACATATGAATCATTCACTCATCAGTTTAGCCTCTAAGGTAACAGTGTGAGGTCTGTATGCACCTGCGAGGTCCGCCCTCTTCGTATGGAGGAATGATGACCACTTTGACTGTGACCGACGTCCTGAGCAGGTCGATCATCTGCTCGTGAGACAGTGTCACAGCTGCCACTTTGCAGATCTCCACTAACCGGCTGCCCTGCCTCAGTCCGGACTGCCAGGCGAAACCGTACTCCTCCACCTGCAGGAAAAGACATTGCAGAGTTACGGACATACAGAATCATCAGAGATGATGAGGTGAGTTCATCTTACGGTACCTCAGAAACGGTACCGTCCAGTCGAACGTGGAAGCCCAGCTGTCCCAGTCCGTTTCGTCTCAGTGTCATATCCACGGTTTCGCATCCCACTGTCAGTGACTGCTCAGACAGATGACACCGCGATTACACTGATATTACTAACATGTTGTTATTTCTGTACTGACAGTCTTTAAACAACGAAGACAGCTCACCAACACATGAAGATTTTATAAACAGAATATTTGATAATTTAACATGACTAGCAGTAAATTACTTTGACCTTTTTTAATTACTCTAAACAATATTTACAACTATTAACAAAGCTTAACTTTTCTGTTTTCACCATTCTAAATATGATGTGTCACTTGTGTTACTTCTGTCTTATTTTTGACAGATTTCCAAGTAAATTAGGAAAACATTCAAACGGATAAAAAGACCATATGTTCTAAACTGGAAAATCCCTGTGTGTACAGAGAGTATTTCTCGAACAGGTGACTTTTGAATCTGGATGGGAAAGGCAG
>JBAMHX010000010.1:14892426-14903842 GCA_037177515.1 Pseudomugil tenellus | reverse complement strand
TATACACACAAATTAAGTAAATGAAAACAGGTATGAAAGGATGCAGGGAAGAAATTTTTGTAAATATTTTAATTTTATGAAAATGGAAATGTATTTCTCCTACTTCTAAATTGCTATTTGTGACGGGGGGGGTCACCATCCTCAACACTTTGACCATTACCTTTAACCTCTGCACCATCTCTCGGATATCCTGGGCACAGCCCTCGGATACTCGTACTGCAATGTGGTCTCCTCTACCGTAGAAGATCTTCAGCGCCAGTCGCTCGGGTGTCCAGCCGATCACGTCTGCGCAGAAGCAGTTGAACACCACCTCTTTGGTGGAGCAATCGATAAGGAGGATATATTCGCCCGAAATGCCCAAAGCACAGGGGAGCTCTGTTCCTCCCCCACTAAAATCCTGGGCCAGGACTCTCCAGGCAACTGCCCCATCAGCTCCCAGCTCTGCAGCTTCTCGTGCCCTCGAGCGTTCGCGTTTTTTAGACGCTAGGGAGATGAGACTGTTCAGTTTGCCGGCTAAGTCTAACGGCGTGCTGCTGATGTAGTTCTCGGCCAGATCACGCAGGTACTCCTGTCTTGTTCGTGTTGCCATGGTGTGAAACTTCTCTGACTTGTGTGCTGCATTTTCTGCATTAATGACTTTGGCTAGGAGGAAATTACGGAAAGTCTCTGGGTCGCGGAAGGTAGCGCCGGTGGGAATGGGTGGTCCAAACGGGGGCACATCCTTCATCCGTGTCACAGCAACACTAAAGAAAAAGGACATTTGAACATTGCTGAAATCATAATTGAATGTTTAAGAGAACACGTGTGTTTAGCTGTAAATACTTACCTGTAACAGGTGTTCTCAGAACAGGGGTTGTGTACGCGAACAATAACAAAGACGTGCTGGAAGTGTGAACGGATATTTTGTGGGGTGAAAGGCAGGGCTCCTGGCTCTTGAAAGATAATGGTCACAATGTCATTGCCTATGTGCCTCTTTCTCAGGAGCTAAAGAAAAAAGGAGACATAAAAGTGATACCCAGTAAGAAAACTCAACCCAGTAAAACCATAATAAGTCTGTCTGATAGGCATGAAACAACAGCACTTTATGTAATTTGTTCTTCGCCTTCTGTGTGGGCTATTTGTGTCTCTGTGTTCATGTAAGAGACACAGCACAGAGTCCAGAATGTGTCTGTGGTGCCGTGCTTGCCAGTCCTCTCTTTGTCTGCACAGAGAAGTGCGAAAGTACCAATTATGTAATGCGGCCCACTGTTTGGCCAGAAGACTTTCTCCAATGTGCCATAAGAGCAACCTTCACTTACAGGGTGCAGGTTCAAAATCGGCATTTTGTTTAATGTAGCCTACAAAAACAAAATGTGTGTGTTGTGTTTGCTTTTTGCTTCGATATTCAGTCCAACTGTGGTTACTCACTTTTGATTTGCAGCTACAATTATTTATTGTAAATTTAATCACTAATCAGATTATTTTTAGATGATTATGCACTAATTATTTATAATCTTGTTTTCTTCTCCCCTGGATGTAAGAGCTATCAAAACTTACTGCATGGATTTTTTTAAATACCAAGTCATGTTTAATATCAGATGCTGCCACCTAAAGGTCTTTCTGAGTAAGTAAAGCATATTTCTGCTGCAGCCAGTAAACCTCTGGATGGAGTTATTGTGCTGCTGATAAAAATACTCTGAGCATCAAACATACAACTTTTACATTTGTTAAATATTTCAAATAAAAAGAACAAACTATAATATTTTGTTTAATCAAGTCAAAATATATTTTTAAATGCTTTTCAGAAGCTTTTCTGAAAAAAAGTAAAAAAAAAAACCTTCTGTGTGGCCTAAAATGTTCTGTGCCGATATGTTGACAAACACCGTCATCAGAACACCTGTGCATACGTGCAGAAGACTATTGTGAACACCAAAGCAAAGTTCCAGCCTGCAAAATGTCAGTCTATATGCAAACACAAGAGCATGATGGTAGGTTTGCCTATTAAAAAACAAAAACTAAAGGAATGTCAAATAAAGAAAGAAAATATGCTAATAACTTCTCAGCACTGAACTCCACCCGACTGATCGAGTTAAAGACTAGAAGGCAGCAAGAGGGCAGAAAAGCCACAAAGACACAACAGAGGCAATGAAAATATAAAAGGACTTAATCTAAAAACAACAACAACAAAACTGCCCAAAACACAGAAAGGGCCTGAGTGAAGCCGGTACAGCCTTCGTGGATCTTTGCTTTAGTTTTATGATGCAGAGACTTAAACTAACAACTATAAACAAGCTTCTGGATAAAAACAGAGTTCTTTCACATATTATTTTCAGATATACGTACTAATGTTTGATGTGCTGCTAAACACACATCATCAGGTGACAAGCTGGTGATGTTGGTGCACTCATACCTGCTGTGGGTTGTTGGGCATGTACGGCAACATGGTGGACACGTGGAACATGATCTCATAGCCCTGGTAGTTTGTATACAACGAGTGGGTGCCTGTTGAGTCCGCTGGAGAAAATAAGGAAGATTTATTTCCATTAAGGACACGTCGTAACCAGTTTAAAAAGATGCATTTCCTGGGTCCCACTGTGCTCTTTTTTTCATAACATTTTTCATAACTAAAAACCTTTCCGGTTTAATTGATCTGTTAAAATAATGTGACAATATCTGCATCTTCATTTAGAGAAAAGAAGACCACTATAGGAAACAAAATCCTCTTAAACATGTAAAACACTTGTTTCAGAGTTGATGTGTTAGGATGGGGAAGGGGGTCTAATTCTCTGAGTATAGAGTAAGATAGAGAAGGAATACATTTGTCACAGAGGACTGAAAAAGGCTCTCACTCTTTGTGTCGAGCTGTGCGGCGTATTTGCTGAACCCTTTGAGAAGCACCTGCTCCCCCAGTAGCTCCAGGAAGGCAGAGAAGGCAGCTGACGCCTCCTCATTGTTGTACATCTCCTCCTCTGTGCTCTGGCCTGCGCGGCACAGCAGGACTCCCACCTTGTGCTTCTGACTCAACTAAATTACACACAGAACAAAAATGAACACCCAAGTTTGAACCTCCTGCTTTTGTACAAAGTTAATGCTAACAGATAATCATTTAAGCCAGCTGTGATTCATAGAAATTTAGACTTGGCGTCCAAGTTGCATAAACCACCCACACAAACGAAAACAGGCCTACTTGCTGGCAAAATATTTCAGTTTTGCACTTTACCTATGATTAAATAAAGGTGAGATAACCTGGCCTAACAATAATGTTTTTATGGTTACATAGTCATGCTCACAAACGACACACCCTGCTCACACAGGTTTCACTGCTTAATTTTGTACTTTGCACCGGCACTAAATCAGTTAAACAGGTTTCACACACTTTTATACAAACGACCTGCATGCGCCACATGCCCGTTTCACCTTATTTGTTGTTCTTGTTTGCTTTGCAGTCTTTTTAACAAGCAGATTTATTTTTGCATTTAGCCAAAAGGATGCTATAAAAACATCAGCGGCCCAAAACCATGTTTTATTGGCTGAGCTTGAAAATAAAAAGCAAATACAGACATGTTCAACTCACCCCTTGCTCATCCAGTTTAAGGAGCTGCTCCGTGACTTTGGCTGTGCTAAGCGCCAGTCTCAAACAGGAAACACTGAGCTCAGGGACAACCTGTTCCAGGACCTCTTTGAGTGGTAGACCTCGAACTGTGCCGTGTTTCCCTGTAGATGCAACTGCATCTTCTAGAATGGAGCCTCGTAGGGTCACAAGCTACACGTGAGAGTAAAAACAATTATGAGATTTTACAACAATGTCTAATTATTTTAATTAAACACTCAAGAAACCTTTGAAGGTATGTTGTTGAACTAATGATTTTAAAAAAGGGGCTTTGGGTTACACAAGTCTTGGTGGAACAGTAAAATTACCTCAGAATACATAGTGTGAATAACCAGAAAACTAATGACTTAAAGGTCAAAGTTCACTGAGATACAGTATCACACCTGCAGAAGTAAATGTTTGGAGGATTAGTAGCATAAGACACAAAAGCAGCTCCATTGAAAGAAGGATTCTTTAGTACAATATCACCTGTCTGAAAGCTTTTTACTTCCCCCAAACACACACACACACACACACACAATGAAAATGGCCTGTGTGGTATTATGAATTAATATTTTGCCCAGTATTGTACAGCCTCAGAGCGCTGCCTCCTGCTGAGGGGAAATTAACCTACATGAAAACAGTGAGACTACAATAAACTTAGGTAGGTACAGTCAGGAGGAGTGGACTCGTCTCTTCTCTCTGTAGTCACTCACACGTAGCTTTATTAAAAATGCATGGCAGACACTGGAGCTTGTGGGAATAGAGAGACAGCGGAGCCTCAGAAACTCGGGTGAAATCACCGAGCTTTTATTTCATCTGGTCAGCTACTGTGTAACAGTGGAGCGAGGTGCTGAGCAGAAACATCAGAGGAAGAGTGGGAATGTTAAATGTGTGATAGAAAGGAGGGGGAAAGAGGAGGTTCCCACACCTTGCTGTGTCAGCACCGCTGCAGAAAATGAGATGACGATACTTAGGGGGGAGATATTCGAGAGGTGCTGCGGTTTGAGTGGGAGAGAAAAATTCTTCTTTTTTTTCCCTGTGTGGGAACAGCAGGCCAGTGTGTGCTGGTTGTTTCTATTAGCTTAGCTATGTAAACTTAGATGGCAGAGAGGCTCTATTGTTGCTGCAGAACTAAAGTGATGTGGCCAGGCAGCCATGTAATCCAACTAAAACAACCCTAAACCAACCACACAGAGGGCTACACTCACATGGACACAACGGACAGGGGCAAACTTTGCTCTGTCTGACTGCCCCTGGCAATGCTAGGAAGATGTTTACAAAATAGAGATAGAGATTAAGCTAGCTATTTAGACACCTTTCATTAACACAGCCTGACTTCTTAAGAAAGAAAAAACACAACCAAACCCCCACAGAATGCAGAAACACAGAAGACTTAGTTTTAAAAATTAGTCAACTAAACAATTCATTGCTAATCAGCTAATAATTTAAGGCTCATTTTAAAAGAAATGTACAGACTGCAACTGTTACAGCACATGAGTGTAGATTAAAGCACAATTGTATGAATATCTTGGAGTTATATACACTTGGTAGAAAAACGTCTTAATTCAATGCTGTCATCAAGATTCTGCTAGATTGTGATCCTCCATATCTTTAGTCCCAGAACTCAATATATTGTGGGTCCTGAAAGATGATGATAGCATGAGGCTCTCTGCTATAACAATGACTGGCAACCAATGAGTTAATTACATGTGTTTGAAAAGTGATGATGGAAAAAAGTCAATATTAGTCTTACTGCACGTCAGTGCTGCATTAGATACAGCCGACCACAAATGACTTTAGCTGTATTACTAACACAACTGGAAAACTGGGCGGGCCTGGTTCAAACCGTACTTGGAGGACAACTTTAGATCTGACCAGACAAGAATTATATGCGGAGTTTCACAAGGCTCCATCCTGGGGCCTCCTCTGTTTAACATCTTTGTGACTCCCACAGACCATAAGGAAGAACATGACACACAGATATATTCCATGTCACCAGGAGAGCGAGGCCTTGTACAGGCTCTTGGTAAATACATGAGAGGATTAATGACCGGATGTGCTTAAACTTTCTTCACTTAAACAAAAACAAAACTGAAGTGACTGTGTACAGATAAACTTGGCTTGAATTTGACAAGGACATTTTTAATATCTTACATGCAGAAATGATTCCAAAACATAAATCTGCCAATAAAACACCAGATATTGTGTTTTATTTGCATACCCACCAATGAAACAGAACAAAGTTTGGTGCCCTGAAGATAAATCTATGTGCAGAAAAACGTTAAGACCACATATCTGAATGACTGCAAAATATTTGCAAATTAGTTTGTCAAAATCACTTGTTTGTTGTTCATGCTTCTGCACATGCTCGACCCATCAAAGCAGAAAAGTGGATGGATGTGCTCGCAGCTAGAGCAGGCCACATTCTTTAGCCATAGTAGTGTTTTGTTTGTGTTTTAAGACCAA
This sequence comes from Pseudomugil tenellus, assembly GCA_037177515.1. Taxonomy (NCBI): domain Eukaryota; kingdom Metazoa; phylum Chordata; class Actinopteri; order Atheriniformes; family Pseudomugilidae; genus Pseudomugil; species Pseudomugil tenellus. The sequence continues at coordinate 14,897,805 of JBAMHX010000010.1, read as the reverse complement.
GACTGGGCAGGTGGGATTTTTCCCTGGCAGAATGGAGAGGGGGTGGGCGGAGGCGTTAGGGAGTGCAGAACAGGTAATGATCCAATTAACTTGAGCGTTCATGCTCTGACTGAATCATCACTGCCTCATCACTCAGAAATCCCCCTTAAAACACACACACACAGTGGACGGTGCATACCTCACTTGTTCTGACGATGAGACGATACTGGTACTGGTCTTTCAGGTCTTTGTCTTCCACTTTCTCCCTCCGGATGCTCACAGCTACAGGGCCAAGCTTCTCATCTGTCCCAAAGTAGTTTGAGTGCTCTGGTGAAGGTTAAACAGAGCCAAGGTTACAAAGTGTGTAAAGAAAGTGTTCATTCACGAGTTTCTCTCTAGATAAGTGTGTTTTGTCTACTGCTGGGTACATTGACAAATGAGTTAGGCTGAGGGTTTTTTTTTAACCAAAGTATAAAACATTTGCAAATAGTAAATGCTATGTGACATTTTTGGAGTTTTAGAGTCTCTTTAGGAAACTTACTATTTGAAAATTAAACATTTAACCACTTCAACATCTACCACAGAAAGTACAGAAACCTTCAGCAAGAAAGGACTAGATGTTAGTTACTTTATGTATAGAAAGTGGGACGGAGAAAAGAGGGTGTCAAGTCAAGGACGGAGCTAAGACAATGGCATCTAATCTAGTAATCAATACTTAGTTAAAATCTAAATCAATTCAAGCAAGGCCAAAAGGAGAGGTGAGGATTAAAGGATTAAGTAGCTGATTTTTTCCTAGTTGGGTGTAGAAGCTTGACTATTAAGTCTGAAGCTTCATGTAACAGGAAAAATACTAATGTTTATCCTCTGCATCCAGGAAATGAATCATAAGTTAATATCCTGTAGCTTTTAACTATTTTTGTTAAAACTCACCATGTCCTTTAATCAGACAGACACAACACTTCCAACACACTTCACAAGCATCTTGCATGTCTTCTTCCACTGCTCCTAAGCTAATGTGAATGCCAGAGGCAATGGTGTGACTGGTAACACAAAATATTCAGACTCTTTAGGAGGAATCTAGCTTGACAGAAGTATTCCTCCTCTATCTCCCTCTAATACCGGATAGAACTGGAACGACATGTACATTAGGAGATTCAGGTATAATTGTCATGTCCTGTGGCGGAAATGTCAGTTTTTCTGATGTGGTTTTCAGACATGGACACAGAAGCACAGCACACAAAGTACAGAACACACACACACACACAATAACAGCAGCATTCTGGGGACAGCAATCCTGGAACGTAGGCAGCAGATGAACATATTTTTGGAACAGTAACCTTTATAGTTGAGGCTGCAGGCCTCTGTCTCGCTCACATACACATTCATGTTTGCCTGCACACATGTTCTAATAAAATCTGTCATTAATTAGGCTGCAGCCAGATGATGCTTGCCATCATCTGGCTTCGGGGGGTGGGCGTGGGGTCATGAGAAGTGAGAAATGAAGAGGTGATACTGACAAGGAATGTCCACATGCACGTGCACAGACGAGCATGTATCCCACACAAATGTACGCACCCTCTGCTCTGAAGTTAGGTGTTGCTTCTGTCACTATAAATCAGATGTAAGATAAAGTTGTGCTGGCTGATGTGTTAAGCACTGCTTGTTAGGCAGGTAGAGTATCATCAGCCTAGAGTTTGCCAACTGCCTGGTGGGAGGTATTCATGTAAAAAACTCTTGGAGGGTTGCCAGATTGGCACATTCTCCTCTACTGAGGAAAAGCTAGATGAAAGCACAGTAGGGGAAGTAGAAAATGACACTTGAGAAGGTCTTGCTGGTCAAATACTATCCACACTGAATCCCAACAACAGGCCAAAGTCATAAAATCTGTTTGTGTGAGATGTCAGGGTGCAAATAATTCATTAGATTACTAATTGCTGCAGCGGGACGTCTTGCTGCTTAATTATTTTAACTTTTAAATAAGTTATGATGCTTGTCATCATAACTTACAACAAACGACATTTTATAAGCTGAAATTAAGGGTGTTTTATGTGTAAAACTGATGTGCTGAAGCTGTTAAATGATTCAGTGATGAGTCGATTGGCATAAAAATAACCACTTATATTTTATCATTGTATTAACTAATTAATTCAAGCAAGTAAAACATTTGGTTTCAGCAAATCAAATGGGAATATTTGAGGTTATTCAAATTCTATAACCCAAGATACATGATTTAAAAAAAAATGTATCTCAAACTGAATGATTAGTTACATAACTGACTAGTATGAGAACAGGACATGAGGCACAGTGCATTGTTTATTTTGAATGTAAAACATAATCGTAAAATTATCAGACGTTTTGCTGGTAAAGGGTGGAGCTACCCCCACATAAGATGTAGTTCAATAGAATGATTAAAAGACCCTGCTTATGAGCAGGAGCTGAAACTGTTATAGGAACAGAGGTCTGTAGACGCCCGTTCCTGTCGGAAGGTAAGAAAAAAAGGCACGGAGGGAATAAACTGGTTATAGGAACGGTAAAGGGTTCCTACAGTCGGAAAGGGCACATGTCATGAGAGTTAAGATAAAAAAATGGATTTAGCTTTTGTTAATTTCTTATTTAGTCTGACCTATTATCTTTTAATGGTAACTACCTCCAACTATGAAAAAATTCATGCTGTAAACCATTAAACAAGATCATTCATAATCCACTTTCTTGCATTGAGCATGTTGATGGACTGAGTGTGAAATCTGCAAGTGTCGTTCAGGGTTACCTTTTCCATGGAAGTAGTCTCTGTAGTACCGGGCACCCAGGTCTACATGCTCTATGCTGTAGAGTTTCAACCTGTCCAGTCTTGTCCCCTGTAGCTCTTCTGATACCTCCAGAACCGACACACTTGCATTAGTCTTCCTTAACCCCTCCCTTCCTTCCTCAGCTCCTCGCTCTGCTGAGGAGCTGAGGAAGCTAATGTTTCGCTCTCTGTGGCCCCCGGTCTCATTTAGGAAGTGGGGACAGCAGAGGAGCAGTTGGCTTGGGCTGTTGCCTCCTGGGCCATCCAGAGGGTCCATGGGTAGGGAGGGTGTTGCGGACCCCTGGTTGAGGCCAATGCTGAGATCCTCAATGCTGGAATATATGGGGTCGTTCACACTGGGAGCTGAAGATCTGGAGACAGACAGGGACACCGAAGCAGCTGATGCCCCCGTGGCTGTGTTTCTCCTCTGGGTGACAAAGCCACGCTGAGTCGCTGCCTCATGCAGGTCAAACAGGACACTCTGGGCATCAAAATGCACAAAGCTCCTCGGACACACCCATGGCTTATAGGAGGCATCTGTTGAACCTCTTCCTCCCCTATCCTCATTTGTCTCTCCTTTTCCTCCATCGAGCTCCCCTCTGCTAGAGCTCCGCAGTTTCCTGAACAAAGAAGAAGTGCCGAGCGACGACTCCGTCCCTCCACTTTTCTTCCTTACTCTCTCAGTGCCGTCTTTCTTTCCCGTCCCTCTGTCATCCCCGCCCGTGGGACCAGGTGAGGGAGCAGACGGCAGAGCAGCGCTTGGCGGGGAGTCTGGGGCTCGCAGCAGCTCTCCGAGGTGTACGGGTGCTGAGCTGCGCTGGTCAGGCCTCTCCTGCTGAAACTGGCTGATCATGTCAAAGAAACTCTGATCTGGAATGCCCTGGATGTCGATGGAAGAGGTGCTGCCATACTCTCGAAAACGATTTCCCATACCGCCACCTCCACGAATCTCAACCTTAGAGCATGAGAAGAAGAGTTTCCATAATGTGTAACAGATCAGTGGATTAGAAAAAAAATAAACGTTTTGGCTTTCAAACCCAACCAGTTTGGGTCACTCAAACTGTAATGTATTCTTGCCATGATTACAATCTCATTCTAGCATGGCTCAGAAAGTTAATGCAGACCTCCTGAAAACCAAGGGCTTCTACTAATAAACCCATAGTACACTAGATAAAAGGGCAGGTATTGTGCATGTAACATTTCCAATGAAAATTCTTGGTGAACATTTTGCAAAATTACAGTTTTAGGATGTTTGTCATACTGGTTACTCAGAATTTTTCACTGTCAAAACTGGAAACACGAAAGAAAACAAAGAAACATCAGAAGTTTCCTCTGCTTCAGAACAATTACATTGAACTGCAGGTAAAAAAGAAAAACTTGTGAATTACCTCATTTTCGTCTTGTTCGCTCAGCGTCACTTCACTGTTGGAGCGTTGTCTCAGAGGGGGGAAAACTCTCAGGCTGAGAGGTGAAACGCTTTCCTCGCTGATCCCTCCGCCTCTAAACTCGACATCTTTTGTCCTCCTTCGGGGTAGACGTGCAACTCCTCCCCTCACTAGCCTGACATCAGACGAAAAAACCGACGACGAAGTGGAACAGTCGTCATAGTAATTGCTGCCAATTTGCCCATTTTCAAGCAGCGACTCCCTGGACTGTGTGCGGCGGGGGGGCCATTCTGCAATTCGGGCGCGGACGCCCATTTTGGGCACAGAAATACGTGGCTGGATTGTCAGATCTGTAGGCCCAGGAGTCGGATGCCCATTAGGGGTGTGACGAAATGGGGTCTGCTGGGGCAACCCCACTCCTCCTCTTCCATCTAGAAGGTCTGAAGAGTTGCAAGTTACCCCTCTGTCTCTGTAACTGTTCATGGTGCCCCAGGAGAGCTCAGGGCAATGGGGCAGAGGGCTGGCATCCCATGTCAGGAGGGGTGCTGGGGAAGAGAGAGTGGAGCAGTCCCACACACACTCTGCTAATGATGTTGGGGAAACCAGCTTCCAAAAACATTGCTTTGAACTGGTAAGGTGGGTGAAACTTCACTGGCACATAATGAACAAGTCAGGATCAGGGATGATCCTCCTCTTCCTCCTTCCGGATTATTTTCAGTTTACTGAGGAAGAAAAAAAAGAAGAGAGGGGGGCGGGGTGGAGAAATTACATTAGAAACATGTTCTCAGAGAAACGGCACAATAAATAAAATAAATGACTAAAGATTTCAAATACTAGATGGTTTTTAAATTGAACAGCTTGTGAGACCCAAATTTGCTCCCTAAGCTCAAAGGAAAACTGAGCTCAGGATTCAGAAGACTGACTCAGTCAACTGTAGAAAAAATGGACTGAAAAGTAAAGGTGAGAGGATATGATGGAGGATTTCCCCGGTTGAGGGTAATCTTCAGGAGGCTGACAAGGGATATTATTATCCCTCTGTTCAGTATATGCACACACAAACCTTCAACACCCACACGGCACGAATCTCTGCGGAAGATTAAAACCTCTGAAACATATCAGCAAGTATCAGACCAAAAAGTAATATAAGGCTTAAAGATATGGAGACCCGTATGATTCATAATTAAATAAATGAATACAACATTTTGAAATAAATATATGACCATGAAATAG
>JBAMHX010000010.1:14876205-14892326 GCA_037177515.1 Pseudomugil tenellus | reverse complement strand
TATTTCATGGTCATATATTTATTTCAAAATGTTGTATTCATTTATTTAATTATGAATCATACGGGTCTCCATATAAAGAAGAGAGTTTTACTTAAATGCATATGGATGATATACATAAATGCAGGGTTTATCTGAAGAACAACAAATATAATATTCTGTTTGTAAATTTTTTAAAGAGCGATTTTGTCCTGGTCTTTGAGGAGAGGATGAATAAGCCAACAGGACAGACAGGAAAGAGCAAGAGCACACAGTGAACCTGCATCAGCTAGAGGGATAAAGCGAGCCAAGCATCTGGAGGAAGATCGGTGCATTGCTCAGTAAACCACACAGCTGTCTGAAAATGTGACTTTTTACGGACATCTGTTTAATTTTTTTAAGGACATGGTTTTTATTTTAAAAAATTACATCTTAGGAAATCTTTGAAAGTTTCAAGTCTTGTTTTATAATGTGTCCATGACAAACTGCTGTCTGATGTGAAGACGGAGACAGTAGGGATCCTGTCAGCTTTGTCAACAAATACACTGTACAATGTGAAGCTTACTGCCATGTGTTTGTGTATCTACTAAGCAAATGGACAGCAATTTTATTATATTGATATCAAACAGAATGCATTTTAGGATCCTTTTTTAGCGATTATTGTAAGCATGATGATACAACAGAACTTGATGTGGAAAGTAGAAGGATATTGACAGACAAAAGGAAAATATTAAAGAATAAATGTTAAGGTACGTTTTCACAAAAACACATTTCTGTTACTGCTTCTGTGGATAGAAAGAGCTGTAGTGCTGGTTTAAACAATGTCTGATGTCATAACTTTATGTAATTTTGAGCCCCATATTGTGACCCATTTGTTTCTTAGTGCACGTTCAACTCAACACCTGCTTCTGTTTTTTATTTCTTTTTCTCTTTCTCATGGCTGTCACAGAGGATATTTCCTGAATATGCAGAGTGAATCTCCATAAGGCAGAAAGCAGTGGCATGCTTGTACAATCCACTGTGAAAAACAATTCCACTTTTAGTTTTGGGCGTGTCTACTTACAGCCTAAAACCAAGTATTTTTATGTAGGGATATGTGCGTTCCTTTTCAGGGTAAAAAGTACTACTTTTTCTGGTAAGGAGCCGGTCCTGGACTAAAGATAAAAAAACAAAAAACGTGTCTGTCAGGTTGGTTATTTCGAATGAGAACTTTGGATAGATGTAAATGTGCTTAATTCATCCATCTCTACAGAAAGCTCTTCTTGGATTAAACCTCTTTTTATCTACATAATTCTCTTCAAACTGCCAAATTCACCCAGTTTGCTCCGACAGCACACACACCTTATATCATGTGCTCTAATTTCCAATTGTAACAATTTAAATTTCCCCTCATCAGTTTTCTGTGCAAGGCTGCTTTGATAAAATCTTTAGGTTTCTGAATATATTTAGTATGATTAAAATTCTCTGTAGATTTCTGGTATCCACTAGGCGTTACCATGATTTTCACTCATTCAACAGCAAATATGTTTCCAAAAGTTAATCAAACACATTTTAAAAGCTCTCATAAATTTAATTTAACTAACAAACACATGATGAGCTACTGACATTTTTGGAAACTGTTTACAAACCTAAAGTACTTTTAGTGCCACTATTATTACACAAGGAGACACCAAAACTACTCATTTAACAAAAACTCATACTTGTATGATTTTATAAATAGTCTTTCGACTAAACTTAAGAGAAAGCAAAATTACACAACAGACTAGTTAGTTTAATTTCTCTTCAGCTATACTTTAAGTAACTGCACAATGATGTTTAGCTTTTCATGGTATTGTGGGAGATAAGTGTCTTTTATGATAAACGTTGCCTTTATGTGATGATCCTAAATTAATGTTTGTCTTAAACTGAATTACTTGTTCTCTTGTTCACACAGGCACCATGAACAAATCTCTTTCACAGCAAACAGTATCCCACTATGGCCAATCAACCACACAAATGTATCACGTCCTTGTCTTTAGGGAAGCAGTAGCACTTCCGGGCCAAAACGTTCTGCTCTAATCATGCATTCTGATAGAGTTTGTTCTCATTCAGAAGCCTGTCCTGTGATCCACTACAAGGCCCAATCCCAGATTATCCACCCCAGCTGCAGGAGCAGGAGAAAGACTCCATTATGTGTCTGAGGTGAATGATGACGGGGCAATGGAGAAAGTGTGGTTTGTTTCATCACTGACGTCTGTTGGCACAGATCCAATCAATGAGAAACATGGAGAAGATTAAAAAACATCAAAATCATGATTTATGGTACCCGGGGAGAAATACTGTTGGAGACATGCAGCATTAGATTAAAAAAAAAAAAAGAAGTAAATGAATAAATAACTCCCTCATATCTATCCATCTATATATATATATATATATATATATATAAACACCTTTTTTTTATGATAAAAATAAGTCAACTTTCTAATAATACAGAGGAAAAAAAAGAAAAAATAATCTCCCTCCTCTATGGTAAGAATTAGCCACGTTTATCCGGGGTTGGCACACACTTCAGAAGTTAATGAGTAGGCATTTAATGTCTTTTAATTACTCACATACAGTAATTAGTTAGCAAAAGGATGTACTTCCCCTGTTCTGGCTCTCCCATTCATACTGACACCCCCACCCCTGTCTCTGCTCACCAGATCCGACTTGCCCTGCATGATACTAGCTTGGTTCTTCTACCGCAAACACACACTGAGGCTGGTAATTACTCTGGTTAGATGGGTAGTAATGACAGAGTAAGCAGAGAAATGCAGCTTAAAAGGAATGAGTGGAATCGCAGTGGAGGAGGTGCCATTACTGCTCAGTAGCATGCCACAGCTATGCAGGCAGACCTGCGATCAGTCAGGACTGCAGCAGTGATTACATCAAAGATCAGGGAGGGATAGACCTGCCATATGTTACTGGGACATGTGTGAGCAAGCAAAAGTCACTTGATGTTTAAAGATGCAAAAACTATAGTTTTTAAGAACAAAGGACATTTAAATAAAAAAATCCAAACATGAAATTGTCAGACAAAAAGCAATTCATATAAAATGTCAGTAATAGTTTGATTATGTGCCTGCATAGAACAAAAGAATGCAGTAAGCTAGATTAAAGGTTGGCTTGAAGGACAGATGGTTGTCCGTATGACTGACAGACAGTATACGACCAGAGCAGAGCTTCATTTCACAATACAGCACAATACAGCAGTCTGGATACCACATTTCCAACGTTGATGCCACCAAAGCTTAAGCAGCAACAGTTAGCAACCCAAAAACACAACACTCCTTGCTGTTACATTACAGTACTACACTCATACAAACTCATCAAGTGTGATTGGAAATGCAGCGGCTTAATCAGCTAACAGAAGTTCAGACATAAATTATGCAAATACACACTGCAAATCTGTATGACTTGAGTCACAATTCAAGATTTTATTCTTAATAAGCTAAAAACTGCATTCGCTGTATCACAATTAGTTTCAGAGATAATCTGCATCTTTACAGTGATTTTTTTAAAAAAAATTTTTTTGCCAATGCACATGCTTGCAAACTAAAAGCGAAACACAAGGTCTATTCTGGTCTAATGGGGTCCTTTTGTCAAATTTTCAAGGGAAAAAATGTCATTATTATTAATGACAGATTAAATTCTCAATATTTTTTTCCATCTGTACTGCATTCAAACAAACATGATACTGCAAATCTACAAGAAGGACAAATCTTTAAATATTAAAGTCAATGTGAATGTATGAATTCACAGGTCAACACTTATGACTTGGAGTATTTTTGTTAACATCTTAGGTGAACATGAAATGTGTAAGTTGCTTTCTGTAGTGTAGCTGATAGGAAGAGTTCACGCACAAAACATCCTACAGGTCTATGTTTCCCTGATTCGATTGAACAAGAACAAATTTGACAGACAAATTTTATGTTGATGTGCTACTGGCGTGCACAAAACATGAACGTTTTGCTTTTCCCTCTTCATCGGTAACAGAACAGTGTTTCCCTTTCTCTGCAGCTGTAAAACTTCCTCTTTATGTGGAAACATGCAAATAGAGGGATGTTCTTTGGCCTTGTGCTAATATTAGCACCAGTGTTCTTGCAGCATGTCAGATAACAAAATAAGACCACTTCTTTTCAAATTGAAGAGGATGTTGAACATATCAGTGCCCAGAAAACTCTACAGGAAACACTGAAAACAACGCTGACAAATCACAACACTGAGTTGGAAGGAAGTGCATGGTCAAAGCCTCTGACTCTGGTCTATATTGGGCTTCAAGTCTGCTTGGGTTATCTGAAAGCGACATCTCTCCCTTGCAGATGGGAGCTTTACAAAGCTGAAGCGCTCTCACAGTTGCCCTGCTTTTCCTCAAGTCTCTCCCATCCCCACAGTCATTGTCTCTATTGATTTCCATCTCCATTGTGCATCTGAATCTTGCATCAGGAATGTCCCTTCAATCTGCTTGTCTGTCTGTCAGGGCATTGCCTCATGACACAGCTCATGAGGACGAAGAGGTGGAGGAGAAAGACCAGGGGAGGGGGTGAAAGCAGACTCATTTAACACACCTTCACTTCTGATGTAACAAGGCTAACATTTAGAAAAAAAAATCCCATCATCATCATCATTCACAGGCCAATCTGTGAGAGAATAACCAGATGAGTTGTGGTGAGAAAAGTCAAAACGTGACAAAACTGCAGACAAAACAGTAGATAAACGCACATGAAGCGGAAAGAAGGATGTGAATATTCACATACTGGAGCACTTCATTCCTCAATTTCCATGGTTGTGCAAAATCTTATGAAACTCAATCTGGCTCATCTCTCTTTGCTGACTTCTCGTGCAGAATATCCAGTCTTAGGCTGGTGAGAAGACCCTAGACAACCCTAACCATGCACCTTCAATAATACTATATATTAAACACAGAATTACATCTTTTCAATTTAAACATCAACACCATAACCATAGGAAAGAATATACTCTGACAAATCATTCATACACAGGTCAAAGTGCTTCCAGAAGCTGACAAAAGAAGAAGTGCTGTCATTTACAAAACTGCCTTCAACAACTAGACTGAAACAGAAAATCCTGCTAAACTGCTGTTAGATTTGTGGAAATTTGACACCATAGCATTAAAATTGAGCTGATAGAGGAAGTTTTTTTTGTTTTATTTTTTCCCCATTCCTTACAGAATAAAAAATAAATAAAGCCACCGGCTTTTAATTGTCTATTAAATAGTAAATGGCTGAAATATGTTATCCAGGTCATTGAATTAAAATAATTTAAAAGTTGCTCTTTGCCAAGTTCATCAAAACATCTGATCAAAAGTAAGGTAGAAAAACATTGCTTTTAAAATATGTCACACATCATGTGTGTACTTTTGCTACCTTTCCTTTGGCTGTGAAGGCAAAGCAGGTGAGCAGAGGTCTGACGTCGCTGTGCGGGCAAAGGTGGCTCAGTACTGCAATCTGTTGAGGGAAAAAAAGAAATCATGTCACGTATTTGATGTTGACTTCTTACAGCTTTAACAGCTTAGCTTTAACGTAGAAAAGCAGATTCCAAAAGTTTTCATACAGTTCTTGAAACGACTTGATTACGTAAGAGATAGTTGTGTTTTTAAATAGCATGACATACAAGAAATCAATACAATGTGAGAGTACAAATGTGATGCTTTTAAGATAACCTGTTCAAATTTTCGGTACAACAGGATCGCCTTCAGCCTTTAGTATGCTGTGTATGATACCAAACTGCGTAGTCGATTCTATACTCATCCGCATGAGCACATCTATTGTTTGTTAGGAGTCAAAACAAAGATGCCTGCAGCAGTTTATCTCTACTGCATCTGCACTGAAAACAAGCCTACATACTCACAGCCAGCATGGCTTGCAAACAGATTCATTAACACTGTGTCACGTCGCTTTTGCAAATCAAATACCTAACCAGGCCTAATATTAAAGTGAATGATTCTTTCTTTTATATGGACAGAAAAGATAAAGAGTAATAAAAAGATTTATTCAGAACTTAATTCTCAACCTGTCCCCATTTTCCTGCATTGCCTTGTGAATAGAATAAAAAAAACATACAGAGGAGTAAAAGTAGAATGAAGGAGGTTGTGCATTGTATTTACTGGTTGGCAGGGTGGGGTGAAGGGTCTTCAGAACAGTAGGAAGGGGGCTTTCCTAAAGAGAGGGATGGAGTGAACCCAGAAGAGGGGGGGTAGGTGGAAATCAGCAGACGTAATGTCCTGAGGGACAAACCTATAACTGTCTGACATATACAGCTCTAATCAATACAGCTCAATCAGGAGGCACTTATCTTGCCACACAAAGCACAATAATACTGAGGGAGGGAGCAAGGGTGGATGGGGGTCAGTGCATGTGTCCATTTATAGCAAAGCAAAGTGTCAGTGCTTAGGAAAGCCGGCATCGTCTGTGGTTTTACCCCACTGGCCTGAAAATAAAATGAAACTCCAAGCGAAAACGTCCCAACCATGGCAGACACGGCCTAATCCTGTAGTGATTAATCTATATGTGAGATACGACACAGTAGCATTATCATGTCCACACACCCAAAAAATAATATTTAATAACCAACTGAGAATCACATTAGAGAAATTAAATTCAAGATACATAGACTAGAATATAAACATTAAATGATAAAAAAAACAACACATTGAAACAAACTTCATTTTAGTTACATCCTTATTAAATTAGAAATGTATTTTTACCTGAATGGCTAAGAAACAATTCTTTTCTTCATCTAATTACCCGTAAAGCTATGAATACAAAGCTTCTGACTTTAAGCTGTAAAGACTTGTTGCCAAAACTTCCGGCCAAGTTAACGCTTTAAGACTGACAACTTATTACGGGTTTGACTACAAATGAAGTGAAAGTGAGAAACTGAAGCAAAATCTCTGCCTGTGTCATTTATCATCACAGCTTCTGGTGGCAATATCACATGCTTAATTTGCTGCAGAGGTAATGTCAAATTAAGGAGCAAATGGGAGAAAAATCACAGCTGATGCATCAAAAGGCAACATGCTTAAACACCAGACAAAGACATACTAATTAGTTTCCTAAGTGGCGAAGATGCAAACAATAATAATAATAAAAACAAGATGAAAATCAATAGGAGTAACATAAACAGAAGAAAAACTAGATTAACAGTGCATTCACACAGGTAGCTGCAAATGTATTGACTTAAAAATTATCATCATGACTCAACATTAATGGCTGTTGTCATAATAGGATTGCTGTTTATTTGTGACATTGCTAAACTTCCTGACATACTGGTTCCAGGAAACATTCAAATTTTCTAAACCATTTGGTTGTTGAAAACATGCACATGAAAAATGATGTCTCCAACACCAAGAACAATATGCATGGGTGTAACATGCCTATAGGATTCTTAAACATCAGAATGAAAGCAAATGACCTCTGTGGTCTCTAAAAGCAACGCATAAACATCATAACTGACCCTTTGTGTTCAGCAGTCAATGCCAAGAGCAGAGCTGACTTGAGGTCATGCATCAACGCGTGCCTGTAGGAGAGTCACAACTGTGTGACCACGATTCTGGTTACATCTGGAGCATCTGTTGTATATTTAGTAGCAGAGTCATTCTGTGTGGCTTCGAGCACATTTCCAGAGAGAAGAACTGCAGCACAGCCAACACAGAGCGGGATTAATCCCATGTGTATGCCTGTGAATGTGCAGTTTGTTTTCAGGTAAGTAGGATGAGTTCGGCATAAAAAGATATTAACACATAAATGTATCTGCTACAAGTGTTACAGAGAGGATGTGCAAACCTTACCTAATTAAAGCAGAGGAGTCTGCAATATTTCTCTGCAGGATGGTCTGCTTCTTTACTGTCACTAGCGGTATATTCATTTTTGATGTACATATTTGTCATGATCAAAACCAAAACATCAGATTTTGAATAGATAAGGAGCACAACGCGTATTTTACTGAAAAATACCAGAACGCTGTAGCTGAGGGGGCTTGGCGTAGGTGTAGAGTGGCCGACTTCTGATCAATGGGTCATGGGTTCTGTTTCCACTCCGTTTAAGGTCTGCATGTCGACGTGTCCTTGAGCAAGACAGTGAAACCCCAGTTGCTCCTGGTGGCCAGGCTAGCACCTGTATGGCAGCTCTGCCGCCGTCAGTGTGTGAATGGGTGGATAGCAAGATCTGTAAAGCGCTTTGGTCATTGAGAGATGAGAATAAAGTGCTATATAAGTAAACAGCATTTACTTCAGGAACAAAATGGCATCATATTTAACACTTTTATCTTTTTTACTTTTCACATCCCATCTCAACATCTTTATTAACTTAAAAAGCAGACGCTTTACAATAAAAAGGGAAAGCTGACTGAAATCATAGTGTCTTCTGGAAGTATGTCCCTATAGACTATAAATAAACGCGCTGATGGATCAGTCTGTCAGCAGGAAATCAGTGGGTGAAGATTTATAACGCTTTTCCTAAATTGATTAGATACTCTTATGTTTCAGAAGGAATTTTGCAAGTCAAATCTGCAGACCATATATCCAACAGATGCTTTTCTTAATTCGGGTTGCATTCTTCAACTATACGTAAAGTGATGTTGGCATATGCAATACAAAGAGCTCTTTTACAAAGACCACTTGAAAATGCTGCTGTAGCTGTTCGATCAGCTGGCGCTGGTTACCATAGGAACGTGAAGGTGCACCAGTAATAGGACGTATGATGTAGGCGGTGGGCCGCAGGCAATCAGGACACACAACCTGAGAATGAAGCAGTAAATAATAAAACACCATGATGTCATCCACCCAACGTGCCCATCAGTTCATCACTTCGCATCGTGCAGGATGCTCACACGCAGCACCAACAGCGTTGTTGACTTCCTAAAGTTTTGTGCAACAGAGATTTAATTGTGGGTTTACTTTATGCCAGTCTTGTGATATGTCCATTCTTCCTCTATGGTTAAATCAGTCTGACCATTTTGCCTTGATCACTAACAGAAAACCACTTGCAGCTATGTGCCATGTGAGCATCAAGGCATGTCTGAATGAGTTTTAAACTATTCACAGACTTTAAAAAACGGTAGGAATTTTAAAAGTGTACTTAGTATCAAACCCCCAGCATCCATTCCCATTTTTGTTTCCATAACATAGTGCAGATAAAAATGCAGTGTATTTTTTTGATGATAATATTTTTAGGAAGATCACACGTTTTCTTTCTTTTACTCTTTGCAGAAAGATGTATGGAATCTTATCACAGAAAAGGCATTTTCTTCTCATACATCCAGCCTCTCAGCTCATCTAGACAGATATCCTGGCATCAGGTAGCTGTTGGTACAGAGCAATGATTATAATCTAGATTTTGTCATCTACTTGTTGCAGCTGAAAGAGACAAGACCCCTATTTTGTCTGACTGTCAAAACAAGGGCGGATGAATTTCTTCCCAAACATGTCTGACACAAGATCCGTCAACCACTTTTAGGTAAACCCATGTATCACAGATTCTTTGATCAAATTAAACTCAAATCTGAAATGTCATGATTTAGCTGCATTTTAAATACACTCAGCTGAAAGATTAAATAAAAACATATGGATGACAGAAAGTGAGGGAGCCAAATGACAACATTGTGGTCGCAGCCTATCCCCATGGGTGTGTGTGTGTGTGTCTGGGTGTGTGTGTGTGTATGTGTGTGTGTGTGGGGGGGGGGTGTCATCATATACCATCACAGCTGTCATAGCTCCCACAGAGATGCCTCATGGGAGAACAGGGGGCCACTGCAGCTCCACACTGATTAAAAGCTGTCTAAAAGCGTTCAATGGGACCATCAATGAGAACACTCAGACACATAAAGTATATCATGATATATAAATAACTTTACATGTTATGGCATAACTGAAGTTTGAAAATTGTTAAATAATTCTATTAAATTCACCATCTACAGCAACAGAAATTTGTTGTATTCCTTGCCGTCAAAATGACTCCAAAACACCAATTAAAAATGAAAGAAGATGCCTTTATCTACAGCGCACTGTCACCTCTAGGATACAGACACATTTTGGTTTACTGGTCTCCTTCTGGGAGTCTGTGGACCTAACTGAGTCCAAACTAAAATCCAGTTTCAAGCTGCAAAACCACAGGATGTTATAAAACCTTTGCTGGGTTCCTAATGTCTTAACAGAGAACGGAGAAGCTGGAAAGAAAACTTTAGCTCACTGAAAAATCTAACAAGCTACCGACATAAGTACTTTAACTGACAAATGGTGTTGCATTACTATAAACAATACAACAGTACTACTTCAATTATAACCTTTCCAGTAATGCAAATGTTCATGTATTATATTATTCAATCTGTACAATATACCATTCATTATGCTAAAAGTTATTAAATGATTGATACATGACCAGTGTCCTGCGAAGAAAACCAGTGCAAATAGATTACCAGCATTACACACCATTTATCATCAGAAGCATACACAATAAAACTTCTTGAGCCTTATATACCTACATTATTTATTTTCTGTGTTAAATTGGCAGCCTGACAGAAATAGATCCAGCAAACGGCTGCCATTAGAAGATTAACTTAAGACTAAAGTTTTACCCTCTCTAATCCCTATCCCAGGAAATAAAACAAGCTGCAATTACAGACACTTTACAACTATAATTAGTTATTAATGAGAAATATTTTTAAAATGTCTTTTTATATAGACTTATGAGATAGCATGCCTGTCATTATACTATACTTATTGAGATCATTTCTAGTCAGGAAACTTGTTGAGATAATGTTTGCTCATCCATACCAGAGACGTTGCTCTATATAATATGGTATCTGAAAATGACAGAAGTATTTATGAGTTATTCAGCTCTTATACATACTTGTATCATATTCAATTTGTTAAGCAAAATAAGTTTGTTAGCAATTCCCATTTAATAATTTAGCAGAACTGACAGAGAATGTGTGAGGCAACAACAGCAAAACATAATTTCTAACAAATAGTTTACATATAGAAAAAAAAGAGAAGTAAAACCTGCTCATGAGAAAATGTTATTATCAATCTCTTATCAAGAAGGTAATAAAGTGAAGGGCAGTCAGTCTGTTTATACATTGCTAGTTAATCAACATGAAATTTCTGACGCAACACTGATTCTACATCCATTATCAAATTTAGTATTGTAATGTGTGTTTTCTAATCAGAAAACTGTTACAACATGTCAAATAATGATTATTAGAAGTACACATTAGGAAAACACCCAAACAAAACCTGCTTAGAAATCTTCCTTTTCAAGTCCTTACACGAGGCAAAACAGGCTAAACTTCACGTTGGACAGACAGAAATAGGTTAGCAAAATAAATCCTCAATAGATTGTTAGAGTGATATCTGATCTTATCTGCATATTTCTGGAGACTTAAACTTAATTAGCTAAGTATTTAATTATACTCTACTCGCTTTTACTTGGCTGGTTACTGTAAAGACATTTTTCTAATTTTATGAAAATGAAACATCAGTTCAAAAACACGTTTTTATTTTCAAATGTGGGGAAAGAAACATTGTGATGTGTGCATGGATTTTATTCTAGTGTTCACAATAATGCTAGGATGATCATGCTAATGTCTTGTGAATAAGGCCTGCTGGGTATTTCAAGGTTCTTCCTGTAACCAGATCAGGGCATTGACAGACTAATGGGGCTAAATGATGATGAGACCTCAGGAAAAGACAGCATTCAGCAAGGACAAGAGAAGGTGTGTCAGACACCTGAGAGAATAGTAGTTTTTTCCCCTCATGTTTAGCATTTATGGCAAAAAATATACAGTATTCTAGTAGGAATTAGCTGCTGTGGTATAGTTATTTATTGAAACCCATATAAAAATTAAAGAACAAATGTTATTGATCACCTAAAAGAGACAACCTTTCTTTAAAGGGCAGTCACAAATTAACAACTTCCTCTTCTTACCCTTGAAAATAGTTCCTCTCTTTACCCAGCAAAGGCTTCATCTCTGAGGTATGCACTGTGCTCCTGACATAAACAGATGTACGGTTTCATTCACCAACTCTGTCCAGACTCCCAGCCAAGGAATAGAATTAAGAGATCATGTCGCCGCTTCCACTGACCAGATAAGCAAGGGTCAAATGAGGGCTAAGCTTCAATCAAAAAATTCCTAAAGAACATTCCTATGCCCACGCCACCGAAAACAGATTATTTCATCAGTGCAGACATAGGTTTGAGCCAAAAACAGTGTTCAAAGTTAAGAAGCAGATCTGGCAACTTTCATAATTAAGATGAATAAGAATAAAAATCTGAACAACACTCGATATTTTAATTACAATTAAAGCAAAAACTATAAAAAAAATAATTACATTAGGATAAAAACTTGGATAGTACCAAACATCAGCATTTTTGATGGCCTACAGCTGATGAAATACAGCAGAAAACTAGACATGATTACTGAAAAACTACCATTCAGACATTAAAACATAAGTGCTCAAAGCCCTGCGGCAAACCAAAACCCTGCAGGATTTTTAACATTAAGGAGCATTCGAGTGACATTCCCGTCAGTTTTGTTTTTGATAATAATGAAAAGTGACAGTGGTGTCCTCTTTTCTGCAACCTCGTTTGCATGACACATCGACAATAGCGAAAGAGCACAGGGTCATAGGCTGTGTGTTTGTGTGTGTGTGTGTGTGTGTGTGTAGGGGGTTACAGAGTAGTCAAACAAAGAGGGTCTATGACACAAATCCAGACAGACAGTCTTCTTCTTCTCCTTTTCATCATTTGATTCTTTTCCCCTGAATAGTGTTGTTGGAGGAAGAGGCGGTTGGGACTGTATTGTATAAAGACTTTGTGAGGAACGAGTTTTTACTGACAGGTCCGATTGCTGCAAATCATTCTTCCCTTGGTTCCGGTTCTCCAGTAGACACTCACGCCAGGAATTAGTTTATATTTGGATAAGAAAATGCTAGTGTAAAGCAAGCAGTGACAACAACATGTTACACAATGGAGAGGAATCGTGTATCTTGTCTGATACTGGGCTTTGAAAAACTGTAAGTGCAGCTGCCTCCACCCAGCATTTGTGAAGCTTTATGTCCTAGATAACTTTAGCTGGTGGAGAGTGGACGCAGCAAGGCTGAAAGATAGCAGTTAGATAGAGATAATGGTGCTGCCGGTTTCTCTGATCCCTGTGAAATGATGGATTCCTTTGGGGTTTTCTACACAGAGTGTTTGTACTGTAAGTGGATTTGAACCAAAGTGAATGGTCAGGCTAAAGTGTGGGAAAGGCTTGGCCTATTGTGGATGTAATACAGTAAGGCCCAATTAATCTGAGAACTAGAATAGCACCGTAACCTATATTTGGTTATTGCTCTGTAACTTACCCTATATGAAAGAAGGTGTAGGAAAAATAAAAAAAGATTACCTATTAAAAGAATACCTGTTTTAGCCTCATAGACAAAGGAGGTCAAGAGCCCTCGTCTGGATAATATTCTCATAGATTTTTATTTCATTTCATGGAATCAACTCAGGTTTATTTGTATAGCGCCATTTAACAACACTGTCATCCCAGGGCGCCTCAAAGAGATCAATATAGGCTATTTTTTATGAATTGGCCTATATAAGGGAACCAAAAAGATTGCATCGAATCTTGACTTTGACCCATCCTGAGCATGCATGAGGCGACAGGGGGAAGGAAAACTCCATTTTAACAGGAACGAGCACGGAGACGTTAGTGGAGCCATTTGAGCGTCCTGTTAACATTAGCAGCTAGCTTACAGCAGCTGGGCCTGGTCGACAGGATCTCAGCTGATTAGATTTTTCCACGCTGTCGTGTAGGACTTTTTGGAAATATTGCAGGTTCGAAGTGCAGCTGCAAGGAGCTGTTGGCAAAAGGTCACCCTGGGTCCAGTCATGGATAAAATGTGGAGAAGCTGAAGAAAATAGAAGCAGATATATTCCATTCAAGCATTATTTTCTTTCTTTTAGTTTGGGGATTGAAATTAACAATAACTCAACATATTTAGGTAATAGTTCTGTAAAGTATATAAGCTTAAAGTACAAATTCTTACCAAATTATATGACAATAAAGCTTGTAGGAACACATCACCCATTAACAAATGAGAATTTAATGTTGTTCAGTTGCCATTTTTGTGCAGCCATTATAACTTTAGTGACCACTGAGCAAATTGTTCAGACTGATGACCACTGTCACCCGACCTATCAAGCAAGTTTGACTGCATCTGAAATAAACAATGACTTTCAGTCGAAAAACTGAATCTAGAATCTTAGGTGTACAATTTTATGAAAACAGTCACTTATATCTTCAAAATTAGACATTATCTATCTTGGATCCTAACTTATTGACTGCCAGCCACTGTTATAGGAGATGTGTTTAACTCGGCCAGTGAGGTAAATATATTTACAGTACCAGTCAAAGTCTGGACACACAAATTCACTGACTGAATGAGTGTGTAAACAAATTTTTAACTAGTCCTGCTGATCTAAACAATGAATCTTTAATGACTTGACTTAAGCAGTGAAAATAGGTATAATAAAATAAAAAGAGGTAGGAACAACATTTTCCCCATGATTAGATATCACATGACCAGCGGGCACTTATTTTACAGCCTGTCATACAATATTTTGTATGTGGGCAAAATGCTTTGCTCTTACGCAATGCAGAGAACCATTAAAATGTTTACTTGAAGCTAATATGAGGTTACAGCAGGCTCATTAAGTTAGATGGAAGTCAAAGATGATCGTTTAAGAAAATGAAGTCCTTTTACAGCACATTTACATGATGGCACATGTACTGTCATATAAATCTCCATAAAAAACCTGAACGATAAAAGCAGAATGATTTCAAGTTCAAGTGCCCGAAGAAAACTAGGAAAATGAACAAGGGACGTCTATGTTATGGTAGGAATAATAGACATACAGATGTGAAACAGTCACAGTCAACCTTTGCTGTAATGTACAGCAGCAAATGTAAGCATGCACCCATGTGTAGCAAACTGGGCTGTATTTGAGAAATTGAGACATTTAAATATCACTCCTCTGTCCTCATCCAACCTCTCTCCATTTACATTGGGGTCAGCGGCAACCCCCACCCACTCCTGCGGGGAATCCTGACCCAGACCCTTTCAATCCAACGGAGTGACAGTAGGCAGAGGCCGGAGAGCCGCAGGAGGAAATTAAAAACACATCTACCACTCCCTTGTTCCTCCCTTTTCTTTCCCCTCCTCTTTAGCACGGCCAAATACAGTTCCCTTTTAGATAATTCTGCACATTAGGTTCCTCTACGCTTCTAAAAATGTACCCATATGGTTCCAGATCCCTTGAGTGTGAGAAATACAAGTGATTGTTCCTCTGTGAGAAAAAATCCACTGATCGTAGCTGTTTAAATGTTCAATCCTGTCTATAAAGTATAAAATTACAAGAGACTTCCTCAGACTCACAGCTCCACAAACCTATATTTCACTAAATATATAGTTTGACTCACTTCTCTCACTATAAACTCTTTTTGCTGCTTCAGTGGTGAGTTTGGTGAGAAAATTCTGGGATTTCAGCCACAGAAAGACATTCAGAGAAGGTGGGGGAGTGGCAGACTTGGAAATGTTTAACAGGAAATGCAGGCAGGGAACATGGAAAGTACAAGGAGGAGGAATGCAAAGGGGAACCCCTTAAATACAATCCTCTATGTTTTTAAAGACTTTTACTCAGTAAAGTTTTCAGTTTGAAAATCCTGACAGTCTTAAATTCAGGAAGCAAACACCTAGTAACACAGCTAATTCAAGAAATCATTGCACAGGCAACTTTTAATCTGTGGCCTACTCAAAGGGCAAATACCAAACAAGCAAAAGATGCAGTGAGAGCAAAGTTCTATACACTCCCACTGTATTTGGGGCTATGCATTTGATGAGATTGACTCAAGCAAAATCTGTCAACAGGATAAAATAATCTCATTTAGTCAAAGTTGCATGAATGACAATTTCAAAATGTTCTTTTGATGACGCGGCAGTCCAAATATATTTTCCCAAAAATGTGGGTACACATAAAAATGGAGATAGATTATTTGCTCCAGAAATGCCACACAGATAGGTCCTTATTCCATGAGGTTTTTTCATAGTAATTAATATATATATA
>JBAMHX010000010.1:14850678-14862844 GCA_037177515.1 Pseudomugil tenellus | reverse complement strand
CACACACACACACACACACACACACACACACACACACACACACACACACACACACACACACACACACACACATAAAATAAGAACACGCCATCCTTGTTCCCAAAACCCATCCGTTCTCTACTGTAAGTTTGCCAGAAACCCCACTATGTACTTTTCACAGAGCAGACTTAACAAATAGTCAGCACTGCTGTGTCTCACCAGCATCATAAACACATTAGCATTCCATGTCGTCCCTAAGCAGAGCCACCCAAATGGCCCAAATTAGCTTCTGTGGAAATAACCCACTAAATAACTTGTATCTCATCATGAAATCTGATTTGGAAATGAGCAGGAAAAAAATGTTTTTTTATATGGTAACATATTAAACTAGGACAAGAGGCATTCATGGAATGACCACATGCTATACTCAATTAGCATTAAAACAATGACTCCACAGTGAGCAGCAGTAGCTTGACATGTCAACTGTGAAATGGAAAGACGGCATGCATGTATTAATGCCTGCATTTATATCAAGTAGGCGCACTCCTGTCCAGCAATAAAACCTGAGAAAAAAAAATCACATTTACTTTTGATAGATTTACAAAGGAAAGTTTAATCTCTCTATTTTAAGAGTTTTCAAGCACCTAAGAGGAAAGCATCCAGCAGTCACAGAATAATGGGGAAACAAGCAAATGTATCCAAGTTTCCAAGCCATATCTGGTGTTAGATCCTTTTTCCCAACATATTGTTGGAAACAGCGTGGTTCCTGTCTGAGAAGTCGGAACAACAAAATCTTTAACTATTCCAACAACGGATGGGCAAAGGAGAACTCCAGGACATCAGCTGCTTGTCAGAGACAAACTATGAGATCTTTCTGAGCATGAAAGGAATGCTTTTTATGTCCTGTGAGATGGCTATTTGTCTTAGTGACATATCTCCTCCACAGTGTAAGGCCACGTCACTCCCTAACGCATAATGTGTGATTCACACCAACACTCATATCCGCAAAACTCACAACACAGCACATACTCACTTCCTGTCCAACAGCTTGACCCCAGATGGGCAGCACAGAGAAAAGCATTCAAACATCTACAGATGAAACGTCAAACCTTTGGAACTGATATCCACACAAAGACATCGATCAGAGATCCATCCATCGTCCATTCTTGACATCAGCTTGACCCCAGATAGGGGTTCCCGAAACACACTACAGTGTTTTCCAAAGTGTACATTTAACACCATGCCCCACTTCCTGTGGGCTAAACACAGTCTTCCACACATCCACTGAGTGAAGAATATGTAATATAGGGGAGTAACGGGATGCCAAAAAAAATAAAATACAAAGTTTGGTACATGTTGTGGTTTAAGGTTTTTCAACACAAAATTGAAGGTAACTCATTTTAATTTAGCAAACATTAAATTAATCCACAGTTCAATATGTTCTTTTCAAACAAAACTTTAATTGCAGATACACTGCAAAAGATATGATTACTTGCAAGTGCGTGATGTTTGGTTAATTAAATACTCTTTGACTGAGCAGATCTTCCAATTAAGTTTGTGTGCAAAGGAAAAACCATTCAATCATTTTAGAAGGTTTTCATGTTTATTTCGGGTTACCAGTTTATCTAGGAAGAGTTCTTAGTGAAACAGTCATCCTCATATGAAGGGTGCGGGGCTGTAGGGGGAAGGGGTTTTGAATTTACCTTATGACCTTATGAATTCACATCCTTCCCTGGGAAGCTGAATTATTCCCAAACAGGAGGTTTTACCAACAGAAACAGGTCCTCACGCTCTGTTTTTTTTCTTGAAACTGTAGCTAGCCATAACGTCTGCGAACCACAGGCTGGGCAGCACTCAGTGTTGTTAATTTAGGAAGCATGTTTTCTGTGTGGGAACTCACTAAACCTCTGTTCTGTATCTAAATGTCCAAACTGAAAAATATTATTACAGATACATGTTGCGTTGCAACTTTAATGTGTGCACAACTGCAAAGTTGTCCTTACCAAACTGTCCACATGAGCTCTTTAAAATCTCTATAGAAAGACAAATGACTGTATTTGGGCAAAAATACAGAGATAAATAATTAATTGCTTATATCTGGAGAACATAGCTATTTGCCTGTGAACATATGACGTGACAGGTTTCTGATGGTCAAGCTCATGTGGTTCTGGGGCACAGAAAGTTAATTTACTCCTCTTCACTACATAAAAACCAGATGGAGACACAATCAGCTGTTTCTTTATCCTGTCATAAAGGATTTCCTGTTTCCACAATGTTTCTGTCTTACCAGTGTATGGCAGAGTTCTTTGTTGAGACTCAAATGCACACACACACACACACACACACACACACACACACACACACACACACACACACACACACACACACACACACACAAGCCACCTGTCATCCCCATGCGTGAAACCTCTTTCGGGGACAAATATGAAGCAGGTGTAAAAACATGCACTTCCCCGTAAAACATCATACGAATCCATCTTCCTAGACACAAAACAAGTTAGTAGAATAAAGACATTAAGGAGAAAGATGGCAGCTGTCTCATTCAGCTCCTTGACAATCCATATTAATGGACACTTATCCGAATTCTTTTCCCTGGGGATACATCTAATTTGTTTGTCCGCAGTGAAACACAGCTTTACATAATCAGTAGTTTAAAAGAACACGTATATATGGTAGAGAGAAAATGTGGCCGTGCGGCCATTTCTCGGTTTGGACATAGTGTCAAACCGCAGGAGTAACTTTAGTCACATTTGCTTTTATTACCGCCACCCATTGAAACTCAAGTGTTCATCGTTCTTAACCTACACAAATCCACTCAGTGTCGGTAAGTACAAGGTGTTTGTTGTAGTGGACATCTATTGTCA
Source organism: Pseudomugil tenellus (assembly GCA_037177515.1). Lineage (NCBI taxonomy): Eukaryota > Metazoa > Chordata > Actinopteri > Atheriniformes > Pseudomugilidae > Pseudomugil > Pseudomugil tenellus. The sequence goes on along the minus strand of JBAMHX010000010.1, from coordinate 14,859,983 downwards.
TATCTGTTGAGTGGCCTTCACTTAAACTGCTAAATGGACAGCCATAAACAAGCTTGTGTAAATCACTATGTACAGCATGTTGTCAGGCTGTCTAAAAGCTTTGTAGCTAGTGTATCTGTTATAATCCCATCAAAAGCTTAGAGATAAGTCCTATAACACTGTTAAAGTGTGTTGTGGATGAACACTGAGGTGGCTTCTCTCACTCTCCCTCTGCAACGATCACTGACTGCTGGGAGAAAACGGACCAACCTGTGGCAGGAAAGCCTGCCTCAACATCTGTGTTTATCCTCGAGCTAAAACCAACAGGCTATATTTACCCCAGTCAAACATATCCAACACAGAAGATTCAAGAGAAAAGAGATGCAGCCTTAACCCCAGCCTATGATATGCCTAGATGGCTATTTTTTCTGATAGCACGTGCCAAATGAAATCCTATTTCAGACATTTTCATGTAGGACTGTGATTGTGTGATTCAGTCATTTCCATGTGATGAAGAAACAAACTGGTTATTAACACTTTGAGGGAATCTGACCTCTGAGCGAGTGAGAAAATAAGAGGAGGCAGGCTTGACAGATCAGCTGCCTACCTAGCGAATGCTTTATTGCTCGGCAGCCAATAAAAACACTCATTTCAGAGAGCATGCTGTGTCACTCATTCTGTAAATCTCTGACCTCTTGACACCATCATGCAACCAGACTTATGGATAAGACCCTCAAGGGAGGAAAAATCATCAGAAAGAGAGGGGCAAGAGACAACAATGCTGATATATAGTGTCCATCTTAAATTGTGCAACCTTAGTAACACACAGACATAACATCTACCAACCTTACATTTGTACTGTTTTAAATCCAACTAAACAAAAGCTGGTGTAGGATTTACAATAAAACTCCACATAGGCGCTACAACACTAATTCTTCTGAGATGATCGTAAAAATATCCAGCATCCTTTGTATTGAAGTGAATACTTAGACATTTAGGCAGAAATACCATCGATTCCTTGTCATTAATGTTACAGAGGTTTTAACATTTTATAGTTTCATGTGCATCATTGCTCAACTGTTATATAAAAATGTACCAACTTACATAATTACCGAATAAAATGTAGCCCTGTTTCCTCTGCACAGACTACGCTTTCGCCCACACAATTTGTTCTGCTTTTGTTCCCTCTGGCTGCACCATTTAAAAAAGGTCAACATCAGCATAAAATATTGTTTTGTATACTGTGTCTGGAGCCTTTAGAAAGTACAGCATTGTAATAATGACATTATAATTGTGCAAAGTGAATTCAGTCTAATTCAGTGCATTTTTCCTACTATGTGTCTTTACAAAGTGATTAAAAATTGTCCCACTTTTTACCGTTCTTGTCTCACATCTTTCATTAATTTCTGTAGTAACTGCTTTTAATACGAGTATTTTTTTAATTATCATAGAAAACCAACACTGTAATAAAACTATAATCCAAACAACACCTGTTCACTTGTCAGTTAAAATCAGAACTGCAATTCATCTGAACTGGGAGGGGCTATACTGGCAGGTGTGTTGAGATCCATTCCCAGTAACTGTCAATATGGGTTTAACCTGGATCCCATTGTAAGGTGATATGTACGATTATGACCGGGGTAATAAACAAAGCAGTTTAAAGATGCCTCAGTGGGAGTTTAATGTCACTAGCCTGTAGCATGGCAGGTCATTATAAAATTAAAGACAATTTTACATGTACATCTCCTTAAAACACACACTTATGAAGTGTGTGTATGTGCGTACAGACCATGACATGACCAGATGGTATTTATGGTCCAACGGTTTGTCCTCCTTTACAGTCACTTATCAGGACACATTGTGTGGATGGAGGTTGTGTGCATACGTGTGTGTTGTTCTGAGCGCTGAAAAGTCACAGCGTGTTATTTGTAATATTAACCTTTATCTAACTAAGACGCACGTCTTACGAGATTAAAAAGAAACCCGGCAAGAGATTTTGTGTTGTAAAATCGCAAACAGCAGGAGAGCTGCCAAGTCTTGTTGGTCAGAAAACCAGAAGCTCGCTGGTGAAAAAAACGTCTTTGTTTAAAAGTATCAAATGAGACAATCTAGGTAAGAGTTTATCGTTCACTCAAAAGATGGCAAAGTTTTCAATTATGCGAGGAAGTTTTGTAAAAACTGTGAATCAGAGAAACTGGAAGACAAAAAAAATCAAAAACTGATGAGCCACATCTGCCAAGATATGACGCTGTGGTTCAAAGCCATGTTTACAGGCAAAAATCCCTCAGGTGCCTCACATCCAACTTCCTTTGAAAAGTCTTCTTTGTTCATGCAGCTGCTTGCAATGAAACACCAAACTAAGTGGCAGAAAATTTGAGATGTTGAGAATGATCACAGACTGTAAGCGATTGTCATCTAGCACCCAGTGGAGCCAACTACAAGCCCAGCGATGATGGTGCTTCAACATAATCTGACATGGGTGAAAAATGAGGAACCCACGTCAGTGTTGTGATTTTACCTCAAAACATGAGTACACAACGGGATCTGACAATAAAAAGCACAAATAAATCTATTAAAAGCATGCTATGCAAGTTTGGATTGGTAAGGTGAAGGTAAAGCATTTTACAAGCAAAAAACATTAAATATCCAGTTTATGTTTTTATGTACTTCAATACACTAAGGTTTTGTTGTCAGTGGTATGTAATTACAGCTGTAACCAGCTGATTTTGATCCATCAATTTTTTAAGTTTAGTAAAGTCTTTGATATCACATCTGGATTTACTTAAACTATGCATATTTTTTCTTTTAATAAAACACCATAGATCAAATATTAAAATAAAAAATATTGCTAAGAATACACAAAACAAAAATTTACTAACAATGGAAAAAAATTATTTTCATTTTAAGGGTTGTGTTGTTTAAATAATGCCAAAATAACAAATCTGATCAAATTTGATTGCCGGACCTGTGATATGACTATTGCACATGCGTAAATTTCAAATGATATATTTTACAGCTTTAATAGCAGAGCTGCTCAAAGCCAACCTATGTGACGTAACTGCTGCGAGCATTTATACATGTACAACAGTGTTCCCTCAATATTTTTTCAGCATTGCTTTAGATAAGGATGACTGAAAACATAAATTATTGGATGTAATGTTATGAAATGCTACAAAACAATCTTCTCTACTGAAATGACTGCTACCCAGACGGCAGGCTTTGTAAGAGAGTTTGTTCAAGTGAAGTGCCAGAGAATAAACATGAATTGGCAAAGGTTTGAAAATGAGAATAGGTTTTTAGCACCGCAGATTACTGCATTTATATTATGATCAGCCCTGATACAACCAGCCTTCTACTCCTTGGATCTGTGTTTCATTAATCTGTGAGAGTTGCTGTCATGAGTCATGACATTACGCTCAATTTCAACAGCGTTCTACTAAAACTAAGAGGTAGACTATGAAATGGACTTCATGGAAACAATAATGTTCTGCAGTGATGTAACATTTAAGTGCAGATTTAGCACAAGAACTTTATAAATACAATGAACTGATGTAAGGTTCATGTCTGTGTGTTTTCACTTGCAGCACACATAAGCTTGCCAATTTCAGCATGTTTCCTTAAGCATCCAAAATGCTGCTAAACTAACTTAATGTCATGCTCCAATACACATAAAAAGTTGGTTTCAGAGTATCTTGGTTTTGTTATTATTGCTTTTTGCTTTTAGACAGAGTAAAGAGTAAATAAATGTAACAGAAAAGTAGCTTCATGTGGCTGTGAGTTATGAAGTTAGTGCTTTAGAAGTAGTCATTTTTATTTCTCTCTCTCTCTTTTTGTGCAATTTGTATCAAGCACTCAAACCAGAAACTATTTCAAGAAAAACCTTTGATCACTTGGTAAAGCATGATTTAGAGTCCATAAAAACACAATACAGTAACACAGCTTCACAAGTTCCAACTCCATGAATAGCTAGTCTGTTTTGCTATTAATAATCTCAAAAGTCGTTGGAGGAAACAAAAGTCTTGGGATAAAATTTTAGCATTGTGTGGCTAAATCCTTCAGTCTGGTACACAGGCAGGGATGAAAGGACTCTGAATTTTGCAATACACAGAGCCAGGTTATTATGATCCCATATGAAGTATTCTGCATAAAAAACTTTACTGACTACATACACATCTGATTTCCATCTAGAATCAGCAGAAGCCACAGGACACAGGAGTTCCTGTTGTATACAAGCACTGAGCTGTGCTGTTACAGATGGATGACCAATAAATTAAAACACCCGAGCATCATTTTCATGTTTTTTTTCCCACTAATAATTATTATATTAGTTCCAGATGGTAAGCAATCAGAGTAAGTGGTGTCAAAAATATGTGCTGCCATGCTGTGCTCCAATAGATCCATCATTTTCAGACTCCTCTTGTCATATCCTGAAGGCTGGGGAACACAGCAGCAACACGAGGGATCTCAATGAAAGGGAAACGAAAAGCCAAGGCATCATCGCCTCCCGTTCAATGTACACACTAGACTGCACAAACGCACACAAGTGCAAGCTTGCATACACACAATGTGCTTGCAAATCCTGCTTACAGTGCAAACGTCTCCTGACAGGTGAACTGGCTTTGCATGTCCACACAGGCAGCTCACACAATCCTACCTTTACTACCACATAAAACGTGTTGCACACCATGTCATAACAACTCTCTGCCATTCACAACTACAGCAGCCGTTCTCCAAATAACCATCTAACCTGGCAGCCTAAACATCTATCATGCATCTCATTCAGCAGGAAAAAAAAGGCTCCTGCCAAGACAACTTCCGATTGCAGCACAACTACTCGAAAATCAAAGCTCGTCCAAGCTAACTAGCTGACTAGCTTCGCTACTAAACAAAGCTCCCATTGTCTGGAACTTGTAGTTTTGCCGTTTTGTCTTGGCCCTCACAACTATTCTTAACTCAGGTACGAAAAACTACAAATCTGAAGTCTGCAGGACCGTGTGAGCATGCGCACTGGAACCTTAACATCAAGGAGGGTTGTAGAGTATTTTATAGTGCATCAAATTTAGCCGATAGCGGTATTTTTGAGGCTGTACACGAACTGTACCTAATGGTTAAAGGTGGAAGTGAAGCACAGAGCTGGAGTACATGGCTTCATGTGGGACTGAGACCAAAGGCTGAGTCGTAGTAAAGACGACTCCGCATTGACTGAAGTTGGTCGGCTCGGCTGCTTCGGTGTTTGCCTTTGGTCGCTAACGTTTACTTCACTCGTCACTTTTAAGCGCTTCTGAATATCCACATCTGTTCAGTTAAAACTGCTTAGAGAAAAGCAAAACGGAAATAATCTTACCTAAAGCCGATTGTTTCTGCTACTCCGTTAATATAGTTTCTCAGACATGAAAGAAGCAACTGCTGGTTGACTTGACCGTAGGTCTGCTGCCTGTTCACTGTGCGAGATGTTGCCAAGAATGCTCAACCGAAACCACGGCAGAACTGCATTCCCACTGCGCCTGCGCAGACCCAACTGGCGCAACGTACACACCAGCAGCAGAACACTACTGCCACTATGGACACACGTGGAGTTGTTATGGACCGGTAACAGTTCTGTACAGGAGAGATACTCAGTCACAAATACAGTTTATTGCAGTAATACAAAAAGATTTTAAAAATATGTAATTAAAAAAAACATTTATTCTTGTCATCAGTATCAATATGGAGGCAACTGAATGATCCGAAATTAATTCTGCAGCGGGACAACAACCTTAAACTTACAGCTGAATGCATGGGCTGACATGTTTATTTGGCATAAGGAAAGTGAAAAGTAGGTTTTGTTAAGTAAGAATTTTTTTAAAATAGATTTTTCATAGACTTTGTGTTATATTATAGATTTTTTTTAAAAAAAATATTTGACACCTCTTAGTATTTTCTATTGTATTACATTTTCCTCTGGAAAGCATCACATAGTAGTAGTTTAGTTGTATCTGTATTGACTTAATTTGTTCCCTTAGTAGTGTTATTGGATAGTTATTGACATGAATTATATTTAATTTTGCAGCAGCTCGTGGCTGTTACAATCAGCTTCTTATATGATACTGTTGTTTTTTGTTTGTTGTTGTTTTTTTTTTAGATAATATTAATCGTTTTAATTAACTAAGTCTCAATTATTTGAATAATTTGATTGAACTGATAAACAGATTGCAATGTTTAATAAATGAATGTTCTGGAATTTAAGCATACAAAAGCAAAAAAGAGGCTACTACCTAAACCTAAAATTGTGTTTTGCATCTTATTATCATTCCTTGTATTCATTTGATAGTCATCATCAGGTTTTAGTTGTCCATTTCTCACAACTTAGGCGATAGCGCAACCTTGTGGCTCTTCAGCATAATCTATTCACTAAATTTTCTAATGATTTTTTTAATTAAAACACACAACTTCATTATTAATTAGAATTCATGGTAATTAAACAGCTGTGTAATACAGGTGAGCATGTAGCTCATCTGTATAACCATTATTGTATGTTTAATTTCCCCCTTTTTTCAGTTTTATTCATTTTAATTTTAATATTATGAGCTGTACCAAAGGTTATTTGGAAATACATTGCGTGGAACATTAAACAAATTGAAAATCAAGTATCTTCTGTATGTCTTATTTGTAAGCAAACTCAGTTACTATGTAAATTAGCTACAGTTACTATGTAGTTATAATTCAATACAAATAGAAACCATGATGGGGATCCTTGTTAATATATATGGAATAAAGTCCAATAAAAAAAAAAATCCCCCCAAAAAACACATTTTAAAAAATAAAACAAACTGCATCTTTAATTTATACATTTACATGCAGAACATACATAAATCCAAATAAATTATTTACATATTTTTTGCTGAGCAACTACAATTTTGTTAAAAACATAAACAACTCTAGAATTTGATGTCAGTATTACTCTAAATTATACAATAAGTACTAAAATATACATTAAATACAAATGTTAGAGCAAGAGATATAATATCTACTAGAGAAGCATTCAGAGAGTGCAGAGCTCTGCCAAGTCATAGATTCACCCACCCAGCTCCTAATCCATGCATGCCAACACTAATGTCACGAATAAGCAGCAGGGTCAGATTTACACAAATGTTTATGGGGTGGCAGGAAATCTTTACCCTAAAACAGAACATCAGTGTCTACATAACTTATTATGTTTTAGGTATGCTCTTGGTCTGATAATGATGATCTCTAAATGTTAACTGGATGATGAAGAGGACTGTTTGTTGAATCAGATTATTTAGTGGTGAATTCATGGTTCAGGCATCTTTTCTTTCTTTTCTTTTTTTGTTTTTTTGCGGTCAATCATTTTGTTGGATCAAATAACTTGTTCTTGCAGATGTGGTTGGGGATGTTTTGAAGCTCGTTCTAGATGCATGCATCTAGTCAGACATTTGAGGTCAACCCAGAAAACCATGAAGCAACAGTTGTCACTTCCACAAAATGGCAGGTTAAATGCGTAGTTTTAATGAAGTCCATTGATGCCAGCATTCATAACAACTACATTAGAAATATTTTCACGGCATCTGAGATCATTTTTGTTAATAAAAAGACTGTTTAAATTTCCCATCGAAGTATCTAGTTTGTTAAGTGTTATTCAGTTTTACTCATCCATTCATTATCTCTACCACTTCAGTGAGGGGTCGCAAGTAGCTGGCGCATTTTCTTCTTCTTTCTTCTGATTGGCTCTTTTAAATAAATGGATTCTTAAGAGCTAATTCCTGTCAAAGAGGCATAAATCACATTTCTATAATGCTGATATAGATAATATCTATATCTGTGATGTAGATAAATGATAATAGCTCACCGTCCCATTTGAATGGACTGGTGACAACTGATAATATCCCTTCAATCAAATGACAATGTCTGAGGTCACTCTGCCAAGGAGGTTATGTTTTCAGGAGAGTTTGGTTGTCTGTCTGTCTGTCCGTATGTGAGCAAGATAACTCAAAAAGTTATGGACTGATTTTCATGGAATTTTCAGGGAACTCTCAAAATGGGACAAGGATTAAATGATTAAATCTTGGAGGTGATCCAGATCACTGTCTGGATTCAGGACTGTATTTAAGGATTCTTTAACGTAGCAAAATAGAGACATAAACTCACAATATGAGGGGGAACTGTGAGCTTAGTGGAGGTTTGTGCTCTCTGAGTGGTTTTCTACTTATTACTGACATCAGCTGTGACTTGTTAATAGGAAATCAAAATGATATTTTCAATCACATAAATGAATAAAATTGTCAGGTTTCATTCAAAATGATCCAATGATAGAAAAAAAAACTCACTACATACAAAAATGGCATTATCCAAGAGCCAAATTTTAATTGTGCACTACTGTTAAATCAGTGAAAATACAATAAAAACATTTATTCCTGCATGAAAAAACTGTTTTTCACAGAACCAGAAAGTTCTGAAGACAACATGGCAAAGCGCCTCCAGGAGGCGTACAAATATCCATGCACTACTTTTTTGTAAGAAATCATACAAACCATTTGTGAAAGCAGCTGTGTGGAGATGTATGAGTATGTGAATAATTCAGAGGACTATATTTGCACTTTAAAGACTTATATGCTTCTATAACGATGTTGTGTTTTTTTCTATTGGGTCCCTGATTATTTTTGTCAGGCTTCATTTAGCTCAAAATACAACAGAGTAACTTGTTAGTCACAAAGTCTGAGTGCTTGACCAACCAGCTTGCTTCAAGAAAGACCATAAAACTGAAACTATTGTATCTAGCTATCATCATCTTACAAAACAATTAATACTTATACTGATACCTCTATTTTGGAAAATTACCCTGATCCTTAAAAATTTAGATTAAAAAGCAAATGTACTGATGTTTGCCTCAAAATATTTACATGTTTCCTGTAAGACCAGAAACCCGGGAGGCTACTCACACGCCGGTGAAGTCCACTGGTTTCGCTTTGCAACAAAGGACACAGTGGGCATTATCTGCTATCAGCTCTGGTAGTGTTTTTGTTTTTAAATGGGTAAACATTGGGGAAGTAAAGATTTCACTTGCTCACAAAAACATACTCTTACAGGTAAAGGAAAAAAGGAAACATTTTAAAATTGTTTTATAGTAAACCACAAATTTTAAGTTACTGTTTGAAATATCTTTTACTGTTATTAATGGGCCAAATTATTGCATATAGATTATTCATTGTCCAAGATGTGTGATATAAAAACACCCAGGATGGAGTAAAATGTTAAAGCTTTTGCATTTCACTGAGTTGACACCAGGGGTCAGTAAAGCTACAAATGAATGAATAAATGTTATTGGTTGT
>JBAMHX010000010.1:14817648-14831355 GCA_037177515.1 Pseudomugil tenellus | reverse complement strand
GCTTCTCCATGTTTAGTCTGGACTAGTTGACCTGAGTCTTTGGATCTAAGAGCTCTGATTGGTTTATATTCTCTGAATGTTAGCAGATTAAACATTAAAATTAAAGATTAATTCAACAAAAATACAAAAAAAACCCTGGGATGTTCTGAAGTAAAATGTTCCCACCTTAGGTAGAACAGCAGAGGAATGACAACAGCTGCATGTTCCCACACTCCAATCGCACATACATAGATACACACTCCATGTACAAGAACGGCGCCTCATTTAATACCACCGTCTCCTGTGAGAGAGGGGCTGCCTGGTCACACGAATCTGGCAGCTGCATTTGTGTTCAGACAAAGTGAATGGCTGCGGGGTGAAACTGTGCTGCGCAGCGGCTCTGGATTAGAGCTCCAATGGCCTGTGGTGGTACAAGTGGAGCCAAACCAGGGTATCAATAACACAGAAGCAACCTCGATGCAAGCGTTGTATCAAAGGACCAGAACCCATCCTGTTATTCCCTGCATCACTTTTTGGCCATATACAACAGAAAGAGTCAGTGAAATAGTCTACAGTCATTTTTAAATGTAAAGGTTTTGGCAGATTTGAGTTTATTTGTGTTGTATTTTAGCATTTTGTGTTAACTAAACAGACATTTTTCTGTCTGGGTTGTGAGATGCTTTGATTTAAACCTCTTGAGAGGTGAGAGGTGTGAGAAAGCTAAAGAAAAGACGAAGGGACCTATTGAGATACTTGTGGTATGTCGTGCCAGGAAAATGACAAAAGCTTTGCCTCCAGTCATTTTTCTTTACTTCAAGTAGCTAACATCTTTTCATGTACTCATTTCCCTCTCTTTCCTGCAGTGCTAGTGCATTTTGCCCCTCCACCTTTCTCTATTTTCTCTGATTTGTGCTTCTTCTCCTCCTCGTCCTTCGCCTTATTCTTTTGCAGCTCCTTCTACTTGTCATATTTGCTCCTCAGTTGCATCTTTTCCTCTCTCATCTTCATCCTCCCATCCCCCATTCATCATCTTAAACCACCACCCTCTTTGCTTCCACAGATTGTAACCACCCCCCATTTTGATCCACCCAGTCGACCCACCACTCCCCGTGTTACATACGCACAATCTGCTTCTGAGTTACTCCATTTTTTTTATTCTCTCTCTCTGTTCTTCTGCTTTGCTCATGTCTCCTTTTCCATTCGTCCTCCCTGGTGTGTTGTGATTGTAACCGGGCTGGCGACAGCTGCAACAGCAGACAGTCAGGGAGTGGGGCACCAGCAGCAGGAGAGGAGGTGCGCAAGAGGGGATGCAAAGATAAAAAGGGGCAGTCATATGTTGAAGGAGGTGGTCCCTTTTTTTGCTGATGAGTTTTTGATCTTTACCAGAGGGAAATGGCAGGGACTGCAAGATGGGGGGGGGACTGGCTGTTCAGCATCCCCCGGGCCTGAATCCTGTCTGTGTTGATACATATGGGCCTCCTGCCGTGTCTGTTAAGTTGTTGCATTTGCCACGCTGAGGTGATGAGACAGACAGCTGGGACCAGGGATCACATGCTCTACCTCAGCGACTGGCAGCCTGTAATGTGTAGAGTGGAGGAGGTGGAGGAAGGTGTTGGGAGCCCCTTAAGGTGACAAGGATTTATCACACCTGATTCAGTGCATTTTCACCTGAGAACAGCTGTTCCACATTGCAGGTTACACCAGTTTCTGTATGAGAGAGGAAGAGGAGAAACCTGCGAGAGGAAGCTGAAGGGCAAGGGAGAGTTCTGGTCAGATAATCGAGAAGATCTGAGGATTGCATCTGGATAATAGCTGCTCAATCACAAACAAGAGGTTCACCAATTAAAGAAAATAAATAGAGTATATATTTAAAGTATATTGCCAACTAATTTATTAGGAAATAGGGGGAAAAATCTTACCCCCCCATAATTTGTGTATAAAAAGGGAGAAGTTTAAGATTTAAAACCTTCTCCATGTACTTGCAAGATGCATATTTTCCATGGTGGACATCAATCATCGATATCTCTTTCTGAATGTCAATCCAGCCCAACTGTTGTGACACAGTGTGAGGTTTATGTGCATGCTACAGTGGTTCGGTGAACGATGAGCAGCTTTAACGTCAGCACAACGACTGTAAATGTCAGGGGAATATATCAGTGGATGATCCAAAAAGCCGAAACCTGGAGGGTAAAGCATAACAGAGGATCCTCATAGGGGCATGAGGGCCTATGTGTCTCAGTTGTCTCTTCTTTCCCAAACTCTTCGTCTAGGTTGTGTCCTATGTGCTTGTTACTATAACAACAAGTTAATGACACAGCAGTCTGGACTGAACACAAACAATGCGAGTGAAGCGGTATGACTTTATGTTTCCTTCATCGTTCGTGGGACAGAAGTCCCACCTGATGTACACATCTGGCTGCACCTGTCATGACTTACCCCCTATCAGGACTGCTCCCCACTGGACAATCCAGCTCACCACTTCCTCCTTTCTGGCCAATCACAGTAGACTATGGACTATTAAAAAGGAAGAAGGACCATCAATCTGTGTCCTCTTGCATCGGTTTGCCTCTGGGACTGATAGCGCTGGTTGTGTTGGTGAATTGGAGACTTTTGTGAATTACTTACTTAGAAAACTTTGGAATATTCAATTTCACTTTAGTTTTGTGTTCAGTTGTGCACAGACTTTTGGTTTAGAAAGGAAGTTGCTTAGTTTATTGCCATTTGTGTTTGGAGCATATCAGTTTGTATTATTTTATTGTGGCAAATTTTTGCTTGAAGATTAGAGTTTTTTTTAGTTCTGTTTTACATATTTGTAAATAGTAGTTAAATTATTAATGGCACCTGTTAATTATAACTTAATTGATGTCTCTTTTTGTTTGTTTGTGTATTTATTTTTTTACAGGATAAGATATGCCTAACCTTGGACACCATTTGTTTACTCAGTATTAGTCCTGTCGCATAAGCCAATTAATCGCGTGATAAGAAAAAATGAGCACAATAAGTTTTCTGGTCACAATAAATTTAGTATTTGTTTTTCTCTTTCTTTAGCTGGATTTACTGGATTGCAATATGTTTCACTACATTGCATCATAGTGTATAAGGGCAATTTAGAGGCAGCAATGCCTTTGTCTATAACGTTACCTGCAAGATGAAGGAGATTAGACATTCATTCAGTTTTAGTCCGCTGCCTTAAATATGTGGTCAAATTAAAACATGACCCCTTAAATGAGCAGACACTATGTAACTGTTGAATGGACCCTGAACTGCAAGTGTTTGAAGACCAGATATGGTCCAGATAACCACACTGCTGAAACTAGTCTGCACATCAAGCTACATGTTCTTTAGAAATGAATGTTTATTCTTAAGAGTGTAGTTAGTTGAAAATTGTCCAAAAATGAAAACATTAAGTGCTTAGCGCAATATTATCGTTTATCGCAATAATTTCTGAGACAATTTTTTATGGTTAAGAGAATTGAATATATAATTACAGTGGATGTCTGATGTCTAGTGATGTCTAGTTGGACCGTTCATCTGTTGAAGTAGTCATCATCATCTGGGATCAAGAACACAACAGACATCTAAAAATTCAGCAAAGATAGTTTCACATGGAAAAAATCTTTTCGCTGTGTGCCAAATGTGGAGGTTTATGGATACAGCATCACACAAACCAGCTGGCAATTTAGTTACGATACTTTATTAATTATAACCACAGCAGCCCTATTGAGCACACAGTGTTGGATACAGTACAGGGAAGATGCCTGATGGATGCAGATTAATCGTTCTCTGAAAAAATCGGCAAAACTTTTGTTTCTAAAGTTCATGTGAACAAAGTAAGATTAAGGTTCATACTAGAGTAGGACAGAGTTAAATACACGGGTCAAATAAAGTACAAAAAGACACATCTGAGAATGTATTTTTGCCTAAAACGTAGCTAAATATTGAAAACAAATTTTAATAAAGCATAAGAAACCTACAGCACATGTATGATCTCTATTTATTATTCCCTAAAGTGAGGACGGAAAATGAAAGTGGCTTTGCGGTCCAGCCGCCTTCTCCACCTGCAGCAGCTGATCAGCTGATCGCTGAGGGTAAATCTCTCAGCTGACTGCTCGGACAGCCACGCCCTAAACTCTGCTCCAGCTGCTTGCACAAACATTGTTTATTCAAGGTGAGGCAGTGCAGATAGGACATTTTGCTTAGCCAGACTAAATGGTTATATGTGGAGATGATAAAATTCCACAATTACTCATTTGATAATTTTTCCTCTGCAAAAATACTTTTGAGTACTTTCTCATCCAGTAACACAGTTTAATTATGATGAATTACTGTAAGATTTAATGATTTAATTCACTCAGTTTGTTCAGACTCTGGTAATTTGGTTTACTCCTAACTTTTAGTTTCACTGCTGTTTATTTTCTCTGCCACTCCTTGCTCCATCTCTGTGAATATTTTTGTCATATGATGTTTCTAAAAGTATCTTTTACTTTCTAAATAATCTTGTGTATCACTTTTTATTTGTTATTCAAATCTCGTCTAGAATAGACCACAAATTTAGCTGTTTTAGTTCTGTGTAAATCTCCAGGACGTTTACAGATTTTACATCCCACTGATGTACCACATGTTTTTTTTTTAAAGCTTTCCTGGTAAAAATATCACACAGAAATTCCTTAAATGCATTCCTTTGTTGTGAAACATCTGTGTGGGCTGGGAAATGCTTTGTCACCTGTTCTTAATACACTGACTAACCAGTCTGAAGGATTATTAGTAAGATTAAACCCTCAGCGGTGACATGTCTATCAATGTTTAAACAGCGGTGTGACTCACCTCTCGGCTGGGGTCAGAGTCCAGAGATGTAAGGAAACACAGCAGCAGGGTGGGAGAAAGACGCAATGTGTTGCACTTGCTGGAGAGCCTTCAACAGGTGTCTCTGACAGCTGATCAATACTGGCTGTGATAAAAATTTCTGGATTGTGGTCTGAGCTGCAACATGTTGCAAATTTCACACACTATGTCTGAACAACTTTCGTTTGTTCCACCGTGATCATAAGCACACCTCAGGTTAATAATGGATAATGGCTGACTTAATGTTCTGCAAAGGAACAGATATTTATGTTCCCACAAGATGAAGTGTAATTAGTTTTTCCCCAGACTTCTTTTCAGCAACTACCCGAAAGACCTGTGAGTCTTTGCTTGGTATTTAATGCTTTTGAGGACTCGGGACTCGTTCCCATATCTCTTCAGCTTTGCAGTTGCATAATATAACATCAGCTATAGTGGAAACATATTTAACTCCTTGAACGATCATTTTAACAGCTATTTTTAAGCATTGTTTAAGCAAGTTTTTTTTCTATTTTTTAAAGAGTTAATAAATATCAGTTATAGAAAAAATGCTATATTTGTACAAATATTTGGACTGGAAATGGATCAATTTATCCCTGACAAAAATGATGGGGTTAATCTGTGTTAACAGAATATTGATCAGGAGTTTATTGACCCCTGGGAACTGCTGAAAATCAAAACTAAGATAATGGTATGTAATAAGCACTGATATTTAGCGGCTAACTTGGGAAAGCAAGCATCTTAATTTCCCACCACCAATAGAACTTTCTTCATATTCCTTCTTTAATGCAGGAGGTATTCTTTTCAAAAAGTTTTTTTATTGTGTTATAATTTATTTAGTCTTATGCATCTTTACTACATATACACTTTAAACTTTAATTTTAAGTTATTGTGGAGTTTCTTTTAAACTCTCACAGAGTTTGTGGCATTGCTACTGACTCACTTATCTATTAATCTACATTAATCTGACAGCTTTTCTTTAGGTTGTATGCACAGGCACAGAGTAACAGCATGTTCATTGATAAGATTAACATTCACTGTCTGCTGCATGTGAAAAGCTCTCAGTGGAGGACAGATGGTCCTTGTATGTAAGCAAAACTGGGTAATTTATGCTTTTGGTGCTCTTAGATTACAGCAAATGAAAAAAAAGTGGAACTGAATTAGCTGCAGTTTTACTTCTTCATCATTCAGCAACTATTATATACGGAGATTTAAGTTTGAACTGTCATGTTTATGGTGAAGAAGCTGTGATCAGAGACATATACGGGCCTGTGCTTATTATTTATGTCACTTTAGAGAACTTGAAAGCAGGATTTCTTTCTCTCTTTTGATCTTTTTGAAGTCTATTTTGAGATAACATTTCCAACAGTGCTGGCATTGCATTGTATAAAAGCCACACTTTCCTTGAGGACTTGTTTTTCCCTTCACTGTGAAAATATGAGCTGTGATGCTTCCTACATGCTTGCGGGCAATTATTTGTGTGTCACTGCACTTCAGGTTTCTGTGTTGCCAGCTGAGCACAAACATGTAGTTCTTTGTGTTTCACATATGGATTAAAATGTCGCGAGGAAAAACCTGCGATTTTCTGAATGAACATACGCAGGTGGCGATAATAAAAAGCAGCACAGAGACAGATTTAAGGTGTGAGAACAAGACAATGATGTTGAAATTGCATCAGGATGCGAGCCAGAGAGGGAGCAGGTGGATACGCTGCTTTGCTTTCACACAAACAGGCTTTCCATTCAGTTTCTGTGCATGTGGTTGCGTTTTATCAGCCACCACACCCTCCTCCTACATACATGATGTCTTTTTCACAAATGGACACGCTTTAATGAAACAAACAGGGAGAAGTGGTCTGTAAGGAGGACTTCTGAGCGTGGAAATGTAACCCTGTGTCTGTGTGGCTCCATCTTATGATTTTCAGAGACATAAACCCCAAGGACACAACTTAAAAATACAACAGTATCGGAATACTACACTTATGGAGGCTAGACACTCTGTTACATTCCTTAAACAGATTTTGAAATACTATTTTTATTTCTTTTTACCTAATCTATTTACTTAAGAAATTTTATTTCACATTAAAGTGATGTGATTACTTTCCTGTGTTATGTAGGGATAATCTGGCTTATTTAAATTGATTATGTGAAGTATCATGTATCATGCGTTTCTCCATGTTATATGTGCTTATTTGTAGTACGATTTCTTGTTAGAAGTTACAATCCAGTATCATCAGGTAGACATTTACTGGTAATCAAGCAGAAAAATGCTAACTTTGCTAAAGATAAAGCAAAGACAACAACACAAGAGAACATATGAAAGCAGACCAGCTCAGTGTCTGTCTCTCAGGTCTCGTCGCTGATTAAAAACCCTTGCATGAGTTACTCCACTGTCGGCAGATCAGGATGTCTTTTTATTAACAGTGTTTCTCCTGTTCACCTCACTCTATGTGTATGTTTTAAGAAGTTATCTTGTACACAAATAATGTATTTTATATAGATATGAAAACAAGAAAGTAAAAAAAACTGAAAAAGTTCTTCAACCCACTAATCTTTCAGTGGCTCCAGCTGCTTCTTTTACATCACCTTATTCAGCATTCATTTATTTTCTTTGCTGCTTAGTCCAATGGAAGCTGGAGCCTATCCCAGTAGTTAGAGAGGCAGGGGACGCACTGGACTGGTTGCCAGTGGATCACAGGGCTACATCTATTCAATATAGTTTTTAATGTTAGCCAGTTAGCCAAACATTTAGCAAACATTCACACATTATACAGCAACAAAACATCACCTACATGTTTAAGGACAACAAAGTAGAGTTACACTATACTATTTAAATAAAAATTGTTAGGAATTTTCCTGCTGCAACACACTGGACACACATCAGATTTAATTAGCAGACATCAAACTCAGCACAAGTCTGCTAATCCGCTGTTGATTTCCATCAGGTGTGTTGCAGCAGGGAAACCCTTAAACCTTGCGGAAAGCAGCACTCCAGGACCAGATATGCTCAGCCCTGTTCTGGCACCTTGTAGGATTCGTTTCTAGCAAACTGACATGGGGTGTAATGTGACGTTTATGAGAAAAGCTTTCTGTTTGGCACAAATAAAGTCTTTTTTGTTTTTGTTTCTAGCAGCTGTTAGCTTGATGGTTTCTTCTCTGACCTGATTATCTTTTGTACCTGGTTGCTCAGATTGTGCTTTAAAAACACTCCAAAACCCCCCCAGCCCCATTTTATTATTTACCAAACAGTCAGTGCCAAAACAAATAAAAACAAATGAATAAAAATGAGCATAAAGAGGAAAATCTAATATAACCTGCACCTCTCACACAAATAATAAGGCCTATTGCATCGGAAGTGGCGGCTAAAGGTATATACACCCCCGAATCCTTCAATTCCCCAATCCTTGAATAGACACAATACAATAATCTAAAAACTTTGAACCAGCCCGGTATGACATCAGGACAGGGTGCATCCAGATGTCAAAAACTTTTATTTACACTCGATTTGAGGTCAACGAGAGAAATAGTTCCGGAAAAAAATCCATGTCTAGCCAAAAATCAGATTTTCCGCGAATAAAGCGCCACCTGGTGGGGAAACCATAAATCTGATAGTCGTGAAATTCGATGCAGGTTGTCCCTTTGGGGACCTAAATAGGTATACTGAGTATCAAATTCCAATTGGGAAAACTGTACAAGTTATTGTGCTCACACGAAGGATATCCAGCGGATGCAGCAGCGGTTGTGATGAAACCATTATTTTATACTATTATTATTATTATTATTATTTATTTATTTATTTTTCCCTAAAGAAGAGATAACTAAATAAACTATCCCCAACCCTCTGCGATTGGGATATAAGTAATTAAACCAGAAAGAAATTTATTTAAACTTTATTTCAGCCACACGATTTTGGTCCATAACAGAAAAACATAAGATCAAAAATTAAAAACGGACATACAAATAAAAAGAGAGATAGAAATTAGTTAATTAGGTTTGTATAAAGTCTCTCAATCCAGTGCTTCCTCATAACAGATGTGTATCTACAAAAGCTCAGCGCAGTTAGATAAAATGTCTATGATAAAGTTTTTACACTCCTCCAGTTGGGTAAATGTATACATTATCAACAGTTTCTCACATCTAGGGATGTTAGAGTCCACAAACGGCTGACTAGCACTCTGCCACCTGGTAACCTCCAGCAAGAGCCCAAAAGCATGATTGTAGGCCACAGTGAGTCCGTGGAGACTATTTTTTCTATAGTTGAAAGATTATCAAAATGATAATTTAGAAGTGAAATTAGCTGCAGGCCAACATGCAACCTATTTAAAGGCAGCAGTTTATGTGGCATGACAAAAGAAGTTCTTGCATCTTATATCCTGATTTCCAACAGATCCACCATATTTTGCACTTTATTTTATATCTATACATCAATTCAGAGCAAAATAAATTAACATTTTCATTATATATTAATCATAATAGTGGCTTTGAATTTTTAAAAAACACAATATTTGATTTTTCTTTAGCTTCTTCATCCAAATTGTCATTTGCACTTCCCCTAAACTGTGTAAACTCATGCAAATTAGATAAAAATATCACATTAAATCTAGTTATAGATTAGTGTGGTTCACATTCAAACAGTCAAGAAAGAACTAACTTAATTAAAGGAAAAACAAAAACAATTTTAGCAGGTGAATATGTGCAATGTGTGTTAGAGATTTGGTAATGATTGCATTTGATAGCTCGTTTCGTTGTCATGGGACCACATTGCAAATGAGAAACATTACAATATGAGGAAAACGGGATCTGAAAATCATCCATCAGCTCAGAAGGAACATGATGGTGAAGATATCGACAGGTTCTGGATCATTTAATCCGCTCGAGCGATTCAGATCCTGAACAGATGACAGACACGTTATGATAGCCACAGTCATGGAATTATATTTATCATCAGTCTGACTGTAAATTTCCACATCCTGACCTGAGATCAGTTCATTTTCACAGAAACTGGCCTCCTGTTGAATTTGTGGACAGAGCGGAGCGGAAAGAGGCACACCTTTATCACGTGAAAGGGTTTTTTTTCAACGCGTGTGTGTTCAGGAGTGCATGCGTGTAAACAAAGACGCTGCTGTGTGTGTATCCTTGTTTCACTACTCTTTGCATATGCTTGCAGATAAGTGAGGGAAAGCCACCCCCATCTGGCTTCAGCTGAACTGTGTACACTCAAAATATTTCCATAGCTGGCCCTCACACTCTCACGGAAATGAAGGAGGAAGTGGCTCATGAAAGAGATAGAAACACAGTGAGGGGCAGATGAATTTGTAAGGTTAACCAAAGTAGTTGTGGATGATTTCTGATGTAGCTTTTAGAATAAAGTGCATCTTATATTTTCACTGGGTGGCAGATCTAGACAGCAGACAGGCTCATTTAACAACCCGAGGCTTTTGTAGGACCAGGATGTGAGGACATGGACTTTCAAACATTAGGAAGCTGATGCATCAAGCATGTTTTAGTCAGTATAATAGTAAAATTTTTCTTCCGTTGTATTGTTTTTTTTTTAACATATTTAATTCATCACATTTTAAATTGACCCCAAATTTCTTAGTTCCCAAAAGGTTTTGCAAGAATCAAAGTTGGATCTGAATCAAGATAAAATACTTGATAATTATAGAGAAAATAATGCTGGATCTTTGGAGTTTTTTTTTTTATCACAGCAAGATAAAAAATTAAGACATAAACATGCAAAAAACACCACAATTAAACCGAAACATGTGGATTCATTATCCTTGTATCTAGTAGAAATACCATAATACTATATACATATAAAATGAATGTAGGACTATAACAATGAGGGGAAATTGCATCATATGTGGAAACGACTAATTGGCAGAGACTTGTGCTCTCTGAGTGCTTTTCTAGTTTTAATATATCACAGCTTTTTAATTTGAGTCTTTACAACAAGAAATTGTATTAAACTGACTTCTAAATGGTTATTTTTTTATTGTTCACACAGTTTTCCTGCATAGTTAGCACCAGTATTGTAGTAATTTATGACTCTGAATTTCCATTTACTTAATATTTTTGGCTCTGAGTAGTTTCACATCTTCTCAGAGAATATTTACATAATTTACATAATAAGTGTTTTTGTTTGTTTCTGTCTGAAACATTTTGTGTTTAATTAATTAACTGTTTTATTTCCTCTCTGACTCCTCTCCTTATCCTTGTCAGTCCTCATTTTGCAGCCGGTGGAACGGGATGATCTGTGCGGGAAAACCCTCAAGATCACAGACTTCGGTCTGGCCAGAGAGTGGCACCAGACCACCAAGATGAGCGCAGCTGGGACCTATGCTTGGATGGCCCCAGAGGTCATCAAGCTCTCCCTCTTCTCTAAGAGCAGCGACGTGTGGAGGTACTGCTCTCATGCCACCTCATAGATGAATGAGACATTCGGAAAATATGAATGTTGTTAAGATTTCTTGCATAAAAGTGATATTTTAAAAGAATTTGCATGAATATGTTAGGGTTTATGGGTTTTGTTAGTTTGTTTTCCAGATTTGTTTTGTAGACTTCCTCGTTTCCTGTTTGCTTTGTGTTTCGGTTCAACTTTGTGTTCTGTTCATTGTTTTCACCAATGTCTTGATTGTGTTCACCTGTCCCTCGTTTGTTTCCCATGTATTTAAGTCCCTTGGTTTGTCTGTTAGGTGCGGGATCATCTGTTATTCAGTCATAGTGTCAGTGTTGTCAATAATCCGCATCCTGGCTGCCTCCTGCTTGTCCTCCTCACCTGCTTTTGGGACCACCACCTACCGCCATCCCAACAGAATATTTACATAGCTGTGCATTACATAGTGCTATCAAATCATTCAAATAATTCATTCTGTAGCAGAACAGTATCCTCTAAATTACTACCCATGTCATAAAGAAGTACTTTTAACATCTTGCAACAGATTGTGTTATTATTAGCTCCCATAGAGCCCTGGTCTTCTTCTCATGGACTCTCTGATTATGTCAATAAAATTAGTCAGGAAAGTTCGGCAACATTGACAAACTGTTTTAAGCACGACTCACTGGCCTAGTACAACTGGCTCATTCTCAAAGATCCACAAAGATCGCCTGCAGGGATGACCTTTCTTAGGGGTATGTGCTGTAAGGAACCAGGAACGTTCTGCAGATATTTACATCTGCATTGGCTGCAGCAGTGACTGTAAATGCAGGAAATAAAACGATGTAGCAGTAGATGAGTTGCTTTATGCGTGATGTAAGGATAGATATTTGGTCAGTCACAGATACCAGGGGATAAGATTCAGGTATTTGTTAATTAGCTGTTTTTAGTGGGTGAATCAACTAATTCTGCATCTGTCCATCCTCACAGTTTTGGTGTTTTACTCTGGGAGCTGCTGACTGGAGAGGTTCCTTACAGAGAGATCGATGCACTGGCTGTAGCTTATGGTGTCGCCATGAACAAGCTAACGCTTCCCATCCCTTCGACTTGCCCCGAACCTTTTGCTCAGCTTCTTGGAGGTAAGAAGTTGCTCGCTGAACACAGAGTGATAATTGGATTGAAAAATGTCACAAAATGTGTAAAAAAAACCCACACACACAATCCCAGTCGCTGCATATATTTACGGCTGGCAAAAAGACTCGGCCTGTCCTTGTGCTTGTCTCTCAGATTTTACCAGTCATCTTAAATGACCTTAAAGATGTTGCTGATGATGCACAAACCCCTCTAGCTGCTTTCATCCTCTTATTTTATGGGGGCAAAACTGTATCATTACAGTTATTCAGTTAAACTGTGTTATTCAGCAGCTGGAAAATGATGAAGAATTAAGATGTAAAGCTTGAGTTGCCTTTTTTAGATCCTTGTCTAGTTCTGTAGCTGAGATCCCAAGTATCTCCTCTTTATCTTGTAAATAATCAATAAAAAATAATAACAGGCTCTTAAGTTTTACACTTAAGTAAATCTCTGTTTGAGCACTTTCCTACCATCTATGTACTTTAACCTGATGTGCTACTTTAGTTAAATACAGATGGTGAAGTTGTGGGTCAGGTTTGATGTCTAATAGGAATGTTGTGCCTTATGCTCCCAACTTTTTCTGCACGCTATGCTAATATAGTTTACCTTGGACGCAAATGTTTGCTGATCCAAATGCAGCTTGCACTCTGTGAAGCTACTGAAGTGTTTTATGAGGTTTATTTAGGAGATGAGTGTGTGACAGTGTTGATCAGTTTGTGGCTTTACATGGAATTGTAGGTGTACAGCTTGTTTCTGCAACACTGTCAGACCAGGGTTTGGCTCACCATGGTCGCCATATGCTGTGCCCATCTTGCACCCTTCCTCTTGTCCTGGTCCTGACTCGTCGCCAGACATGAAAAATAGATCCAAACCAAGAATTCACAGATTTGTTCGGATGTATTATGCTAACAGACAGCCTGACAGTATGATGTTGTTTCATGAATTAACCATGAAAGACTGGTTGAACACAAGTTGACTGTTAAAGTCACTATTTGCTCGAGATAGAAACTTTCCTTATGTTACAGAATATTTTTTCTATTTATTTTCTTCCGAATGAGTCTAACAGCTTGTTGTTAAGTGAATAAATGTTGTTACACGCCATATTTACTTCCAACACACTGAAACTGATTACATAATTGAATAATTTTGAATAAGCTGATGTTGTTATTAACCAGATGTTATATTTATAAAGGAAATTGTATATGGACCAGATGGTGATTTGTGATGTGTTACATCTTGATTTGATGTTCTTTAAGACGGTGTGATTGCCAGTTATTAAAACACACTCCCACTGAATAGTAATTGCTTCACACCTGTGTACAGGATCTATTTAAGGTTATTGCTGGGTGATAACTCTGTACAATGTTACGACAAAGACCCAGC
>JBAMHX010000010.1:14789584-14809614 GCA_037177515.1 Pseudomugil tenellus | reverse complement strand
AATTAAATTAAATTAAATTAAATTAAATTAAATTAAATTAAATTAAATTAAATTAAATTAAATTAAATTAAATTAACCTGAAAGTGCAATAGTAAAAAAGGTTCCCATAATAGAATATTTTAATTTTTTTTTAAAAAAAAAAAAACAGTACCAGCTGCACACATTTATGACCCACATAATTTTGACTCACATACTGTGCTCAAATGTTTTTTTCTTGTAGTTTGTTAAGATAAAAGGAGTTTTTACCATGTTATGTTTAATCCGGTAGTTTACTAGTACTATTTTCAAGTGACCTTTTAAAGGGAATAATATACATTTTACGTCTATATTTTTAAGACACAAATTACATACAGAAGAAAAGATAATTCCAGATTTAAAAAAACTGTTGTATCAAAAATATTCCTATGCAAAAGAAATTACGCTAGTTGTTATTTTTACTTTTTTCCTGCAAAGAAAATGATAGACTATAAAAGAAAAAGTATTAAATAAAACATAGTATTAGAGAAATAAATAAATTATGAGAAATAAAAGTAAAACTAAAAATCAGCCAGCAAGCTTTGGGTAGTATCTAAAAGGAAAAAAAAACAAGCTGGATGTGAAAACCTGTGAAAAATAGAACCAGGACTGTTGTGAAGGCGTCATCAGCATCAGCAGGAGAAAAACAAATAGCTTCCTTTGTTTGGTGTCAAACTGAGTAGAAATAAGAAAGAAAATAAGAAAACGGAGCTCCCCCACACTTTTTGTACAGTTTTGTCCTTCACTGAAGGACTGAAGAAATGTGACAAGGAGACCCAACTACACACCTGCTTTTAGGCTTAAATGCAATCTGAATATCAGCGAGTTATATTCAAAGTTCTTGTAAGCAGAAACATCATACCAAGAGTGCAAATGGCTCTTTGTTGTTCTTTACTGAATCAATACTGAAGGATAACAGAAAGCTGCTGTTTCAGGAGCATTACTGAAATACATTTAAGATGCAATTTGTTACAATTTGGCGATTATTGCTAGCATTACACTACTTTTATTCGTAGAAATGCTATGCTGCTGCATAATAGACACATTTTAAACACAATTAAAGACTAAACTGTTGTTTACAGCATTTTTGGGATTTCTTTTCTTTTCTTAAAGAAGCAGTTTGTGGTCTGAGTCACATTTGAGATGTTTATAAGTTACCTGACATATATATTTATATATCTGTCATTGAGACGAGCAAAACATCTTTTGCTTTATCATCTTAACCAAATTTTGCTGCTAAAATTGAATGTTTTTCTATTTATTTCAGTATTTTTTAATTTTTTATGTAAGAATTTTGTCATTACTTTATCTGTACATTGTGTTGCAATACGTTTTTCAACACTGCCTCATAAACAAAGACACCTGCAGTAACAGATAACATCCTGTAGGTGTCACCACTGTGACCTATGATGTCATATCTTTCCCAGGTCTGCTGTTTTTCTCCATGTCATGCATTCCTGTAGGCTCTCTGACACTGCAGCTGTCATAAAGGCTAATAAAGGTGCTTCCTTAGATTCAACACAAATATCAGTCTGACAAGTCAGAAGACAATGGGAAATGGGAAAGAAAAGGTGATATTATATACGGCGCACAGCAACCTCTCTATGTAAAAGAACACAATAGAGTGCATGCAGATGTTACATACACACAAACCTTCACACACTCCATTTCTGTGTCTGTCAGTGTTACCGCCAATCAAACACGGTTTCAGACGCCAGCCAGTTACCTAGCAACCCCTCTTCATTACCATGGTGATGCTATTAAAAGCAACAGCACGCGCACACACAAAAGAGAAAAAAAATGGATGAAAATGTAGAAAGTGAGGTAATAAACAGCGAGCCGAAAGGATACGGCAGGCTGAGCATTGTGTGTCCTGTTCACAACAAGTGTTTTCCATGAGGAAGGCAAAGTCTGCTTTTCTCTCTAGCCATTGTCCCTTTGTTTACAGCTGCTGTGACTCACTCACATTTATCAGCCTCTGTTTTCCCTCCATTGTTATTTTCAACAGTTCCTCTCATATTTTTACATTTGCTTATTTCTCCTTTTTTCCTTTTGTCCACATATTTCCCCATCAAATCAGCCAGACTGAGGAAACGTCAACATTCAGAGAGGATAAAATAAAAGAGGAGAAAAAGACAGGTGGCAAATGAAAAGATACTAATGTGTGTTCCTGCTCATGTTTGAAGTGATCAGCTAACCAGATTGCCTGCCATTTGGTGTGTCCTCAAGCAGAAGGGCTCTCTTCATCTTTTGCTAATTTTTTATCAGACCTTTAAACCACTAATGAAGTTCTATTATGAAATTCTCAACATAGCAACCAACAAATTGTAGCTATTTAAAAGTATTTTAAGGATATAACACTTGGAAATATGTGGCTTAAAAGTGCTATGAAAATGTAAAACAATCTTCTTTAAGAAAAAAAAAACAGAGTTATTACTTTATTAGTACCACAAGGGCAGTTTCACTCATCAATTCTACATCATTTTACCACTCGGTGGCCTATGGAGTTGAAAAACAGGGCAAGCTTAAAAAATAAAAACCCTGCTAAACAACTTCTGCATTTTTTTATGAAGACTGAGTGAAGATTTATGTAATTTAATGGAGAATGGCTCAACAACACACTTACTATGTGTTACACCCCTCAAACAATGTTTTAACCCCATCCAGCTGAAAAAGTCCGGAGTCTCTTTGCGTCCTGTGCTCTTAGCTTTGCATTTCAATGGAGCTTAAAAGGTCAGTTTAATTCCTACTTTTTGTCGCCAACAGTTTCTTCGCTTGTCTTCTTTGACCTTTATGGTCTCTGGTCATCACATTGCTTCTGTGTGAGTTTACCTTCAGCACTCAATAAGGATAACACTTTAAAATATAGATGCTACAAACTAACTCAACATAATAACACAAAAAGTATTCAGTGTTTCCAACTTGACCAAGTTGCATCATCTCTCCTTATGCTCCATTAAAAAACAAGCCAGTTTAGTAGCTCTGAAATCAGCCATGTATTACACTTCATCATTCATGGTCAAAGTGCTCCATCTGCTTTGAAATCAGTTTAATATTTAATGTTCTGTGCCACTGAGTAAATAAAAGAGAATTTACGAGTCAGGAAAGAAAGAAACTCTGAAAATCAAAAAATCTCTTTTCACAAATTAGAAAATTAGTGTCCTGTCCCTTTAAGAGGCTTGGGAGAAGTTTAGTAGTGTAGTATTAAAACAATTTAAAAACTGTTTGAATGTGCATCAGCGAGCATTGTCGCTTGTTTCCACATTAAATATTTGTGCCAAAATATTTCTTGATTGGTTTCTGCTGAGCTTATAAAAGGCATCCTCCTCAACCACCAATAGAGACACTTTTATAGATAATAAGCGAAAGGGTCCATCTGACTAAAACACAACAGTTACAACATTACTCAATGTTCAAAACTTTATTCATAATCTTCATTTACCAATCAATAGTGCATTCCCGGGCTAGCAGTTCAGTAAAACCAGAGATGGAGGCCTGTCGGACGTTTGGATGTTGAATGAAAAATAAAAGTCCTCTTGGGACAGAGGCGGAACAAAAACAAACCTGTCCCAGCTTTATGTCCTTCATGTCAACACAGAAACAAGCAGGAGGCAAGCGTGCGTCCAGCCAGTTCTTATCCACTCCTGTGTTTACTGTAAATCCTCAATGAGCCGGGCGACAAAGGGCTTTGCACACACTCTGAGCCACTTCTGAGTCCCTCAACAAGAGAGACGTCAACAAAAATAACAACAAATACAGACAAAGTCACAAAGCAGCTCTGTTGTAGAGCTGTAGTAAAATTCTCTTTTTTATCTCTTGCTTTTCTTTTCTGTTAAAGTAAATCAGTAAAGTAAAGCTTTTCACAACCATAAAACTTTCTTCTTTTCTTTTTTTTTTACATTTGTATCATATATTCACAAAAACTACTTTGACATTTGACAAACATTTACTTTAAATGACATTAAAGTAAAAGAGGCAGAAAATAACACAGCCAGTAGCTTTACTTTTCTGTCTTTTTTTGTGCTTTTTGTTTGTTTTCAAAGCTACATCGATAAAGACATTAGATGTCTCCGTCTCTGTTTGCACAAACAGCGTGTTGTCAGGTTATGCTTGCAATAACATCCGCGGAGTCAGCTCAGTTGTGAATCAAGACACCTGCTTGGATGGAAACAAACTTGTTTAATGTGCAGCTAGTTACCCCTGGACAGTTGTAGTGCACAATGAGCGACAAAAGCAGACAAAAACAAGATGGCAAATTGGTGCTATGGAGAGAAGACCACTGGGGGGGAGACCAATCCTCGAGGGGCCCGTGGGTGATGAGACTCAGTCCAGGCAGCCATGGAGACCGAGCCTGCAGATTCTGCTCCTCGCAGTGCAGAGACACACTATGAGATAAGACGCCTTCTGCATCTCATGATTTTGCCCTGAGTGACCCAGACTTATGTAACAATAACTAAAATAAATGTTTCTGATTTGTGTGTTGTTGAAATTTCGCTGTTTGGATCTGACAGCTGTAGCTTTTACATAATGTATAAACTGTGGGTTTATGGATTCCTTACTTAAATAGTGTTACACTGACTATGTGGCTGCAAACATGTAAATGCACTGCAGATGCACTTTTATATGATGCACATTATTATATGTTGATACTGAGGAACATGATTTCAAGAAAGTTTATGTTTAGAAACATGTTTTTTTTTTTAAAAAAGTTGTGCTAGTGCAGCTAAAGTAGGTGTTCAATGTTTGTTTGAATAAAGATTGAACTTTGTAAGAGCGAAAGAAAAACGTTAAAAAAGAAAGTCCGTCAAACTGGGAATACCTTTTTTTATCCTACATTACATCTCAGAGAAATCTGTACTCACTATTAACATGAATGCTGCTGTCCAGATGACGTCACTTTTAAGGAAGGCTTTGATTATTTAGCCAGAAAGTGTCTGATATTGCACAATACAGCAGCATCTGTTGTATTGAGCTTAGATCTATAATTACAATAAGAACGATTCTGGATTAATGAGCCTCTAAAAAAGTTTTTTTTTTAAAGTAGCCTGCATGTAAAACGTTTTATAGGGAATTAGCAGGCGAGAGACGGGGTACACCTTGGACAGGTCAGCAGCCCATCACAGCAGATATTTGTTATGTAAGTTTGCATTTACAGCCTGAAACAACTTTTATTTATTCACAGAAGGACATTTGTGTGCTTTTTGTGTGGTTTGTGATATACTCTTTTGTAAACTCTGACACTACATGAATACTGCTATACTGCTGCATCTACGATGTCCTCTACTGTTTGATGTTCTTATTCTCATTTAGCAGTCGCTTTGGAGAAAAGCGACTGCTAAATGACTCTCCATGTTGCCTTATTTAATGTCAAACAGCTAGATTTATCTACAAAAAGTTTTGGGCTCATACCCAGGCATCCAGCTACTTTTGGCTATGCAGTGTGTGATGACGAACTTGTTCTAAACTTTTTCACATCTGGTGCAACACAGCAGAGCCCCAGCTGCTTTACTGATGGCCTCATTCTCCCTCCACTGGAACCTCTCTGCATCACGCCGGTCTCCTCAGCCCATGGTGCCGTCTCTCCAGAGTCCCATTGACACACTTAGGTCCCTGCCTACCTCATAGCAGGTCAATGAAATAAATAAGGATGTGAAATCGTTTTTCCAGCTGTCTCTGATTCGGTTTTCTAACTGTGTTTGAATTTCTTAAGCTGTGGTTTTTGTTTTTAACTGAGTCAAAGCAGGAAGGAATATTTGATATGTCTTCCTCTGCTGTGATCACAGCCTGTCGTCATCCTTCCTTTTGTCCCTAAAGGGCAGAATATCTAAAATATTGGGGTGAGCAAAAATTTTAGAGGCAGCATGCCATGACAGAAAGCAATAGAGCAGATGTAATCCCCTAACCCCAAACATTTGAAATAACTCTCTGAAGCTGCACGTTTCATGCAGGAGGATTAAGAAACGGGGTTTCATGGCATCGGAGACAAGAAAAATTCAGGTCATGCTTTCAAAAATGATCAATCCAACCTTCTGCAGAACAGAGCAGGCAGATTTATGCCTGTAGTAAAGCTATTAGAAAAGTTATGTTTGCATTAACAATGATTTAGCTTCACATGTCACAGGAGAAGCAGCAACACCCTTTAATTGCTTGTACTTGTATGTGCACACACTGTATCCTCATTAGTAGATAGTGTTGATGCCTGCCCATATTATCAATCTATTTAAATCTTATCAATCCTTCATGTTTTATGTATCAAAATACAATAAACTGAGCAGGAATTTCATTGAAGCACATTAAAGCGAAATGCTGTTGTGGTTTGGACTATCAGGACAGACGTGTGTGTGATCGTTTTGCCTGCACTAACGGTTCCCAGAGTCTCCTCTGTGCCTTAGTGATGTCTGAGAAGCTCCAGCATTAGTGGTAAAAGTTGGACCTCTTCTCAGAAAGTGCTTCTCAATGGGAAACTTTACAGCGGATCTCCATCTAGCCAACAGTGGTCAATGGAAGTCCCATCTCATTGGCTATTTTCCATTGTGACATCATTGATAGAAGAACTGAAGGGGGTCAGTGGGAGGGAGGAAGAGAGGGGCCTCAACATTCTCAATAACATTAACACAACACATGACCCAAGAGGGGCTTTAGACAACAGATTCAAGACACACAAGTTTCCACAACAGTACACCTGATAACAGCGAGAACTGCTCGGGGAATTGTGCCTGCTTGATGCACGCTCTTGTCGTTGGCTTATCAATTACTACTGAGCATGACAAATTAAAGACCCTAATGAAGGATTACAGACACTTGAATTAGCCCTTAAATTGAAAGAAACAGTCTAGGAACTGAGATACATGGCATCCAGGACGGAGAAGTGATAGATTAAGCAACAAGGTGAGGCGTTTTATCTTCTTAATGAAAAGTTTCTCCTGGTACTCTGTCCCATAGTCTGGGCAAGGGGCCTGAGTGAGCCCTGTTGTGATAAGATGTACAATCAAATTGGGCTGTGGTCTTGATATGTGTCTCACATAACCCCCCCTCACTGTCTCTTTCTTATTCCTCGAACTATCTGTGCACATGCTCACACACCTCCTGCAGGTGTGGTTGAGCTCCCCAACCCCCAAATTCTCCTCG
Organism: Pseudomugil tenellus; assembly: GCA_037177515.1. Taxonomy (NCBI): domain Eukaryota; kingdom Metazoa; phylum Chordata; class Actinopteri; order Atheriniformes; family Pseudomugilidae; genus Pseudomugil; species Pseudomugil tenellus. Next base: position 14,802,471 of record JBAMHX010000010.1, on the reverse strand, counting down.
AGAGTTCGCAATAAGATGGAGAGAAAGAAGGCAGAGAGAAAAAGAGAGAGCAAGAGTGTCAAAACATGAACCATTTTATGCTCTTAAAACATTTACTAAATCACGCAAATGTCTGTTGCTCATATGTATGTTTTGAAGCTCCTTTTTTTACTCCACCACAATGACGGTTTCTATGAATATAATACAGCTTCTTTGTTTTTTTTCTGGATTTTCTTTGCTGACTGCATCTAGGGAGAGAAACCACAGCACCTGAGGGAGAAATAGGGATAAAGGACGAAGAGGAAATTGCAGACAGCGCTTGATATGTGTCCTGTTCGTGTGTCGCCGGGTAGATGACCATGTCTCTTCTGTATGTGCTGCTGTCAGGAGTCCGTCGAGGAGGAGAGGAGGTGGAGGAAGGAAGGTGAGATAGAAGTGCTCAAAGGTAGGAGGGGGAAATGTTGTAAAGGTGACGGATTAGCCCTGGGTCTCCTTGCCGCTCTCTCGTTCCCGCTGGCCACTCTTGCTCATCTTCATCTCTGTCAGCTGAATGTATCGCAGCACATTGGTGTCTGTGACAGGGAGAGGAAAGGTGCCTTTATTCAAAGTAGTCATGCTGTTTTTGTTAATGCACCAAACTTTTGGCTTCCCTCAGGACTCATTTTTTAAAAAAAGTCAGATATATTTGATTTTTTACATTTTTTTTTTAAGATAAAGTTTTAAGCTTTAAACATCAAAGAGACTTTAGAGCAGGAATCTCTATATGCGGTCCTCTGCGGTCAGTCTCCTGCAGTTTTTAGTTTCTCTGCAACAACAGACCGGATTTACATCCTGTTGGAGGTTCACTTTATGTTTTTTAGGTGTATTTCAGCTGGGAAACATTCAGAAATCAGCAGGACTATGGGACCAGATTGGGAAATACTTGCATGTATTCACATAATCTTTGATATTAAAAACAGGTTGCAGTTGTTTACACTGAACCACTTTGTATATTTTGTTTAAAATTATGATTTAAGATTGCAAGAAACTTTTTCAGTTTTGAAGAAACAAACAAGTAAACAAATAAATAAACAGTTTTTGATTGATGGACAATGATTTCCTCTTGGGCCATAAATTCACTTATTAATTATATTTATGTGTTATTAACGGATTGTGTGTATGACTGGTTGTCCGTCTGGTTGTTTATCTCTGTGATGGAATGGCGACCTGTCCAAGGTGTACCCCGCTTCTTACCCAGTGCTTACTGGAATAGGCTCCAGCTACCTGCGACCCTTCATTGGAATAAATGTTACAGGTAATGGATGGATATTATTAATGGGTAAAGAGCGGTTTATGTTTTAAACTCAAATCCAAGATAAACTACAGTATGAAGTTACTGCTTAACAAAAATAGTTAAATCTTCATTTCATTGTAGAGTTGTGGTAAAATGTTGGACACAACTACACACTGAATATAAGCTTGTATGTGTATCCCAAGCTGGGGCTGATACAACACATTATGACACTGGAGATTTCATATGCGTGTCACTACTTTCTGCATAAAAGTAAGTGTCAGTATGTTCAGATGGGTAAAAACAACAGGAGGTATATTTGTTGGGATCATATTGGGAATGAAAGCTACAATTCACAGGACTACGTTACTCTGCAAGTTTGGGACATAAACAAAAAAAACAAATCTTGCCACATATTCTTATTAGAATATCACGCTTGAATACAAAAACCAAGAGCTCGCATGCTTTTTTAACTCTCTTTTCAACTCAAGCTCGCTCCTAGCGACAGCTCAGAGACTCGGATCAGGACGTGTCTTTGGACTATGGGAAGAAGCCGTGAGAAAACCCACACAGGTTGGAAAACATGCCAATTGTTCCCAGAAACCTACTAATTAATACATAATACTTATTAAAATAATAATAATACATTACACTGGCTTTTATTAAGAGTGCCTGTGGTCTACTGGATGCAGTTTCCAGTATAGCTGCTACAGGAATACAGGACCTGCTCCTCCACACTTTGGCTGCAGCGGTCTGTAGCTGAAAAAGTTCTGCGCGGCTGGTAGTGTTTAGGAAGAATGTGGGGCAGTGGGGAGGTGCACTGTCCTTCAACATAGATGAGACCTCCTTAAACCTTAACTGGTGGGTCCAAGAGCCATCCCAGTACAGAAGATCATTAGCTGTTCTGAACTGGGATGCCTCGTGAAGCAAACAATAGATGCATAGATGGAGAAACATCCATCACAAGTGATTACATTTGATTTTTGACTTCTAAGCAGTCTGACAAAGGCTGTTTGATAATTAAGTTTTTCCAATCACTCATTCACAGAATTATAAAGACTCCCTATGACTTTAAAGCTTCCCAGCTGCGGTTGGATTTTGATCGATAAGAATCAGGTGCAACACAGTGATCATTTACTTTTCAGCCCAACTTAATCATCTTACTCTGAAAACACAAATGTCTTTTTCTTGAGATAACAATATAAATGCTCCCAAAATGTCCTTTTTATCTTGAGATGATAAAAATGAAATTGTCATCTCATGATAACGATTAAAAAATGATTAATAGCCGACTTGGATCCATAGCAGAAGTTTCCTTGAGTCTTGCTATTTTCTTTTAGGGAAAATCATGCAGGATATTATTCTTTTATTTCACTTCCTGACATTAAAGTTGCGCAGACATAAACTTCCTGTATGGTTCTGCATCCATGTTTGATTGGAAGTCCTGAATAATCCTTCCTCTGCTGGTGGGATTGGTAAACCTGCGGTCCACCTATCTGTTTAGCTCATAATCTATTTAACTGTGCTGCTGACCTCCAGTCAGTGCAGATGTGACAGCTTTCTAACAACTGGCAAACCGAGTGGATTAGGTTTTAGAAGCCTTTCTTATGTATAATGTGATCACTTGGTTTTGCGCTACACAAATAGAAAAATCTTGGGTTTGTAGGTCGTTATATTGTCTTCCATATTTGTACCAAGATCAGCTGGTAGGGTCTCTTATGTAGCTGGAAGGTTTTATTAGGAGCAGGAAACATAACAACAACTTAGTTTTGGTTCTTGACTCTAATCTACTTCTGGTTGAGCTACGCTTCATTTTATTTCATTTGGTTTAGTTCTCCTGTGTATTTATCTGCATTTCATGCAACAGCCTGTTTGCATGATTTTACTAGTCAAACCTTTTGTGAGCTCATCGTTCCCTACATATAGATACACAAAATAACAAAGTCAAGAAGCTGAGAATGATGTTTTCTCACCTGTGGGTTCTCGGTTTTTGGCGTCACGCAGGTAGCGAAGCGCACATTCGTAATCACCCAGGTGATAAAAGGCTATGCCGGCTCGGTACATGGCCTTGAAGTGGTCTCTCTGGTGGCTCAGCACCTTCAGACAGTACTCCTTCACTCTCTCGTAGTTTACCAACTCAGACTGTAACAGGCAAGCTGCAGGAAGATGACAGAAAACAAAAAGGAGGATTGTTTTAAAATATAAGTTGTGGTTGTTCATTAGAAAAAGTTTAAATGACAAGTTGGTCCCATAGTGAAAAACAAAGATGAGGATATTTTTGCTGATGTCTCACTCTGTGTCTTTTAATAGAACCACAGTGAAATTTATCCACCACAGAAGATCCTCAGGGTAGCAGCGAGCAGACTATAAATAGCCCGTCTCAGTGCAGAGAAAAGGCAAAAAGTCATGCAAACACTGAGCGGTTGGGAAAGTGCAGGGTCTCAAAATGATGCAGATGAAGTTGTGGAAAATGCAGGAATGGGAAAAAACTGCAGCTTCAGGTTGACAATCACAGCAAGGAGGCTGATTTTGAGCTTAGAGAGACTGAGAGAGCTGACCAGTTGATACCAATGCAACACATAACTTCTGTAAATAAAATATGGATTATGCCATAGAAGGAAGACTTTTCTTTACAAATGAGATATGTGCATCTAATTCAGACCTTTCTAGTTAGAGTCCTCACCAAGACCAAGAAACTGGACCAGATCAGCCCAGTTCTGTATGTCTTCACACTGGCTGTCTGACTGTCAGACAACAGACTTTAAAGTTTGTTGTTGGTTTATGCAGCAGAGATGCTTTGTCCCAGAATGAAGTCAAAGTCAGGTTTATTTGTCAATTCTTTACATGTTAATGACATACAAAGGAATCGAAATTGCATTTAACACTGTCCCATGTGTACACAAATATTAAAGAAAAGAAAATACAAATAAAAGAATCTAACTAAAAAATACAAATAAAAGAATATAAATAAAAAGGGGGGCATGACAGACACTAAAGTGCAAAATAAGTGGCAGTATTCATATCAGACCCTCAGGTCTTCTGGTTTTTAACCAGTTCCCAGAGTCAGAATGCAAAATGGAGAAGCTGCATTCAGCTTCTATCAGCTGAAACAGTCAAATCCAGGTTAAAGACCCTCCCATTCTCACCTGCATTGCTGTACTTTTTATTTGAAGTTTATTTGAAGTCCAAAGCTGCGTTTCTCTTATGTAATATTTTTTCCTTTTCCTCTCTTCCATGTTTTACATTTAAATCAAGCATCTAATTGAATGTTTAAATGTCTCTGTAAAGCACTTCAAATCCCCCTGATGTTGAACTGTGCTATACAAATAAACTTGTCTTGCCTGGTCATCAGTCCCGTACATCACCAGTTCTGAGATCAGCTCAGGTCACAATAACTTCATTAGTAAAGACACAAGCAAAATTACACACATGCATACACAGCTTTTAGTCCACCAAAGCTTTTAAACACTTGCTGATGGCTCAGATATCTGATCACTCATTGCTCCTCTTCTGATCACAACCACACAAGCTTTTACTTCCTCCCTTTCCCTCCATCCCCTCTTCCGCTTTTGCCTGTTACCTCTGATGATATATTCTACCTCTCCTTGTGCTTCCACAGTTTTACGCGCTTTAGCAACCTCATCCCATCCTCTCCGACTCCTTTTTTAACCTCAGAGTTATCCGTCTTCCCTCCAACTCTGCGTTTGTTACAGGCATCCCAGAGAAGAACGTGAGTCAGGACGAGTAAGTGGGGAAGTAGGGTGAGTCAAGAGTTACAGGCAGGGATGAGGAGGTGCTTGTGTGGGAAGCATGGGCCTAAAGTAGGGGCGCAGAGGGGACACCTGTGGGAATGTGTTAAATCTCCATCCCTTCTTGTCCATCTGCTAATCCCCAGCGAGCATAAAGAGTAAAGAACAACAGCTGAAGAACAAATGCAGGGTGAGAAATGCTTGTGTGCTGAGTGTTTTATTAAAAGAGCAGAACAAATGGAGCTCACATATACACACTAACTATGGCCATCAGCAGCACAACTGCAAAACACTAAATTATTCATCATGAACATCAAGAGACGACCAACTGCAAAATCAATCACTGTTTTTTTAGTGTTGTTGTTGAAGTTGAAAATGTCTGCAAAACTAAAGTCCTGTCGTCCGTCCCATTATCATCCATGACATAAATTCAATAGGTCATGATTACATTTAATCTCATATGTTATCCTCTCTTTTTATCTTTATTTTCTCTTTAAATTCTTGCCAAATTTCTAGTTGATAAAAATGAAGATTTATTATTTATTTATTGTACAGCTAGACGTGTAACTTTTTCAGATATATTATTTAAAAAAAACATTTTAACTTTTAAATGGCATCAGATGAGTTTCCTAGATTTTTTAATGTTTTGTTTTCCAAATGCTGAAATGAAAAAGAAACCAAAAAACATGCAGCAGATGGACCTCGCAGTCACATGTAGAGTTTGATATTCATGACGGAGCTAAATGTCAGCATCATACTTTAAATATGGCCAATAACAGTTTACTGATTAACATCAATGGGTTAGGGAGATTTCGCTTTTGCCATTGTTTGTATTAATAAAGTTAAAAATTATCTCAGGGAAGCCATAAAGTTGTGATGAAACATTCTTGTAATGTTTGAACTAAGTTTATATTTACGTTTCACCTTCATATTTTTAAAGTTGAACAAAATTAAATGGTCTAAAGGAAACAGTAGAGCTGCCGACAGTACGTCCATTTTGCTGGTTGTCAAAACCTATGAAAATCTTTTTTTAAAGGCAGCTACTATTCGTATTTTTGGACATTTTTGGTCTGTGCTGAATACACAGATGTTGTGTTTTTAATACATCATGTTCAGAAACTATGCTAAACACAGAAAACCTTCAGCTTGATCCTCTTTGTTAACTCCATCCCTCATTTTGAGATGAGAATTAAATAACCCTCCCTTTGTAAAAGCCATCCACTTTCCATCTTTCCTTTTTTCCCAGACAGTTTGGTGTTTGCTTCCAGAATTTGTTAGCGTGCAACTTGATCTTTTCTCCCTTCTGCTCATGAGATGTTCCCCCTGCCACTGGATGCAACACAATCTCTAAGCACTATCGATCCACCTCCATGCTTGGAGAGGCTTTTTCATGTTTTTGAAATTCTGAACCCTCTTTGAGGACAGCGATACTCTCTCCAGCCAAAACCTACCTTTCAATATAATCTATTTATGGTACTTCTTGTCAATTTCTAGTTTAGATGGATCACTTGTGACAGGGACACAGAAAGTTTCATTCCGACGATAATCTGTGTGAGTGTTAAAACAGCACAATTAGAAAACAAACCACAACTAAGCTTAATATCTTCCTTAAGGTCCACTGGAGGTAAACTGGTATTTCAAAGTGTTTATTCACTAACCCTGTGTGCAGTTCTCATATAAATAAATACTTACATAAAGTATTTGGGTGTTTTGGACATTGATTTAGATATTGTTTTCTGTCATTTTTTTTTATCTCCACCTGTCCCGTAAACACATTTTCAATGTGTTGGAGGAGATTATGTTGGGACAAAGTCACAATCCAGGTTAAAGTCATGCTAATCTTTATACACATTTAGGAAGAATAAAGGTTGACCAAATGCTGCCTAAGGTAAATGCCTACAACAGAATAAAACAATGAATATAACAGCTAAGCATTAGCATTAACTGTGTCCACTTTGCCATGACACCTGTTCGGTTCATCACTTCCGTTTCATTGCTAAATGAATGGAAAAACGCATATTTTACGAGGGAGATTTAATTTGATATATTCACGGAAATGTCTTCTGGGTTGACCTGTGTTGTTGTTGGATACATACAAAACTCGAGGAAACTTCCAGATTTTATGGAGCTTGTTATGACCATAAAGTCACTCGCAAGATGATGCAGAGAGATGAGGTGATTTCACAACAATGACTCGCAGCGCTGAAGGACAAACACCCACCAGGAGGATCTTCTTCTGCTCTTATTATTTTGTTGATCATAAACCGACTGAACTGCATCCAGATTGAGAATTATATCTGAGCTACGAATGATCAGCAGCAAATTAGAGGCGAAGGCCAACTAGTTAGAATGACACCTGCTTCCACCTGCAGCAGCATAAAAGAACCTGTAAGTACTCTAATTATTAGTGCAGGTTAATTCATGAAGTATCTTTTATTTCATACCGTATTTTGATGACCATAGGGTGGACTTAAAAGTGTAATGTGTTCTTGTGTGACTTTGAGAAAGCGCTGTCTGAGAGGACAGCATGAGAACTATGTGGATAGAAGTATGGCGAAGTGAAATGAAGTAAATGAACACGGACCACCAGCTTAATAAAAAGGAAGAAATTGACTATAAAACCATAAATGATCTGCTGCAGGATCCTATTTACATTGGATCCCTCCCAGAAACACGGACTTTTTTGCAGCTTGCCAAAGTAAATATGGAGCCGCTGCAGGCAGCAGAGGAGGCTGTAATTTCGACTGGTTAATGAAAATAAATGAAGTTTAAAAAGATTTTAGTCAAACAGAAATGGAAGCTGGGAGATGGAAGCAGCAATAGACCCAAAAGAAACACACATTTTTAACATCCTGAATCCTGATCGCGGTGAACGGAGCTAAACAACCGGAGCTAAACAACCGGAGCCCTGAACTGTCATCTAGCCATTTTGTTAGAGTAGACAGACACTAATCTCTCCTTCTGTCGTCTTTTGATTAAAATGCGACCTGTGTATCCATCTTTGAGATTTGGCCATTGTTTGAGTAATGAAAATTTTATTTTTAAGTTTTTCTGAAGCAGTATTACCTTTTAAAACAATACTAGTTTATCATTATTGTTAATGTAGCCGGAAGAACGAAACACATTTCAGCATAATTTTACGCAATGGATTATGGGAATGGGGTCCGCCAAGAAAGTGGTGGATATACCATCTTATAATATAAGATGGTATGCACAGTTTGAAGGCTGATGCTGCAGAAGCTTAATCTAGTTTGGGTTTCAGGCAGATTTGCAATATTCAAGAGGCATGGATCAATCTCTCCAAGTCTTTATGAGGAAGATCTTTATTTTAGCTCAATCTCAACTGAAAGAGGTGCAGAAAGGCCAATAGTGTTCACTGCATTTCATTCAATGTGAGCAAAAAATTTTACTTCAGTTTCATTTCTATTCAAGCTGAGACAGTTTAGGTTAACAAGGAATTAAGTTAATTTAGTAGAAAAGGACCGAGAATGAAATGCATTGCTGGGAACAAGTAATGGCACTAACAGCTGAATTAAATCCAGAGTCCTGGAATAAAATAAAAAACCTCAGATCTGTATGTCGCTCTTCTGATCTGGGTGGTACGTCACAGCTTTGACATAGAGGGTTATGATGAGTTGAAGCTCTAATATTTGATATTCTCTCATTAAGAGTTGAAAATATTCAACTCCTTTTGTTAAACTCTTTAAGTTGTACATCCTTGTTGTAGTTTGGCATATTAAAATCTCCTAAATCATATTCACAATTAGATCAATACACAAATTTACAACAAGTCATATCTTCTAATAAAAAACAGGAACAAAAAGCCTAACAGTGAGGTTAATGACTCAACGCAGAGCAGAGCAGGAAGGTCAAAGCTGTTTCCCATCATCGGTTATAAAAGTCCGCTCAGTTAGTTACAGAAAGATTCACCTCACATGCCCTTCGCCTCCAAAGCGCACCTTTCTTCACACTGTACTTTTCTATTTGTTTTCACAGCCACATAGCTACAACAAGACGATACTCTCATCCCTGCAAACCCGTCCATCATCCCCCGTCAGCTGTGAAAAGGAGCTGAGCTTTCAGAGGATTCGGTTACAGTCCATAATGCCTTAATGGCTAACACAGTTGGAGTGTTCACTGGCCTTAACACACTAACACACACACACCTACATTGCATACAGCACATACAAATAACACAATAATATGTAATGAAAACATGGGGATGTTAACAAGAGTAAGGGATAGTTAATAATCCATCAGGTATACTTAACTCTATGAAGCAGATCAGTTCACTGAAAGATGTGGGACTCCACAAAAAATGCACACACAGAAGAACTGTACGCAAGTGATGACTGGTCGGCCGCACCCTGCTGGTCCATTAGGCAGATGGATGGAATACCAGAGGAAATGTGGAGTGTGGTTGGATGCATTAAGAGTATGATAATGACAAGATCATCAGTGCAGGCTGGTCAGGGACACAGACAGACGGCGACCCAATAAACACACCAAAGTCACATCACTGGAGCTGAAGTATCCCTGGCATAAAGGACATGACTGTGTCCTGTATCGTAAGACAAGCAGGTTCAGACTGGGCAGCAGGCAGCTCTCACACAGGAGACAGGCTGTGAAATATTTAACATGGGGAGGGCAGGGAAAAGAAACGTCAGCAACAAAAGGGCTTCCGCCACTTTGCTTATGTGATGGACGTTACAGGAGGCAAGTTTTCTTGAGAGCTTGAAAGAAAAATAGTGGAGAATCTATTGATTAACCGTTTGTCTTTTTTTGTTAAAAATCCTTCAAACCTTAATTTTATGAGCTAAATAGTAAATCTGAGCTGTGCTAAATTTTTTGCCATTTGTCAAAATACTAATTCAGATCATATTTCAGATCTACTGGGATTCATGTGAGCATTATAAGAAAGTTTGCTAGAAGCTAGCAGCGACCGAAGCAAACGCCATTGTGAGGCTTTATAAACCAGACTAATTAAACAACACACACCAGTTTGATACTGCAACATTGCTGCCTTTTCTTCCAGTACTACTAAGGTTTTCACTCATTCTGTTGTTGGATTTCATCATCGTGACTAGTGGTTAGGGGTACTGGATACACAACACTCTTTTCTTGTTAGGAAAATGCAGAGGTTTGCGCTTAAATCAACATTTGTATCACAATGAAACAGTATTTTTGAAGACGGGAACGTGAGTCTCCAGTCTGGTGGTGGTGGGTGCGTGGCTGTCTTTGCTGGGACGGTCTTGGCTCCGCGCTCTGCATTGGCACCTGGTTGTGTGGGACTCAAGGCCCTTTTGATCCGCCCTGACCCTTGGAGGGGAGGTGGTTGTATTTGCATGATCACTGAACACAACTCACCTCCAATATGTAGTACACACATGCAGATGCAGGTGTACAGAGTCGGGATGCAAGATATATCGGTGCTATTATCAGTATCTGTAGATATTTGTCTATTTTTCAAATTTCAGTATAAAATGGGCCGATATTATCAACCGATATTTATTTAGGGCTAATTTATTTGGGTAATGATAGTGATACAGCGCAGCATTGTAAGGTCTTTCACTGCAGGAAAGAAGAGATTTCAAGTTGGTTTTTAAAGGGACAAAAAATACTTGAAAATCAGTACGTAATACTTGCAAAGTTAAAGTAATGCAACGAGAATGAGCACCACATCACTTAGCACCACCAGTTTTATGTAATCTGATAAACCACCTTCTAGAAGTTCACTAACAACGCCAAGAAGATGCTTCCGATAACATTTTATTTTGACAGAATTAAATATTCTTAAATAGGGAAGCACGATTTTTATGGGATAAATAAAATATCTGCAGATTTTTTTTATCTGAAAGAAATAAACATTTGAAGAACCAAAACTGTTTGTTTGGTGTGACAGATATGCCAAAGCTACTTAAATATCAGTTTTTGATCACTGAATCCAGCACAAATGGCAGATTATAGTAAACATAAAAAATATCTGTAACTTATCAGTTATCGGTCAGGAGAAGCATAAAACTATCGGTTATCAGTATCGGTTGAAATTTTTCATATCGTGCATCACTAGTACAGACACACACACACACCTGCACGTATACTGGTTGCTACTCTGTTCATAGTTATTCAGGGTTTTTGTGGTTTTGCAGACGATGTGTGCTGAGTTTTCTTTGATGCTGTGAAATGCTGAATGTTTCTTTAAAGGTTCAGAGCGTCTGTTGAGAAGGTGCTGCAGCTGCTGTGGCTTGTATTCTTTTTGTTCTCCCTTTTTATTTCTTCTATTTTGCCCACTAAATCTTTTTTCTCTTTTTTCCACATTTTTCATATCCTCTCTCTCTACCTCCAGTCCTTTCCAGCAGTTATAAGCAGAAATATTGGGGAAAATGTCACTTATTTGTGACACAAATAATAAAATAAAGAAGGGGGAGATTCATATCTAAAAGACTTGTATAGTGCATTTGTTCAGCACTCTAGAGCAACCAGATAATCATTCTGGTAATGATGCTGTTATGTTATATGTTATGTTATAGATAGATAAATAGTTTTATCTATACTTAATACTTAATCCCGGAGGAAAATTCAAGATGCAAAATTTCAAGATTAAATAACATCTAAACAGATGAGTTAAAAAAACAATTCACCCCCTTCATAAAGATAAATGTGACTTATTAAACCTATTTTTTTTATACCTGGCTGTAAAAATGTTTATTTATTTTTAACATGGAAGTTTTTGGGGAATAGCTTTGTTTTAGCGCCCTTAGTGGATGAAAGGTGAACTGCAGCTTTTGGTATGTCCAACAGAAATGACCACTTGGACAAATTCAGAACATCAGACAATATTAGAAGAATAACCGAGAGCCAAAAAACATCTTAAACTGTAGTTATTAGAGACTCTATCAATCCAAGCAGGCTGCTGAAATATAAAAAAGTTGCACAGAGATGTCATTGTAACTGCAAGCCGGCTGAGCTCACCCTGAACTTTGACCTCTCTATCCTTCAAACATCAAAACAGTTACAGACAAGGCAGGATCATCTTTGTTTTCATGCCGTTTCCTTGGCAATAACACTGATACAGTTTAAATGACAGAAGCTGGATGATGAAATCACAAAGAAAGCAAATGGTGCAGACAAGTCAGATGTATCTTAATGAGAAACTTCACTCGTCTACAGGGACAGAAGAAGGAGCTGAGGCTGCAACGCTTTCCTGTGAAAGTTGCAAACATCTTCGTCTTTCTGAGGAATAAAGCTTAACATCATGTGTATACAAAAGCCAACAAAAGAAAAAACAGCTGTGAAGTCTGTTAGTCATCATGTGTTCCCATTGCTTGAATGTGGAATGAGAAGTACAGGGAAGTGGTTAACACATGCTCAGCAGCTCTTCCGGTTGCCTGAAGCATCGTGTCTGAAAAGACACACACTGATATACAAAACAGAGCACATAAGTCTGGAAGAAAAAAGAGAGAAAGACAGGAAGCTAAAACACACAGCAAGACAGACAAAAGACAAAGCATAAACCAGCGAGGGGGGGGGGGGGGTCTCGCTTCAGATAAATAGAGGACAAAAAGAGGAGAATGAAAGATTTTAGAAAATATTTTTGATCTCTTTCTCTTCCCTCTGGACTCGTGCACCCCACCCCCAGTCATGCCTCCTCTCCTGTCGCTCTCTGTCACACCAGGCGTGACACGACAATCCTGCTAATTTCAAGCCACCGGTGGCCGTAATGATTAGTCTCCTGTCCATCACCTTGTAATTAGTTCTGCGAGAAGATAATAGCAGATGGAGAGACCCATCATTCTCACTGACACTCTTTCTCACACACACACACACACACACACACACACATCACCTCCACGTCTCCATCAAAGTGTCCTTCTTTACTTCAGAGCAAA
>JBAMHX010000010.1:14742161-14754470 GCA_037177515.1 Pseudomugil tenellus | reverse complement strand
TATATATGAACAAAGGACACTGCCATCGCAAGGTAGACTGATAACCAATAAAAAAGCCAAAACACACAGTTGAACCTAAAAGACTTTGTGAAATCAATAACAAAGTGCTGGCAAAGGACAAAAGATACTAATGAATATGGCTGCAAAGCAGCTGGTGTAATTAGCTAATTAAGACCAGGTGTGTATTAGAACAGGAAATAAAGAGATTGCAAAATACATAATAGTGGATTTAACGACATAAAAAATAGAAACTAAAACAGAACTAAAAAAGCAACTTGAATAGGAGATGAAGGAAAAAAATTGTGAATGTATGTCTTACAGCATATTTGCGGCGGAGTCAAGTTTTACTTGGGGGCGGGGATGCTACCTGATTTGCTTTGCATTACTAAAATATACTGTGTATGTGACATTTTGAAAATTTTAAACACTGGACTTAATTAAAGTAATTATTTTGCTAAAAGATCATTAAATTGAAGTTAAAAATGATCATGTTCATGTGCTTGCTTAGTTTATGCAGCCTCAACTCAAGTAATAAAGTTGGTGAATGACAAAAGAGCACACTAACACATTTGTCTTATATCATGATCTTTTATTTATGTTTTTTCTTCACATATTGAAAATAAGTTTGGTCAAACCATCAATAAAGAGACAGACCACCCTGCTTATATAGTCTAAAAACTAAAAATAAAATCTTTATATTGTAAACATTTTACAATAAAAACCGGAGGCTGAAATATGGCCACAGAGAATCCGAGTGAAAGGGTTGCAAAAGTCAATCATTTTGTTTCTCTTCAAGAGTAAAACAAAGTTAATTAAAATGAGATGGCTTGACAATACAGTAATGTGCAGAAATATTATGCAGAAGGCCCTCATAACCACGCTATATGTTTATTCAGGCACCTCATTGATAACATTATTCTTAGTTTATTTTGGCATTTGTAATCCATATGTTTCACATCTATCATATTTTCATAAGATCCAGGAATGATTTAATGCTGACAGAAAAAAACAGAACACATATTAATCTGTAGAAAAGAAGGGAGGAAAGCTAAACAAGTGAAATAATAGACTCAAATGGAAAAAGGTATTTTCAATTTATTACCATGAAGATTGTTTCAAAATAAATCTTACTCTGAATTTTAATACTGTAACAAAAATCGAGAAGTAAAGCAACACATCATCACACTTGAGATTATAGTAGCAGTCAGTTCGATTACTGGAGGTTTGCTACATTATGTTCATCCAAGAGGATTGTAAGTATTGCATTTAATTACAGGGATAATATGAAACCAGAGCACATGTGGGAATTGTGGAAAAAATAGAAACACAGCAAAATTCACCTCATGATAGAAAAATAGGAAAACTCTTGTTCAGTTAATGCTATCATAGCCATTGTACAGTACAGGTAGATGCAGGCAGGTTTCCTCTCTCATAACGGAAAGCTCAATTGTTTTTTTCCTTTCTTCATTTAACCATTCTCATTCATTCTTAAGCCATTTGTGAACTTGCAGGTATTTAAAGTGAAATTAAACAGTTTCAAGAGAGAATCAGATGTAAGACTGTGGTGTTCAGAGACTTAAGTGAGGAAGTGCAGGTACAGAACCGGGGGGGCTTCTAAGGTCAGTTTTTCACACTTAAAAGATGTGGTGGGTGTTAAATGAAAGAACAAAGTACTTACTGAGCTATCAGAGATTCTGCTGCTGGGAATTTCCTGTTATTGGCTTCCAAAAACATCATGTTAAGAGAAACAGTGTTTTCAGTCACCTGGAGCTTCAGTAACAGCAACATGTAACCTTCCACCATTCAATACGTTACTGCCTCATTATAGTCCCATATAAGTAGCACCACAAAACCTATATACATGAGAACTATTGAAAATGTTTTATGCTTATTCTGACACCAGAACGGTTTTTTTTTTATCACATTTGCATTCGAAAGAAGTTAAAAGGCATCTTCAACAGCTGTACAAACACAGTCCTTATTCAACATTGAAATAATGAGGTCTGCCCATTTTCTGACCACCAAGAGCCACATTAAAACAAACATTCATACCATTAATCTATACATTGCTTTGAATAAACATTTTTATTTCATGAAAATAAAGCTTTTTTTTATCCAGCAAATACAATCACAAGACTTTTTTTTCCTTTTTTCAGTACAAGTATGCATATACTTTAACACAGCAATGTCCATCAATCAAAGCTAAATTGTTTATCTTTTACCACACATTTCTGTAAATATGTTAAGTGATATGTTAATAATGGACTAAATGCACATTGGATATGAAAGCTTGTTCTTAGAACGAGGCGTGGCAGGATACGTAATATGTCTTATAACATTCAAACACACAGTTATTATGTCGTCCCACAATGCTATACTCTAAGGACCAAGTGGCATTAAGGTGTCAGTGGCTTTGGACAGACCTCACTGAGGAAAAAACAAACAAAACAACGGCGTTACCACAACCTTCTAACATCATTATTATAAACATACAATAAATGTAACTTGGATAGTGCTTTATATTGTTTATAAAACATAAATACACATTGACAGAGGCAGTGACATCGTGCTTCATGTTCAGGGACTGGGCAGTACTTAAAATTCATTGTAGCCTCTCTATTTTTCTTGTTCCTATAGAAAAATATTCATCTTAGCATTTTATCTTGTTCTTCATTGACAAAAATATCCCATTTATAATGTAGACATTCATACTTTACAATCATGGTAATATACCAATACATATACATGTTGCCTGCTATAGATGTATACGTATCAAGATGTATAATTGAACAATTTGTGTTCTTTTTTTTTTCTTTTTTTGTAGTGCACAACATGCCTCCAAAGTTGCCAAATGAAAATACAATAACATGGTAAAACAATAGTTACAATGTAATAATACAGTTATGACCAAATCTATATTAAAGTAACAGAAATAAAACAAAAAAAAGAAGCAAGATGGTGAATCACACAAACAAACATTAAAATATATAACAGTTCTCACTCAAACATACAAGAAAAACAAATTTTACAGATTCACAGGCGAAGAGAAGACGCTCACTCCACAACATCTGCCCACACGCTCACCCGCTATTTTTCTGTGTCCAGGTCTTGCATTGTGCTCGCTCCCCATATCAACCTCAATAAAGAAAGAAATAATTGGGTCAGGTGCCCCAGAGTGGATGCACTCATAATAAACGCGCCGCTCCTGTCTCAGCTCTGCTCAGAGAACAGGAGAGGCGTTGAGACCACTGAGCCCAAAGTTTAGAGGTTGTCTGGATTCCATGGTTAAAAAAATAAAGTCCCTCCTCTAAATAAAGGCAACAATTCACATCTGATAGATTCTGAGCAAAAATCGGAGCTGGTGTGCTGCAACAAAATGTAACTTCAATTCAGAGACTTGAGAGACTGAATATACTCTTGCAGGCCCTAAAGGTAATGAGGCTTTGTTAAATAAAGTTGCTCCTCTCACCTTGCAGACTATTGGCAAAAGCAGAATTTCTTTTTCTGTCTTTTTCTTCTTTTATAACATTTGGCTCTTGTATTTTTTTCAGTTTTTGACAGATCGATGGAAAAGATGAGATCCATCCTGTGTCTGAATTCAGTTATTCTGTCTTTATCCTCAGTTTCTGATTTTTTTTTTCTCCAGCCTCACAAAAGGTGTATATAAACTTTTATCATGTGAATATGGAAAAATGGCTCAGCAGAATACATCTTGCAAGTACTCTACAGCTATGCACTTCTGTGCATGCTAAAAGTGTTGCTGCCGTTCACTTTAAGGATCTGAACAATGAGCTCCAAGAAAACATTCTTCTTTTTTTTTGGTTAAGCTTCATCCAAATCCTTGAGTAACAGGGTGCAAAAGGGGATGTCAGTTGTGCCGGCTTTCACTCAAGGTCCCAAGGGCTGGACGGAGTCTTCGGGCTCTCGAGGGTTGAAGACTTCAAAGAAAGGGAGAAACATAGAGACAGAAGAGGAGAAAACAGATGGGTAGAGATGGGTCGCATGACACGTAGGCAGACGACAGAAGATTTTCAGAAGCACAAGATTTAGAGGAGGCTGTAATACTCAGATCCTCATCTTGCATGGTCCAAGCAGCAAATGAAGAAGCAGAAAGAAGCTGACCAGATGAAGAAATGAAGACATCAGCAGTCTGTCTGTGTCCCACAAGAAAAAACCTTTTAAAAAAATAGTCTTCCATCCCTATGCCAGATATGCACAATACATTCAACAGGGGGAAGAGAGAAAACATGGAAAAGAATGACAGCAAGAGCACTAGAGGGGGAAACCGACAGAGGGAACAAAGTGGGGGCATGGTGCTTGTTGGGGTGTAACATGAGCATGGTGTATTTTACTCATTCAGAGTATTAGAATTAAAGAATTCATTGTGAATTAATCTAATAATTCAGAGCACTTGGGGATGCCAATATTGACTTTTACTACCAATCACTTAGCGTGCCCTGTTGCAAGTATTCGCTCAATAAAAAACTATTTATTCAGCGTTTCATCTCAATGTTAAAGGTTGGATCAAATGTGCAACTCTTTCTATGGCTCTTAATGGGAATGCATTTCAGAAGGTGCTAACTTTAACCCAATCAGGTTCAAATGATATGTTTTCTTTTGTTTTTCTCAAAAAGTGAGACTGATTGGTACTGTTTATGTACTTGTCGCAGCCTCCAGCGAGCATTGTGTGTGCATGTGTCTGTCGGTCAATCAGAGCGCCAGCAGCGAAGGCGAGTTCAGGGAATCTGATGACTGCTCGCTACTGCTGTTCCGCTGGTTGGCACTGACCCCGCAGGCTCCCTCTGGGTAGGTGAACACAAATGAAGATGTGTATGAGGTGTTGTAGCTGCCAATGGCCGCATCGTCATGGTTAACACCACCACCACTGTCACTGGCCATAAGGCATGGCCCACCCGGTGCCAGCTCACTTGAGCCATAGAAAGAACTAGAAAACTCTACCTCCTGCATTATTCCAGGATGAGGCTGCTGCTGGACTTGCTGCTGCTGTTGAACTGCAGGTTGAGGCTGTGTGGAGGCTGGATGGGCTGAGTAGGCAGGAGGAAGATAGAAGGGATCTTCCTTCACAGTTAAGCCCACAATGGGGACAGGAGGCGGTAAGGTCTGTGGAGGGAGCTGGCCTGAGCCCTGCTGAGGCTGGTCCTGGTATGGGATCTTACAGTTTGGCTGATGGGCCACCAGCACAAATTCCAGGCGCTCTTTCTCCTTCTGTAGCTCAGAGATCTCAGCCTCAAGCTCTGCTTTCTCCTCCTCCAGTATGTCAGTCTCCTGCGAGAGGTTACAGAAAATGAATGTGGAGGGGGAGAAGAAGAGAAGATAGAAAAAGAGGCGTTAGAAGTGGTAGCTGCATCAAAATTATACATAAAAGGTTTTATTGCTCATTCTGGTCGCAAAAAAAGGCTAATCTCACCGATTGCAGTCTGTCAGTAAGTTCCCGTCTGCGGTTCCTGCATTTGGCAGCAGCCAGCTTATTCCTCTCTCGACGAACACGCCTCTTTTCCTCCTCCTCAGGTGTCAACTAACAAAAAGATAACATTGCTTAGGAGAAATTTTTTGTATTCTCATCACAATGTAACCATATTATTCATGCACTAGATGTAAAAACAGGGACAATCATGTTCTCTGCATCTTTCGTCCCACTTTATGCATGCCATTTTTGTTTACAGTTATATTAAAGTTATACCCAGACAGTACACAATACATGTTTTCCACATGAAACAAACAACTCAAGCACACAAACTTACTAACAGACCAACATCTCCATCTTCACTCACAGACTCGTCTCGTGTGCGGCGGCTACGGGGTCTGGACTGGCGAATGGGGCCTGGTGCTGGGCCAGGAGTTTCAGAATTTGGAGGGGTGAATCCAGACCCTGAAGAATAACTGGGACCTGGCATGTCATATGGGTCCACCAGTGACACTGGCTGTGTCATGGTTGTTGTGCCAGTGGAGCCACTCTGGCCAGAGGCCTGGGAGGAGATTAAAGTTGGTTGGACCATCCACTGCAGGTCTTGACTGGTGGTTATGGCAGTGACAGTGGGAACGAATGAACCCGGCATCTCCACACCAACACTTGTCCCAGGCCCACTGCCAACAATGCTCAAGCCAGTCCCTGCTGACACACACTCCTGACCAGGAGATATGAATAGTTCAGTTTCACAGAACATGAAGCTATTTTACATGTATTTATATTAAAGTTTGTAGCACTTGTATTGGTGATTTGTCATATTTGCCACAACTATGTAGGCAATCATTCCAAACAAGATAGGTGCGACCATTAAGGTTCATTATTACCAAAACTGGTATTAACTGGTAAACTTGTAATCATATCTGAAAGCTTGAAATAATAGAGATTTTACTAATGCAAATATATTTTGTGTATCTATCGAATATTTTAAAAAAAACACTTCAAAAAGAGATGTGCCAAAACTAGATATAAACTAAATATAAAAAGAAAAAAATGTTTAAAAACAATCATTGAGGAATATGGGCTGACACATTACAATTAGATAAAAGTTAATGAAAAATGGAAGAACAAGAATTTAATAATGGATTCGATGATTTTTACTCTCCATTTCTGTGCCACGTGTTTCTATGTGTCCATAAAATTACTCATGAAAAGTTCAGACCCATCCCTTCTGCCCTTTTTGTTTTATCTTAGACCCAAAAAGGAAGACGACGAAGATGAATATTCATTTAAAACTGCACAGCGAAGACAATGGGACAGGCTTCTCTGAAAGCAAATAATTCCACCAATCATTTCTCTCTCTGAGCGTCTCCCCCCTCCTCCTTCCTCCTCCCCCGTCACACCCCCGGTGTTCCCCTTGGCAACGCGACGTAGCATTCCAAAATAGAACAAGCATTTACGTCACGGCGCCGCCTATGAAGGGACGCGGAGCGTGTGGAAGGAGAAGGGCGGGACTTCAGCGCATACGTCGGAGAGTTCCAGGACTCTGTCTTCCGCTCTGCGGCGTACCGATCACGGAGCACGTTGTGAAAGCCACTGCCGGGGGTTCCACGAGCAACGGATCCCCGGCAAATGTTAATGTCCTCCGAGACTATCATTGTCTAAGTGTAGGAAAACACCTGAATACTCGCTACGTATTGTCGACATGAGGGTCGTATAAAAATAAGCCAATGTGATGTTTTCTATGTGTAAGTCTTACTTTATGCAGATCTATTCATTTACAAGCCTGCTATTTTTATTTCCATTCTCATGTATCTAAATAATCATGTAGATATAAGTGGAAGAGAATAGATCACTTTAGGATAAAGCTTAAAGTTATAACTTAATAAAATGCAAACTTTTGGAGTGTAAATACAACTATTTGAAACGGGTTAAATTAATTTTATAATGCACATGTAGTTAAATGAACGTAATAGCTGAAGCTCGACTGTAAAATGATGTAACCTGCTGTACTAACAGGTTAACCTTCCAAACCTGTTGCAGTCTAAGCTGTTTATATAACATATATTCTTACATTTATGTCAGACTGGATCTCCTGAAAGGTTTTTCATTTTCATTTATATTTTTTATCTTAATATCATTCAATTTTATTATTAGCACATTTGAATTTATCTTGAACTTACCTGTGGAGCAGTGGTAGTGGGCGGGCTTCCAAAGGAGTCCACGGAGGATAGATATTGGGACTCTATGGATGGAGAAGAGCTTCCAAGGGATCCGCTGTCAGGCTCACCGGGAAACCCTTGGTACATCTCCCCCCAGGGACCGAAGGGGAACGCGACACTTGCAGATACAAGAGAGCGCGTGATGTCACCTGCAGCAGCAGAGTAGCGGCACACAACCAGGTTACTAGAAATTCCAGCTTACTGTGGGAAAATGACTATGTTATGAGCAGGTAAAATAAGAAGAGTAAGTGCCTTGCATTAGGTTGTTTCATTGTTTGTATCGCTGCTTTTTCTCACTCTTTTTTAGTTTGAAACGTGCATAATAGCCTATCCAACTGTTTACGCTGATTAAATAATCGCTGAAAACTCCAACAAACACGCTGTAATAAAATAGTTTAGCCCATGTTATCGAATTTTAAATTCGGCAAAACAATGCTTCAAGGAAAATACATGTATAGACCCTAAGCATCTTGTGGCAGACAGATGTCGCTTACTTTTACAGCGGTGACTCTGTGAGAAGGAAACATTTCTTGCCAGCACAATACGCATATGTTATAGTATATGTTGTTTCCAGCCAAAAAGTTGCTAAATACTTACTGTTTCCAATCTTTTTGTTATTTCCCGGTGAAATGGTCTTGGTTTCTTTCCAAAAAAGTTGCATGAAGAAGCTTAATCCAGTCCCCCGCGTTTAGGGGTAAAGTGTTCCAGCTTAGTTCCCGAAGAAGTCGTTTTGCTGTAAATCCTCGGAGTAGACTAATCTCCCGTATCCGTTCTTCAAAAGTGCGTTTATAGATCCATTAAGTCCGTTAAAGAAACACCGGAGAACACTGGCTTGTAAAAAGGCAGAGGTGCACGGTAGCAGGTCTTGTCTTATGAATGAAGCCATCTCATCGGCTACAACTAGCCATATTAACATTGAGACCCGCCTTGGAGTTCCGCTGACGTCATCCTACATGCCCATATTTGTGCTTAATGTTGTGTTTGGTATCCTTGGTGACGTTGAGGGATTCCCTCTCCCACTGAAAGGGACCAGAAGCTTACCTCGCCAGTGGATAATAATAGACTTTTTCTTTTAAATATAACAGGCACGAGATATTTCTCACCGTCTAACAATGTTAGAAAGGAAATTTTAAGAAACCTTAGAGTGATAAATATGGAAAGTATATCTACTTAAGACTCCACGAGTCTGACATTGGAACATTTTAAGTCATGGCTAAATAAGACAGTATTCCTGTAATACACTGTCTTGAAGAGTGTTTTGCGTTCATTTGTTTGACATTAACAATTATATTTATGTATTTTGTCAAAGTATTTTAGAGGCAAGACGTATAAATACATTTATGTTTTAAATTTGACTGTAAATCACTTTGAATCACATTATTTGTATGAAAAGCGCTTTATAAATAAAGTTTGATTGATTGATTGATACAAGAAAATGATTGTTTTTATATATCAGGAAGTAGAAAACACTGGAAGATGGTCAGTGATTTATTTCTGACAGAACTCCTGAAGGAGGAGGGGGGGATTCCTTAGGCATGCAAGGGAAATCCTGCTGAAAAGTTTCTCAGGACACGCCCTCGGGACTCCTGTGAGTTTATGAGCTTATGACTAATGACAAGCAAAGACTCTTTTACATCTGAGCATGGACATGCCCTAAACTAAGTCAGGTTGCTCCTACGCCTCACCCCACCAAGTTGAGAAATAGCCTATCTTCACAATGCAATGCACCTGTATTTGTCCCAGTTCAGATAAGACACCAAACGTCAATATCAGTCAAATTTACAGCCCTTTATTCCCACAAAACTTTAAGTCGTAAACAGCAGTTTGGACAGTGGGCAGCAGTGACGGAAATCGGCGCCTGTCGCTGCAGACACAGCCCGACCGAGAAAGTGATTCATATCAAAGCCTACATGTGGACACCAGTCGGAATGTTGCAGGTGGGAGGTTGGCTCTGCTATGGGAATTGCTCCATAGTCTAAATGTGGGGAAAACTGGGCGGTAATTTATGAATGAAATATTTAAATAGTCTTAAATAAGGCCTACGTTTTTTGTGGTGATGTCAAACAATGTCACGGGCGGACATGCTGCTGTGAAAAGACTACAGCTGATGTGTGAACAGGCGTGAGCAGAAAGGGAAGAGTTGGGGATAACAAGTTATTAGTCAGAGCCGCAACAACGTCAGAGACGAGGATTTACGGAGGACGTTGTGTCCCATCCGGGGTGCCGTTACCGGTGCTGTGTTGTTCAACTAGAATGACTAACCCATCGATGCAAGTTGCCCATGATGGGGATTATTAAGGTAGGACTAAATAGCTGATAACGCACGTCTACAGCCGAGCAAACGACAATATCGTTTCTTCTAACTAAAAAACATGAAAGAAGGGCGAGATACCACAGCAATAACAAAAAGATGTAATGTTAGGCTATTTTAGTTTAAGTATTAGTTTATATGTTTATTATATGTGTTTATATGTTTATATGTTAATTTAATGCTCATTTTACTTATGTTTCACAACCGTTTTCACTACGAAAAATAGATACTTAAATTTCTTGTCGTTAGAAATAAAATGGCAACATTTTGTCATTAAAGAGTGGAAGGTTTGTGATAAAACAAATGGAAGAAACCATGTGCTATCCACGGGTTTGCTGCATGTGTGTGCATATAGCGTTTCGTCGCCATGGATACGCCGTTGCCTCTGACGCAAGGACGTATAAATTTGGGTCTCTTTTTTTTTGTTATGCCGCTTAGCAACCGGTTTCCGTGGTAACCAGCTCTGGGCAGAACCACACGATATGGCTTCCGGATTCTTTCTCTGCAGAGAAGAAGCAAACTGGACTTATTTTCATCGATTGTTTTTGTTTTCACGTTGTTTTAACAGCTAGCGACAGTTTGTGTCTTTTGTAGAATTGATCGACTTCAGAGAAAGTTTGAATTTATTTCGAATTTTTTTGTAAAAAAAAAAAAAAAACTACGATTCTGGGAGCTTTGCAGCGTGCAACAATCATGATTGTGCATCTTACTGTTTCGCTTGACGAATACGTAAAAAGCAGGAATAAAACATTCGTAATCACGCAGTTCATCTAACATTTCACGCTTTAGACTAAAGTTAGATTTTTTGTTGAAAATGTCGGTTTTTGGGCTGATTATTATTAATTATTATTATGTATTCTTTATTAATCCCATTCCTACGACTAGTGTTGAATCTGAATGAACTAGTCACATTGAGAATTTCCACTCTGCATACATTTTAAGGGTTCTTTATAATAAGTTGAAAGTAATCAGTTTGTAGAAGTATAACAGTCAATTGCCTTAAGTAATTAATCTATCTTTAAAACTTTTAAAATAAGTTTGCAGATGTCTTCATACAGATAACTGAGTTGAATCATTGTGAATTGGGATTTATGTTACTTTATCAGTAGTTATGACTACTGATAAAGTGTGAAGTTCATTTGTAAGGAACCTACAATCCTCCCTCAAAAGAAATATATCTTGTAGTGGATTTATTTGTGTACAGTTTGTTGTGGTCTAGACTCTATCAAAGCAAGTAAAAACAAAAAACAAGAGAGAGAGAGAGAGAAAATCCATAAACAGTAATGTGATGCCTCTAATCTGCTTTGTTTTGCTTGCCCCTGTCTCTTAGCATATTTACGGGAAGCCACTAGCTTGCACTGTGCTCATGAGGCCAACCCCTGTTTCCTTGTGGAGGGCGGGCCTGTTTGCTTGCTCTGGCCCAAAATACAGGTTACCAAGCAACGACTTGGCCTGTCCCACTTGAGAGTGCTGTTGTTTACACTACTGGTTACATATCCTGAAAGCATTGCATAACTCTTACAGGCTGTCCTCGCCTAACTGTAAGAAATCTGATCGCTTTTGTCTTCTGGCCAACCAGCTTGCTTCATAGCCGCATTCTGCAGTTTTTCTCTCAGCGATTCAACAGTTTCCCACAACCTTTGCTGTTCTTAGAGCAAGCTCAGCAATACAAAAGTGAAACTGAGAGTTACAAAAGTGTGAAAGTATGAAAAAGCTACTCAGAAGTTGTTTCACAGGTCCGTTTTAAAATCAGTTTTCCTAAAGCTAAATTTTTCTGGAGTGGGGGGAAGTGTAACAGTAACCCTTAACTAAATCCAGCTAGTCTTTCCTGGCAGACTTATAAGCACATCTATGCAAACATAGTGTCTACTGTATTAACAGAAACCCTTGAG
Source organism: Pseudomugil tenellus (assembly GCA_037177515.1). NCBI lineage: Eukaryota > Metazoa > Chordata > Actinopteri > Atheriniformes > Pseudomugilidae > Pseudomugil > Pseudomugil tenellus. The sequence continues at coordinate 14,742,620 of JBAMHX010000010.1, read as the reverse complement.
GTAAGAATAGCAACTTGTAGACCAGGCTTTATTAATTTTCCAGTTAAGATGGTAATAACCTTTTAACTATGGACATAAATATCTTAAATAGCATGTGTTTCATTCTTTGGTCGAGTTTTAAAACCAAACATGTTATTAATATTTTTAGTTATGATTCAGCTTTGGATTTTTAGTTGTGAAGGGAACAGAATTTTAACCCAGACGTTTGCAACAAGTAGCGAATAATTTGGAGGATGTTAAGGTGTTATAAGGTGTTTTTTTCTCAAAGAAAGAACAAAGTAAGCCATCTTCCACTTTTTCTCTTTATTTCATAAGTACTATGTGAAAATGGGATGATTAAAGTTGTTCTGTTCTCTCCCCACAACTGACCAGCTGACCAAAGTCTCTCTCTGTCACACACACACACACACACACACACACACACACACACACACACACACACACACACACACACACACA
>JBAMHX010000010.1:14714769-14726267 GCA_037177515.1 Pseudomugil tenellus | reverse complement strand
TTACAAGTGATGGATTGATTAAGATGAGAGAAAAACTTAAATCAAAGAAAAAAGTATCTGTAGCAGACTGGAATGAACTAGAAGAGCATGAGAAAGCTCTGAGTTTTTGGATAACCGAAGCAGACAGGCGCCAGAGAAAAATGGGAGCAAAAAGTTTACCAAAAAGTATGAGGACGCTTGACAATGGACAGACTTTAAAATCCACAACACTTGCAAATAAAAATGGAAATAAAAAGGAGTTGTTCTGTAATCCTGACAAGCTTGAAAGACAATTTTTGCAGGACCACCTTTATTCTCCAAACCCATATCTCTGTAATTTCTTGAAGAATTTTTCAGGACTAGTTTTTCAGACTTCGTGCAGGACACCCAAAGTTTGTCTTTGTCTGTCAGACTGCAGTATCAATACTTGCAAATATACTTGCAAATCCTTGCAAATCCTTGGAAATAGGATCAAATTCTGTATCAAAAGCAGTAGTTTAGGATATTTATCTTTTTAAATAGCTGCTACTATTAGCATCAATAATTACATTTTAGCATTTAGCATATGCACTAGTTGTCAAAATGCTAAATCTAATTTTTGTACACTTGTTTATTTTTTTTTTAGCTTATTTAAACTGATTTATTTCTATATTCAGGACGACAAAGCCTGAACTTGCAGTTAGCTCAATAAAAGAGAAACTTTTTCTATCTTCCTTTACCAAAGACAGCCTCATAGGGATCTAAGCTAACACATAATGTAAAGAACTAAACCATTCTTCTAGTATTGTTCTTTTACCTTTGAGCCTTGTATTTGCCAGATCGACCCACGGGGCGATTTTTGGAAAAGAAGCTGCTGTCCAGACAAGAACCCAGCAGCTATGAGGAGAAACAGTGTTAAGCAGATTTTTGGTTGTTCTGATGTTTATTTAAGTAGCTAAACAGTTTATCTTTGCTAGACACTCACCTCAGAAGGAACCTGGAAAAATACATAAATAAAAAATGTTTATTTTGAGTCACTCAAGCTGCAGCGAGACAAATGCAGAGTTTTGGTGTCACCTTGTAGATGTGAAAAGCTACATGGAGGAAATTAATTTTATCCTTCTGCCTGCGGTTTTTCTGCAGCAGCTCCACCAGCACCGTGCAATGTTTTCCTTTCAGCTTCTTTTTCTCTGGTTTCTTCTTCTCTGCTAAAGTCATTTCATCATCCTCCTCATCATCATCATCCTCCTCTTCCTCCTCCTCCTCCTCCTCTTCCTCCTCCTCAACTTTTTTATCATTATCTTCTTCATTATCGTGGTCTTTCTCTGTGAGCACCAGCTGGAACTGAGGATTCTTCCAGAACGTTTCTAGAGAGGAATCAGTAAAGCATTTCAGCATTTCATCCTAACATAACTGAAACTAATATCTGAGAGAACGTGAACTCATGAACATACTGGTGTATTTGCGGCTCCCCCCCGCGGTGCTCCCTGGCACCCAGCATCCTTGATGTTCGCTGATGGTCCAAGTAGACGTGTCAGTGGTTGTGTTCTCTGGCTCAGGATTCACGCTGCAGAGCTCCACCACATCAAAAAGGCTGCTGAAGTCATTGGCGCTGATCCTGGTGGAGACAATACCTTACATGAGACCTCTTATTGTTTTTTGTGAGATGCTTTGTAACTTTTAGTATCTCTTCAATACCAGAACTCTCCATCTTCTGTAAGCTTCAGCTCAATCCTTTCTTTCTCTGATTTGTCCACATCATCCCACTCTTTACCCCTGCAGAAGCGCCCACACAAAGGTCGACTCAACATTAATAGAGGTCATGTGATTTTTTGTAAAGTAACTGATTTCTCTCATTTACTTGTCACTCCAAGATCCTTTATACTCGACGAAGCCCCAGGGGTTCCTCAGCCTCAGCAATAAAATCTCATCTGATGCTTTCTTAACCTACAAAGAAGGAAATGCCTGTATGACTCTGTCAGAGTTATCTCATATCGTCTTTATGCAGATCATAATGATTTTAACCGCATGGGTTTGCACTGTTGTCTGGTGTTGATACAAACATAAAGTTACTGCTTATACATAAAGATGGTGAAAAAAAATGGGTAAATTAAGAAATCTATCTTAACAAGTCATCTAATATCATCTCATGACAATTTAGATACAATGCTTCAGCATGGCTACTAAATAGGCTGAAATAGATGATGAGGCCTATGCCGTCGGAAGCGGCGGTCATGACCTTTTATTTGCACTTGATTTAAGGTCAATGAGATGAATAATTCCAGATATAGCCAAAAATATTACTTTTTTTGCATAAAGCGCCACCTGGTGGAGAAACCATAAATCTAATAATCATAAAATTCGATAAAGGTCGTATTCTTGGGGACTTAAACGGGTATACTGAGTATCAAAATCCAATTGTAAAAATGATTTGAGTTATTGTGCTCAAAGAAAGGATATCTGTTGGCGGATGGGATGAAATATCCCTCCGCATTCAGGGATATAATGACTGGAAGCTGCATTACAAGATTAGAAGGTACAAAATTAGGCTTTTTTGTGGAAAATTTTATTCATAATTTAAAAAAAGTGTTATATTTAAGGTTAGATTAAGTATAATCTGAACTGATTATCTTCATCACATAGTGCAACTTTTAGGGTATATAAAACTGAATTAAATATGTTTGGACCGCATTAAATTGAAGAATTAAAGTATTTTAAATAGATTATCTGATAATTTACTAACACCATAATGAATTATGTCAGATATAAATAAGTTGACTCTGAAGATTATATTTTGATAAAGTTGATAGGATTAGCTTGAGAACATTTAGGTTAATTGATGTTAACCAGACAATCATTTATTTCTATGTTTAATCATTTTTTGGTTAAGAAGACAGAAGATCTCTTTCTACAGCGATGCAATTCACAGGTTTGTGTTTGTGTCTGCATGTGTGTGCAAATGATCACGCGTGTCCAAATATTTGTATTTTTTTGTTGTCTTTAATATATTTAAAGCACTTTGTGCTACTTCTGGTATGAAAGTTGCTATTTGATTTAATTTTAAATGAAATTTAAATGATGTTCATAAGTCAGATAATTGAATAAAATAAAGTTTCGGTGCAATTTGAGAATACTGTGAAAGTTTTTCTTGCAAAAAAGATTTACTTCCTTGTTGAATTGGACTTCATATAAACAATTATTTGGAGTGAGATGACAGGAAAATGACTTTAAATTAGGATACATAATTCACAAAGTAAATAAAAGTAAAATAAAAAAAGAAATCTCAACAAAGGTGCTGTGTTGTTTCTTACTAACCTTGTTCGTATCAGTGATGGCGTAGGCATGGCCTTTTATCAGCCCGTCTCCTGTCACTTTACCTACATCTTTGTAGCTGCTGGCCTTTGAGGAGGAGGAGAGACGCTAAGGTGAATAAATCGTAACATACACTTTACAACGTAAACACTTTGACCTGAATGAACCTGGATCATCATACCTGGATGAAGCAGCTGAGCAGGCTGCCTCGAGACAGGGCAGCGGTCAGCAACTTCCACAAGACAGGCGGGGTGTAAGATGAGACAAGACGTGAGTATGCGATGCCTCCTGTGAAATCCTCCATGCCCTCTGAAATGTTGCCCCCCTTCAGGCTTCCGTAGGATCCAACTAACCTAGATTATAGGTGAGACATTTATCTCTTGAGGCAGCGCTTCTCAGTCAAACTGCTGCAGCAACAAACACGCTGAAGGCGTGTGGGTGATCTCAGTCATTACAACCCAGAAACATATGCTAATAGTGGCAACTGACTTGGCATAGGCCTTTTCCAACAGGGCGCTCCAAAACTCATTGCGGGTGTGAGAGTAGCTGAAGAGCAGACGGCCTTCTCGTACTGGCAGCCTGTCATCCACAACCACCTCCACCCACACACCATACTGCCAGAACTGCACAGAAGGAGAGAGACGGCAACAGGAAACGGGACATGGTGAGAAGAGATGAGGCCTGGATGTAATGAGTCAGGAGAAAATACGACCAAGAGGGAGGAGTGTGAATCTCAGCTCTATCGCCACAAAGCGCAGCTAGATATCCAGCTGACACAGATAACATGAATATAGGGTTTTTTTTCCTACCAACTCTACAGAAGAAGGCATCTTTCTTCCTGTTGAACACAGATGCCTGATGAACTCAGAGAAGGTGAGTAAGACTGAACCACAGCAAGAAACAGAGTTCTCTTCTACCCTAACACCTTAAAAAGAGTTTATACATGGTTAATTTGCTGATTTCTTTAGTTACATGTAAACAAAACCTATAACAGTAACATTTTGTGACTTGCTGTTTGGATTAGACTTGTTAAGGATTAGAAAATGATCATGGTAAATGTGAAAAACGTCCATCCGTTATCTGTACAGCTTATTCTAGTGAAGGGTTGTAGCTAGCTGGAGCTATCCCAGCAAGCACTGGGGGAGAGGCAGGGTAGAGAGAAACAACCAGGCACATAGACATTCACTCCTAAGGGCAATTTCACATGACCAGTCAGCCTAACCTGCATGTCTTTGAATGGTAGGAGGTTTGAAGGTTTTGTTAGGGGGGGCCTCCCAGGTTCAAGTCAGTGCAATGTGAGACTGGTGGTAGGTGAAGACAGAGCCTTGGACATGCTCATTAAAGAGGTGCAGGAACAGACGAAGAACGCACTGAAAGGAATTTATGTCCCTTCTGGCATGAAAATAAATAGTAGCTGGAATGTTGAGTTTCATGACTTTGGATAGGGAGGAGAAAAAAATGGATGAATGGACATGCATTCGCTCTCCTGACCACTAGAGGTTGCCTGTTGTTCAGATAAAGGTATTATCAGGCTGCATGGCCTATTGGGGTGTATTCGGATGGAAGAAAATCTCAAAAATTGAGACAGCCAGGAGTTAAAAAAATGCAGGAGAAAAAGACTAAATAGATGAAACTGGTCATGACTGGTTGTATGCGTCCTGTTCCTCCTGCTGGTTCTTTGTGTTTGTGTCTCCTTGTTTGTTTGTGTGTCCAATTATTATCAATTTTGTAATGCCCTGAAGCCATTAGTCAGCTTCTTTATGAGGACAAAACCATGTCACCTATAATTTTAATCATAAAAGTTTAGGATGATGAAGCATTTTAAGGGAAGGGTTGAGTCTGGGGTGCTAGGGGCCAGTGGTAGAGCTGTGGTTAGCAGCTAGGATCTCTGAAAAGCAAATAAAAAATACACTGGCCTGTGAAACTCTGTATGCATGACAGTGCATGTGTTTGATAGTATGTGTTAGGTAGCCACTCTGTGCATGTCAGGACTGCTCTCCCACCACACCACCTAAAAGGCTAAATTAATTTCCATTCCTTTGCAGTCCGGCTTGTTCAGTCATGTCACATTCTTCCCAACAGTCTCCAAAGGTCCAAAGCTTCAGGGCATTATAACTGCTGCATAATCACAAAATAATCAGTTTTCTTTTATAAGCTTTTATTTGTCCAATGAGAAGATATTTTAGTGATTTGATTAGATCAGAGCCAGCAAATGATGAACTAAATAAATTAAAGTCACTATTTGTAATGAGGCGATAAAAGAAGTGTTTATATTTTCTCTTCTTACATGTGAGACCATGCAGTAATGACACAAGGATGAGTTTATTACTGTTTGATTCTGCTACCTTGATTAAAAACATGATGGCACAAGAGCTAAATGATAAGACGTCTTATTAAAAACAGTCTGGAAAGATGGAGCCAAATCAGGAGCGTATCAATAAGTTCAGAGACTCAACAGGCATTAATGGCATCCATAAATCAGATCTAACATTTATGCTTAAACAAATAAATAAATGCATATAGCCTAAGGTTATATGAGTGATTTGAGTAAACATTAATTCATATAGGAAAAGTCCATAAAAAAGGATGAATGTATTTATTTTTATGTAAACTTAGTATGCGAGTATTTTTCCGTTAAATGGCTGCTTGGACAGGTTTTATTGTGAATGTAGTGATGTGCAGGTGTTGGTTTAAATAAAGAAGAAGAACGTGCACATTATGTAATAACTATAACTTAAAGACATCATTTAGTGTCCTCATCAAAGCGGATTTGTACTATAGTAAAAACAAATGCACATTTGTTCATATGCAGCATCGCTCACTGTCAACAACACTTAGACAAAAAGATGAGTATCAAATATGACGTAATAGCTAGAACTCTTCTACAACACGCTTAACGCAAAACACATGTTTCTTCATGAATAAATTAGAAAATGATTTCAAATTACACTTTATCTAACTTCAACTTTATCAAAATGTGATACTGGTGTCAGAATTATTATTTTAAGAAATGTAATTACATAAAATGGGAATATACTTCATCAGACTCAGAGGTAATGTTATAATAATCTTTTATGCCATCTTATTACACTTAAAGAAAGCCTCAAACACATTTTCACATGTCTGTAGTTCCAGCCTGCTGAGGGCCACAGTGGTGAAAGGAGGTCTTGTCAAAAGGTTTTGGTTCTGACTTTGGGAACAAAAGGCCGGTGCCATAAGACCATAGGCTATATTCAGACTGCAGGCTTATTGGAAGTAACCCAAATCTATTTTTTTTTTTTTTTTTTTTTTGCCCCTATGCGACCTGCACCTGATAATTTCACAACAATCTGACACACCACTGATTTTTTCAAATGAGACCGCGGCCACTTGGGTATGTGGTCCTAAATACCATACACATCTCATCTTTTTCCACTTGACTTCGGTCGGCCAGGTCACATTCATCCGACCTGCACGTCATTGATACAGTGTTTCAGAGAGACGCTCAGCAATGTGCATAAAGGTTCTGCAAGTCATTAGGAAATTATTGATAAACTCATTAAAGGTGTTGCATCACTCTCCTGGCTCTCACTCACTCCTGGCTGCAACTTTAATCCACATGTTTCTCTTTGTGTTTCTCTTGTTGCTGCTTCCTCACAAAATGCCATCTGACTCTCCTCTTTTGTAATCTCCTTAAAACGATACAATTGAAAACATGCCGACTACATTTGGATAATAATTTTTAAATGGCAAGATGCACGCTGCTGTTACCGTCATGTTTACTTCTGTAAACACAAAAACGTCACTCACATTGACGTGTCTTCTGCACATGCAGGTCTCTTTCGTGCGCATAACGTTCATACAGGAGATCGCATACACGTATGTAATTGGAAATGTGAACAAACTCTTAAAAATTGTTCCCAAAGTAAGAAGATCCAAGTTCATTCAGACATCATAAACATATCTGAGAAACATTTTTGGGTAAATTTGCTGGATCTTAGCTCATAATGAATAAAATCCTTCTTTGATTGAGATGACAGCGATTGTGAACATGCTCAGGTTCCTTCTGGAGCATCACATTCATGAAGGTGTATCAGAATGACAAAGATGCATTTTGTTGTTGGTAAACTTTGATGCTTGTAAACTCTCTAAAATGTAAAAATGACTTTTTTAAGGAATGAATAAAGTCAAATATAATGAAGCCTATGTGTTTAGGAGGAAAAGAAAAGGACCAAAAGGTTTACTCACCCTAAAATGGAAGATCCCTGCATACGGCTTATTCAAACTCTGGTTGGGTGGCTGCACATTATCAAAGAGTTTAGAGTGTTGGGTCAGACAGGACAGCGCTGCCAGCAGCCAGCAGTTACCTGATCAATAGAAAAAAACACATCAGGTTGATAAGATGTGATACAAAGGCATCTGTTACAGCTGCCACCAATTAGCTCCAATCAAACCACCCATTTAACATGCAAAGTCTCCTCTGATGTTCCCCGGCTGGGATTGGCTCCTCCTCACCCCACCTCTATCATCTACCCTCCTGATTCGCTGGCCATGTGACCAATGGACTTTCCACACATCACCACCCCTGCATAAAAGGAGCTGTAACCCAACATTCAATGGCAGCTGTGTTCTGAAGGCAGTTTGCCCAATTTGCCCCTCTTTTGTCCTGGACTGGTTGTGAAGCCTTTAAGGCTGTTTAAGATAGAGTTGTGTTTTAGGTTGATTTGTGTACACATTGTAGATATCGGTTGTAATACCTTAAGACTGAGCTGAGAGCTATTGTCTTTCTTTTGTTTGGAACTGCTCTTAATTTTTGGTTGGCTGAGGGCTTAAATTGTGCTTGTTTAGGTGCTTTGTTAGAACCTGTCTCATTTAAACCATCTCACTTCATTTTGTTAACTGTCTTGTGGGACAATAAAAACCCATAATTCCATCTGGAACAATTCTTTTATGTTGCGTCCTTTCCCCCCGTGAGCTGGGTCGTAACAGCATCATTATGAGGGATTTTCCATTATAAAACAGTATGAATGCTTTTCAGGGGGCTGCAGATAGCTCTTTAGGATCTTGTAAAGTTAGTTGGTCCAGTTTCTAACACAGACACACATGCGCGCGCACACACACACACACACATAGTAATAAACACATTCCTCACTAACAGAAAGAATCTGTTCTGCTTTTGCCTCTTAAGATTGAGAACATCATGTTTTTATCTGAAACAATCGAAATCCCGCCCAGAAAATAAACTTTTAAGGTTGGGGGGGGAATTCTGTGACATATCTGCCACAGAAAACCATAAACCATCAATTCAGAAATCCCAGAGACAAGGACAATTTTCTGTGAAGGGCAGCATCACTACAAACAGAAAACTAACAGAACAACACACTGTTTGGCAACATGTGTGCTAATAAAGAGGGGGGAGAGGAGGAGTTGTGCACCCCCAGCTTGTGTTGTGGCCAGTGATACAGCGCAGAAAGAAATACTACTTATCCCAATATGCATTTTATGTCTGGCACATGGAGCTTTGTAATGAAATTACTATGAAGTCATTTAATTGTATTCAGATATTGGAACCATGCAGGACTGTTTCAGATTGTAATTATTATCTATTTATTTATTCTTTGTGGGTTTAAATTTGCCAGATGTTGAGAAAGGCAAAATTATAGGACAGTTCAGCATGTTGTAACCTCATTTCAACACTTAACAGTCTGTCATCCTTGGGGAGCACTGATGCAGGCAGGGGAGTTTTATACATTTCTTTACTCACCCAGTTGGCCCTGGCAGATATCAGTGGTCCCAGTCGTGCCCTCTACAAACACAGCATCCTTGTTGATTTCCTTCAGGAATGAAGAGAAATGAGAGCATTGTGAGCACAGGGGTTATGAATAGTTAAAGAAGAACTCTATTAATTTCTAGGGCTGAGATTTGTGCATACAGATGAATAATTAAGTTAGTATGGAACAAGATTACTTTGTATAACCGTATAAATCAGTGTTAAAACATATTACTAAAGAATGAAGGAAAAAATATTCTTTTCTTTCTTGCATTAGAGTGCAAGACATCACACACTGACTTATTGATATACTTGCACACTGTCTGCAGAGTTCATAGAGGCAAAACCATTAGGTCCACACCTTTGGTCGCTTCCATGTAATTGCTTTTTTTGGATCCGGGTCTTCAGGCAAACCGATGGACGTCTGGTTAGCCGGGAAGGTTGGATCAGAAAACAGAACACCGGATTGCAAACACTTGTCGAAAAGAGTTTTAAAGTCCTGCTCCCGAAATTTGATTGGGTTTTCGATGGAGCCCAGAGGTGCCGTGTTGTCAGAGGCCATGCCGCAAAATGATGATGAAAAAGACTTAATCAGATGCAGCGTGTGAAGCACCGGCGCTTAAATACAGCGAGATGTGCACACACCCCCTACTGGGACACCTCCCATCCAAAGGAATGCAGTGCGCCGGGGGCAATGAGATCTAGCGTCCGAGTAATAACATGGTGCCAACAGCGGCTTTGATCTTCCTAATTTATCCTCCATCTGCAAGAAAAAGCAGAAGGAGCCTACATAAAGACTGGACAACTGAGTACCTTTACAAGCTCCTGAACCAACATGAGAACATTTTCCGTTTGCTCAGATGTTGCTGCTCGTTGTTGTTCTGATTTATTACCGATGTCTGTTTCTATTGCACTTAGTCAACTAATATATATATATATATATATATATATATATATATATTTAAGCATCTCTTTTAAAAAGAAATACTGCAGACACGAATAACTCTATTAATACCACATGCATATGAAACTTTATTCCCCTAAAAAATCATTTAGAGGAAAGCAAGTTTGTAAATTTGTATTTTTTTAGGATATACTGTATTTCTTCATAAATGTGACCTTATTATAATAATATTTTCTCACAAAGTCCAACTAAATACAGAAATTCCAAAGAAAGCAACATTCAAAGCTTATTGGTTTGGCTATTATATAGGCTAATTGAAAAAAAAAAACATGTTTACCAATCTTATCTTCATCTAGGCTGCCACTGTCTTGTATGTACTTTAGATGTCATTCTACTTTAACAGACATGCAAAAAACTTGATAAGGAAGTTTATTTATTTGAATCAGGAGTGTTTGAGTACGAACATATCTGCATCATCCAGAGAAATGCTGAAGACTTGGATTGATAAACAATCCTTTGAATTATCATGATGTGGAATTAAGTTTAGTGAATGATTCTAATTCACATATGTGACATGAGGGTGGTCAACCACAAAAATCCTGATAATCTTTGATCACTAAGATAACAACGAAACTTTTGCAAAGTTAGCCAAAGGCCCCCCAAAGACACCTAACTCATGTCTGTATCTGTTTGCTTGATCAGTGAGGTAGGAATGTTTTTGGAGAAAACAAAATAGCATAAGAAGCTTTTCTGTGAAATGTGGTGGTGACATTTTCACAGTTTGGCTTAATTTATTTATTTACATCTAACAGTTTTCTGTAATTGATGAAGTGACAGGAAAATATAAGAAAATATGTCTGTTAAATGCAAGGACAAAGAGAGGAATGCAAAAAGACAAAAAAGTCATTTAAGCAAACAATGGTTAAAGAAGAGGAATTGAAATCAGCTGTTTGTAAAAGGAAAACACCAAACATCCCTGAGCTGAAGCTGTTCTTGAGACAGAAATTTTAGCTTGAAATTCTAGCAGTTACCCATTAAAGTGATCAGATACCAAGCTGGATTACTTTTGTCAATAGATATCTAATCTAATATTTTTATCTTATTTGCTCAGTTGGGTTATTTGTATACACTGTTTAGTAAACATGATGACTTATGATTCCTTTATCCGGACATAAACTGAGGAATTCCCAAAGTGCTGAAAATGTTTCCGAAAAAAAGAAAGGACACCTGAACAAGAAATGTTTCTTCTCACATTTTTTTTATTTGCCATAGATAAATGTTTTTAAGACTCTACAGCTTATGTTTCACCAAAATGTGTGCTGCTTACATATAACTGCTCAGAGGAAATGCTGCTCAGTTCTGTAAAATCAGCACTAGAGGACAGTCTACGCCACCTAAAGGATTTAAGATATTTGTGATAACTTTTCATTTTCTCTGGGAAAATATTACAGAATAGTATTTTAATTATCTACTGGCTTTGAATTGGAGATGATTACTGATCAGTAGGACTCTGTGTTCACCATAAATAACATGTTTACCTCAACCAAGGAAGCTGTGTTATTATTAGTTTGTCAG
>JBAMHX010000010.1:14678829-14695222 GCA_037177515.1 Pseudomugil tenellus | reverse complement strand
CTGATGAGCCTGTGCAATCCTCCACATCAGTGGTATCTGCAGCAGGGGAGAAAAATCAGATAGGGGAGAAAAATCAGATAGGGGAGAAAAATCAGTTGGGGAGAAAAATCAGATAATGACCACATGAAACAGTTTAGGAGCTCTGCGGTTCTGGAAAGAGAAAATAGATTAACTTAAAAAGTCTTTATTAGCTGTTTTTTGTATTTTGTATTTTTTATCTTGTAATCTTACTTTTGAGGAAAAAAAACATTAAAATTGAATATTTTGGTGTTTGGGATGAAAAGTGAGGAGATTTTGCTTCTAAAAGTAGAAATCTTGCCACAATCTTGGCAGTTTAATTTCCCTGAATGCTGCACATAAATCATATCTCACACTGAACACAGACATGTAGCATTTCTCAGGTTCATTTACTCATTTTTTCAGCACTTAAAAATCAACAACTCACGAGTCTGAAACCTACATGCATATGTCCAATATTCAATCAGCACATAGACATTACAGAGCAACACATTCCAGCTCATATCGATTTCTGAACACAAGCTTGTAGCCCTGCTGTTATAAACTGCAGACAGAGTAGTGTTGACCTCAATGGAAAAAAACACACATGCATGGTGATTGAAAGTGCTACTTTCAGTTATAAGCTCAATGAGGCCAATCTGCTCAAACAACACTGACCACTTCCTTTAACCAGTTACAGATCTGCTTGCTGTGGAGGAGGCAGCTGGGTGCAGGGTGCAGAGAGAGAGGAGCCCAACGGTCCATCTCTGCAAAAGCTTACACGTCTTATGACTGCAATCCAGTACAGAAATCAATTACTATGAAGGTGTAAAATCATAACTGAGGCGTTCACCTTTCACTCAAAATAAGACGTTGCCCTACCAGCTGCAGGCAGCGGGAGTTTCTCAACAGGAAGTGGATTGCAATAAAAGAGAAAAAAAAAGTGACTGAAGGTGTTTGAGATAAGAGCAGTGTGTGTGTTTTATACACTACAGTTCAGAGCTGCTAATCTAGTTTGATATTAAAAAAAAACCTGTGAAACAAATCTTGTGTGGTTTGCAGTTCTGACTGCACCAGAGTCTGCAGGCAGTGTTTTGTGAGAACTTTACCCAAACATCTGAAGTGCTTTTTCCCCCATTTTGTGTAAACTACTTCTATAACTCTAAGCAGGTAGAGCCCTTTCAAAAAGGAGGAGGAAGAGAAGTAGTGGGGGGGTGGTCAGAAGTGTAGGCTGTTGCTCAACAGTGGGCACACCTTGATGCCTGCGCTGGCTGGAACCACCTGCCCAAGCTGGGCAGGCCAGGGAACAGGACAGGTACAGACAGTACAGTTTGGAGTCGGATCTCGCCAGTTGTTACTCAAAAATGTCACCTTTCCTGTTTCAGGGCTGCACTATTTGTGCAGACTTGCAAAGCGCGGTTACGCGCGTGCACTCATTCAGGCGCGCACACACACAACAAGGAGTTGAGTCAGAGGCTGTGGTCACACCATGACACGCACCGATGGTCTTCAGATGAGAACTGTAAAAAACTCAAGTTTAATTTTATGTAGGCTACTTGTTTCCTCTCGAGGTTTATAAATATGCTCATCAGTAAATTAACTGCGGCTCCAGTGTGGAGAACAAGAGTATTATTTCACTTACAGATCAATAAAAAGTGGTATGATCTGACGCAGGACGCAGCTCGGGTCTTGTCTTAAACACAAGTTGATGTCAGACTGATAGCTGGGAGTTATTTTTTTAAATAAAATTAAATAAAAACTGAATAAAAGCCAGAGACCAAATGAGAAACCTGATCATCCTCTAACCTGGAAACATTAATAATCGTGTTCGGACCTGTAGCCTCTGAGCACAACGTGCCAATAAACCGGTCCTTCCTCTACGTGAACTACAGCAGCAACAACACACACCAGGACAAAACACGGACATTATGTCCCCTTCCTTCAACATTTCGCTGATAAGATTTGATTCTGGATGGAGGATCCCAACAAAGTATGAAAACTAAGAGTTTTGTAAAGTCTCTGATGTTTGGTAATTGAAAGAAAAAGCCTGTGTGTGCTTAAACATCATCCCTTCAATATAACCGGTGCCAGGACACATTGAAGCCAAATGAGCAAAATGGCACTAAATAAAAACGCATAGTGTGTCTGAATTCACATAAAGCAATCATACTGGTCTGCCTCCGTCCCAACGTGCCCACACAGCGCTTCTCTCCCACCCGGCTTACCTTGAATTGCGCTCAGGTGCTGCGGTCTGCTTCCAAGTTTGCGCCTGGACATCTCGTCGAGCGTTTGGCACCTTTCAGGGTCCCAAACTCAAAGCTACGCGTTGTCCGGCTGCTCCTTCTCCGATAAGCTGACCAAAACTTGAGCGGCGTGGACGGACTGATAAGAGTGGTTGGCCTCCGCCTGGGCTCGCGCTGAGCTGTGGTGAAGACAGCGTTCAAGTTCACGCTTTTCCCCCCCGCTGCGAGCGGAGGGCAAAAAGGGGCATGGGCGACTGAAAGCACCGCCCGTCCACACAGACCCTAACCCCGCCCTCTTTGGGTAAACGCTCCGTAAACAACAGCTTATATACCTTGAAAGCGATCTCTTATTTAAATATTGATTTTGCTTCAACCCGATCTGTGTATGATTCCGTGGAGGTTTTCAGAGCCGATGGTGCGCATCATCATTTACTTCCTCCCCAGGAGCTCAGAGGAACTACCGAACTGGTTTTCCACAGGTGTCTCCAAACACAAAACCGGAACCAGGGTACATTCATTTCTGCTTTTCTTGTTTACCAGCTGTGACTCCTGCACACCCATTAAACACAGAAACGCTCAAAAGTTACGGGACAGCTGCTGTCAATGGCGACACCTGTCGCCACCTACTGGTGAGAAGGACGCAGTGCAGGGGCAAATAGCACCTTTCCGCATTATTTACTGATTATTCTTTATGTCAGCATCTTTATGGCATTTTCAAACTTTTTCAAAAAAATATATTTGCTGCGATTTCCTTTTCGGTTTAGTCCAAGACAGGAAAAAAGATAAAAGTTTCAAACTAGGTTTATTTTTGCTGCATTTAACATTACACGTGAAGAAAAGTTGTCTGCAGTCAACCAGCTGAGGACATCGTACAAAAAGAGTAATTGTTCTACTAATGCATCAACTAAATCTGTGCTCATAACAGTGGGTTAAATGATGTGTATAAATATCCTGTACATAAGCTCATGAGACCTGTTTTACATGTTTTTAGGTTTGAGTGTTTCCTGTTACAGAAGTTGTGTGAAACATGACAGCAGGATGACAGGACAAAAATATTAAGCATTGCTCAGTATTAAATACACTGAAAAAGTCAAAATGTCCCAAAAGGAACTGGCCATGAAGAAAAGGAAGAGTAGGCATGCATGAAATGAAGAAAGCAAACATTTCATGACTTGTTAGAGATGATGCAAAATGGAAAAAAGGGAAATCGAACTTGGTTTGGCTAACCAAATAATCAGTTATCAGTGAATCACTCAACATTTTCTGCTATATATGAAATCAGTACAAGAGTTTCAGAAGCAGGTATCTTATGCTGGTTTATTAAAAAACAGCCATTTCTTCATATTTCATGTGGGCTCTTGCTGACGAGTGTACCCATAACCAGCTGTTGTATGAAGGCTCTGTAAGATGCATCCATTGTCCACCTTCTTGTTCAGTGTCTGTAGTACGGACTCCGTGACCGAGAATGTGATCTCCTAAAGAAACAAAAAATTAAAAAAATAATAAAATGACTCCCTAAACAAAAGCACAGGACGTAACTGATGAATCATGAAGTATAATCATAAAAAATTGTTGAAGCTCTTTTGATCTGAAGCATTAACATCTGGCTTGCCAGAGCAGTAATATTTATCTTTCAATCACATGTAATTCTATATTAGTAGCAGCAACAGAATTAATTAAAGTGTTTGATAAGACAGCTTTGACTAGCATTACTCTGTTCATCTATGTCTCAAACTAGATCCTGACAGCTAAATTCCAGTGGATGAGTACCTTCACCTGTACAGGTATATAGTACGGTGTTAACACTCATGTAACTGCAGCACAGAATAAACTATGCAAAATTATAAATCACTTTTAGATTTGTTCAAAATCCCTAAACAAAGTGATAAGATTTGTTCCGCATGCACGACTATCCAGCACTTTATCATATTTAACACCTGCTCATTCTTGCTGTCGATGACGTCTTAACAATGTAATGCATGAAGGAAATGGGACAAGCTCAGGGTAATGTTTGCATCAAGTATCACACTGGTAACACAAAGTGGGGGGTTTGAATACTTCAGAAACAGCTAAATCAGAGATATTAACAGTTAACGCAAGTGGGGGTGGGAGGAAAAGTCGTTTTTAAGATGCACAAATGTTTAAAGCAAATGGCGCAACATGAAATCATGGAAGTGCGAGATTCAGACCACACAACAGTCATGATGTCCAAATATGAAAATGACTGGTAAACCCTGCATTAAAAACCAGCAACAGGTGGAAGTACTTCAGCTTTTAGCTGGTGGTTTTGCTTGTTTGGAAACTCCATAACGTTTGGGGTGGTGTGACTATGCAAATAAACTCTGATGCAGGTTAAAGAAGCAAACTCGGCTCTCTGTAAGCTTCATGAGAACTACACTATTAAATTTTATTTTATTTATTTATCATGGACCATGTACAAATACTTTAATCTAGTATGAAAAGAGATGCTTTGTACCAGATTTAGCTACGAGCTACTTTCCACCGGCAGTTCTTGAGCAGCTAAACGCAATGCAATAAAACATTAGAAAGTAAAAAAAAAAAATTACAGTAAAAATACAAAAATGATCAAAAAGTCATTGTTAAAATAAATAATATAAAATTATCGAAAGTTTAGACAAAAAAAGGGGACATTAATGATGAATGACAACGTTAAGCTTGTTACATACCCAACGAGAAGCAAAAACTCTCTTTTTGTTCTCGAGGCCCAGAAAAGAAAATGACGTAATTTTGTTCTTGCGGATGTGGTTGAAGACACATCGGCTTCTTACGGGGCTCCGAGAAGTTAGCTAAACGGATAGTTTAAATAAAACAACTGATTGACATGAAAAAAATCCCAAAAAGTTTGCAACACGTATTATTTAAAGACACAGTAGCGTCCACAACCCAGCCGAGGACAAATTATTTAGTTAATAATAAAATAAGCGGGTTAATTGTTTATTGCATATAAAAGCACAGACATCCCATCTGCAGTGATCCCCACCCCGTTGCACACAAAGCTTCTCGTGGAGCATGTACGGTCCAGACCACAGAGAACATTTTTCGTCATGTCAGCTTCTTATGGCGGATGCAACAAGCTTTCGGGTACCACAGGGCATTATGGGTAAACGCGAACAAAGCATATGTGCATGTAGAATGAACAGCAGTTGATTTATTACAGATAACGTATTGCTAAAAAGAAAGGCGCGCAGCTTAAATGCTGCATCTCCAAGAACTGCGATGAGTCTGAGAGACACAGTTTGTGCGTTAATGTGAAAAAAACATGTTTTATTACGCTTCATTGGAACTGTAGAGATTCTTGTGGCTTCTTACATACCTTTTATGCGAGTTGTGTTCTCGGCCTGGGGGACAGAGGACACAGAGCCACAATGAAAACAAGTGCATGCCTGAACATCTTACAGCCTATAAAACTTTGACAACAGAAATTGATGGCAGCAAATCAGAAAGAGGTTTAGCTGGTTAAATATTTTGGCTGTGTGGGCATGCAAGACTGAAAACACAATAAACACTGCAAGTCCATCAAACCAAATTCTTCATGATTGATACAGTTGCATGTGATTAAAGACATTTACTCTTACCATATTTGGAGGGAGAAGGCGAGTGGCTCTGCCGCCCGTACTGTCGTTCCCATTCGTCCCTCTCTTTCTCACGCCGCTCACGTTCCCTAAACACAGAGCCTCTGGGTCAGACTATTGCAACACACAAATACCATACAGTCCACTTCAACACACACAGCCTTACTTCATACGGATCTTGCGTGCCATGGCTCGTAGCTCTCCTTCTCGCTCCTGTAAGATAAACAAAGAACAATGAACGGGGAAATAGGGGACAAGACAGCCTTCATTTCTGCATTAATCTGAACTAAAAGCAAAACAAAACTGCACAACAACCCACACTCACCTGCCGTTTGTGTTCCTGCTGCTGGATCTTCACCTGAGCAGCTTTTTTATCCGCCTTGGCTGCAGGTAGAAAAAAAATAAATGCATTGCTTCACAACAGTTCCTGGACAATTGGGCTTTAATTCCCAGCACATGAAAAAAATATAGTAGGAAAAGTAAAAAATAAATAAAATATTTTAATACAAGATCATTAATTGTCCCTTTGTGAAAATGTAAGAAAATAACTAATTTATTAGAGGATATTTACCATTAATTAACCATGTTATATATCAAAATTATAGCATGATCTCCTTCCTGGTATCACTCAGCAGTAGGACATTATGTTCTACAGGAATTTGAGCAATAAATGTTTTTTTTACAATAAACCAAAATCTCAGAAACTCTTATGTACCAAATATCTTACATTGGAACTCTAAAGGATTAACATGTTCACGCATATGTGTGGTTTCTTTACTTGCACACAAACCAAACCACAAACGCATGCAGCCTCAGCAACACTCACACTGCTTGTTGAGCGCCTTTTGCATTCGAAGCTTCAACCGTTCCTGTGGGGTCATCTTGGGCTGCAGATGACACAAATATGTTAGCACAACCTTTCACAGGCCAACTGAAGTGTTTGAGAGTGCGTGTATGCGTGTTTGTGCGGTAACACAAATTCGATACAATCACCTTTATGTACAGTAGCGGCTGGAGACAAAAAGGCGGGGATAAATTAATTACAAGTGTTGTTTGTTGAGTCAACACACAGAGCGTGTGTGTGTGTGGACAGAGCCAAACTGCTGCTGTAGGACAGTTAAGTAACAAGCTAGGTTCCAGTCACATGAACCTTTACACAACGTATTTACATACACAATACTGTCAGAGATAAAAGGATGGAGATAGGCTGAAGGAGAACAGAGGGTCAGAGGGTGAAACATGAGCAAGTTCAGGTCCGGCAAGTTTAGAAAAGTTCAGGAAGCGCCCGTGGCGTTTTGTCACGCACACGCCCATCACTGGGTTGTTCAGACCTGGCCAGGCAAGAAAAACTGCAGGCCACAGGAACGTTTAGCAGAAAGGCACATCAAAATTTCTAGTCTAGTTTGATCTAACTCCGTTTCTTCTTCTCCAAGACTGAGAAGCTTGATCAGTAAAAAGTATTTGTGGCTATAGAAAAACCTTAACTTTCATAATGATAACTGCTCAAATGTTATGAAAATGAGAACGTTTGCTTTCTCTCCAGAAACTGTTCTTATATTTCTCTAATTATATCTATATTAGTGGTTTTTCTGTTGAAATGCGGGTCAAAGACTAATAAGTGTCTATCAAAAACAAAAACCAGATTGACTAACAAACATGATCATTTTGTGATTTGGAAAACAGCCCTTAACCAAATCAGTCACTTCATTCATCTTATGGTCAAAGAAGTGACACCCTGCAGTAAATTTGAGACTACAAACAGATACGTTAAGACATTTCAGACTCATGCACGTATGTTTGTGCAGCACGCATTGACTCACCACTCATACCAATCACCATTACAGTCCAAACGTTCATTCACAGAAAAAGCGGCAATAATTCAAAACTTTTTCATGGTTTACAAAATTGCAATAACATTGTAAATTTACAGCAGAGGTGCGGCTTTGACCGTAGAATATGTCCACTTTTTAGGTGGAGGTTTTTAAAAGCAATCATTTTATTGTCTGTGTGCAACAATGGCTCCTACATCCCAGTCTGATGGACAACCATGTCAGCCTGTCAGGGATGAGGGAGGCGTAGGCTTTAGCAAGAAACCCAGTTAGATCAAATTCTTACTGACTTTGGCAGCTCCCGTCTCTTTACCACCCGCAGTGTCAGGCCTGAGGGGAAATAAAGAGGAGATATAATTAAATATTAACCAAAAAACAAATTCAAGAGTCAAGACATCTATTTATCTAATTATTCTAAATTAAACAAAAGCAAGAAAATCATCAGGGAAACAAACATTATGAGTAAAACCTGGTTAACTGTAGCATTTTAATAATAAGACTGGGTTAAAGAACGTAGGGCTGCACAATTCTGGGTAAAATGAGAATTACGATTTTTTTTTTTTTTTGCCAAGAATTGAGATCACGATTCTCTCACGATTTTTTTCCAATATAAATATTTGTTGCACAAATCGCCGGCACATGAGCTTCGCAACAGCTGACTCTGAATATAAAAACAATAAATGTCACTTTTCTTTTACCTAAACAACCTTTGAATAATTTTCTGTTGTTCATTTGTTGAGAGAAAGAAGCAGCGCTTGTTTTTATGGAGATGATGTCCCCGAGCAAAGTGTGGTACAAATAATGTTTTTTTCTTCTTTTTTTGTTTTTAAATTGTTATTTGGAAATTAGATTGCATAAAAGTGTGAATTGAGATGGCGATTTTTAACGATTAATTGTGCATCCCTAAAACAACCACATACAGTCTTTCGCTACGTAGAACCATCTTTTTCATGAAGTGATTGTCAGCAAACTCACAAACATAGTTTAAGTTTAAATTTAAGTGTGGACTGACTTTCATTATGTTATAAAACGGTAAAAAAATGTAAGCATATGTTTTATCGTAGCACAATCAAATACACAATCCGAGTGGGCTTAAAGGGGTCAGCCTTAAGAGGCTTAAAAATTATGTATTAGAACAATACTAAGAATGAAATTAGTCATTCAATCAACCCATCCAATAAAAAAAGTAAAAACTTAAACATAAAAATTTTCACCAGGAAATGGTGAATTTATTCATTTATAGCTGGAATGTACTAATTCAATACATATGGTGTACTGACACAGGGACTAATCCTTCATGGTCAATGTTTGTGACACATTATAGGAAACAAAAAATAATCTGTGTGTCCCTGTACATGCTTGGATTCTCTTCAGGTACCAGGTTTCCCCCACAGGACAAAAACACACGTTTGGTTAATTGGTAACTCCAATTTCATCCTAGAAGCGGTTATGAGAATGAACACTTGTTTCTCTCATTGTATTGACCCTGTGATGGACTGATAGCCTGTCCAGAGTATTGAGGATTTGCATGCGACATCATGTGACCTTGTTTATGTAGCCATACTGATAGACAAGCTTCTTTAAATGTGTCTGGACTCACTAGTACAGGTTCTTTGTTTTCTTTTATTTACTAAAAATAGATAGCACAAATGATTCCCATGGTGTGATTTCTCTTTCCAACACCACCAAGCATCTGGATGAGCAATTCAGAATGCGCTGGAGAAAATAAAGCCAATTTCGTGTGACCCATACGGCCTTCCAATAGATATTCTCCTCAGTCTTGAGGGTGGCGAACTACCCTGATGTTTGCTACCCAGACCTATCACTACATTATCCATGATCCTTCCGCATACAGTGCTGCTGAACTGCAAGTGCCCGTAAGCATATAAATATTTTACCATGGTTAGTGAACAGATTCATGGTGACCTTTGATCATGAAGAGGAGTCTTTGTATTGACTGCCACAGTAAGTTAGAGATGGTTTATTAGTACCAAAAAATGCTTTCTAGATAAAAAAAAACAGACCTAAGAACATTACTGGTCTTTGGAAGCAGAATAAATTAATGTTGCTATATCTGCTATTCATTCAGGCAGATGATGTCAGTGTGGCAGTAATTATACATGTATAGCAACTTTGTAAGCATCACCTGTGAGACGGTGGCTCTGTGTGTTTGGTTATGTGTAAGCTACCAGCAGCTATGATGAGCCATCTACTGAAAACGGACATTAAATTCACAGGCTTCGTACATGACTGGGAGACTTGCGTTGCTGACAAGTAGATGTAGTCCTGACCAGTTTTCTCCAGTTTATTGATGCAACATTAACAATATCAGTGTCCTCAAGGCTGCAGAATTATCCAATCTCTATCAGAGGTCCAACTTAATCCCACTTTAGTCAGATCTGAATGTTATTTTCTTATTCAAAGATTGATATACTAATTAAGCAGTATTTCAAGAAAACAAAACATTTTCCATGCGATCATGTGCAGTTCTAAGGTTTGCTTACTGAGACAGTGTCCTACATATAGTCTTCAATTGCAAGCTGAATGCAAGAAAGAAAACTGGCAATTCTTACGGACATACAATGTTGATCTAGACTTTTCTACAGCAATTGTACAGGATTCCCAATGTTTTTGTATAGCTTAAAAAAACCTTAAGTATGATATTTATCAATGCCATGATCCCAACTAAACTATGCAGCTTTTCATTTGCAGAGCACTAAATGCATCAATACCAGCAACCAAACATAACTGAAGACATCTGCAGAAAAACACTCATTTATTAACTATATTATTTTAACACTTGAAAGATTTTGAACCAAGTGTAAAAATTAAACATGTTATTTATTGTGAGAATTATTTTTCCAATAACAATTGATCTACTGAGAAGGTTTATCATAAAAGTAGGTGGAATTTCCTTCCTTATCTGAAGTGCAAACCACATTTTACAACTTCTGTATGTTTTCATCAATGGATAATATGACAATAATATTATTCTGGTGAACAAATCTACAGATTTTTTCTCTGCTGAATTAGAAAGTTTCTTACTTTCTCAGCTTGTCAGAGACGTTGGTGGCAGTAGGCTGGGACCCTTTGTGAGGAGGGGAAGGACTGTTGGGTGTGCGGCTGGGAGACTGGTAAGGACTGTGGCTGCCACTGTCTCCCCTACGATATCCTCCACTGCTCCGACCCCCTCTCCTTGTACTGCCGCCTTGCCGTGAGCTGGAGCGGGACCTATAGTAAAGGTAAGGGGGTATTAGATCACAGAAGTATTTATTAAGCTACAACTGTTGTGTTGCTGGGAGATTAATCTGACCTTGTTCGTCTGCGAGCTGAATGTCGTCTCCTATCCCTGTCTCTGTCCCTGTCCCGGTCTCGATCTCTGGCTCTGCCCCTGTCTCTGTCTCTATCCCTATCGTTGGACCGTGATCTTGTCCGGTCACGCCTCCTCCACGATCCAGCTCCTCCATTTCCTCCTCTTCCTCTGGAGTAGGATCTGGAACGCCGCCGTGATCGAGAGTGGCTCCGGGAACGGCGCCCATCCCTTCTCCCATGTGCTCGCCGGCCTCGCCGCGAACGGGAAGATGAGCGAGAGGAGGACTGAGATGAGGAACGAGAGGACGAGGAAGGGGAGTGACTGGAAGATGATCTCCGCCTCCTGAACAAATACAGACACAAAATTTAAAAAGAAATACCAGCCCAGAACCTAACCTTTCTTCAAAACACTTCTGCTCCTTCATGCAATAATTGCACAATATTATATAATTTATCATTTGATGAACACAGAAGATCTCAGCTTTCTGCATTTCTGCCATGCGCAACCATGAGCCAATCTATGTGCATCAAACATGCCCAATTACACTCATTTCTCTATGCACATGCACAGTTACTTTGGTCAGATTTGTTACTCATCAGCAGCCATTTCCGCTGATAGCTCATCTGAAAACTGATCCACCCTCACCAACCACAACCAAAATCCATCTGAATTCTCTGCACCAACAGCTGAGGTCATGTCAATGAACATAATTACTGCAAGAGAGCAAATAACCAAAGAAAAGCCAATAGGAGGGAAAGTTACCGACCGGGAGCCCCTGCTATGACCTGCAGAGTGCTGCAAGCTGGAGGGGGCATGGCCAGACTGAGGAGTGGCAGTTTGTGTTGCTGCTGCAGCTTCGTCATCACTGCCCCCAAAGCTGGTGATGAAAGTGATCTTTTCTGGACCAGGAGAACGAGATCGTGACCGTGACTCTGAGCTGGATTCTGACTCTGGCCTTTAAAAGAACAAAATTCAGACATCTGTGTTTAGATCATTGCTTAGATAAAATCAGGACACCTGGGATTACATAGGTAAAGTTAAGTGTTATCTCACCGTTTGTATGGGTCATATGTTGGACTGTCTCTTCTGGCATAACTGAAATACAGCAGGGTAACTATGTAAATGCTGATTTTGAGCCAACTGCAAGATTAAGCTAAAATTGTGTTATTTTACCTTGGTGGGCTGATCTGTCTACCTTTTAGCCTCTTCTCTCTGAACTCTCTCCTCTGTCTACGGGATCGGCGGCCCTGGCACAAATAAAGCATATGAATTTAAGAAAAATTTCAAACAAAAGTACACAGAACCAACTTCTTCAGTGTATTCAGTCTTACAGAGTACATGGCCTTCTCTGCCTCCAGAGCTTTGGCATGTTTAATGGCCTCTACTTCTTCTTTGTCTTTTTTCAACATCCTGACAGAAAGGTGAAACAATCAGCATTAAAACAGGAAATGACTGTATGTCCAACTGAAAACAATACATGTTTCACCCCATTTCATATTTCAGGTTTTAAGGAACAAATATTTTACCTGACAAAGTCACCTTCAGCCATTCCATATGGAGTTGCCATTTTGTTTAGTTCCAGCAGCTGTTCTGGGTTCAACTCATCAACGTCAACCTCCACATCTGTACATACAAACATGGAAAATTGGATCCTTGCAATTACTTAGGAGAGGGGCTAATCTATAAATGAACCATCATGCTCAAATAATTTATACACAGAAGATTCAAAATGGATGTTTATACAGTAAAACCTGACTCTTACATAAAACACAACATCTCCATTAGTTGTCCCCCCTGGGGTCCAACCAAAGTATATGTATATAATATGAGGTGCATGTTTTGAATGATTTTGAATGTTCACAAAAAAAAGAAAAACTTTCCATTTTTAGCAGAGAAATTTGAAGAGAAAAAAAGTTCTCTAGTATATAAAAAATTATCTATAGAATATTCAGTATAGAAATGTTTAAATCTTCACGAGTGGTAAGGTAATCATTCCTTCTAATAAAATTATTTTTAACTACTGAAGACTATGTAATACAGCGTTTTTAAAAAATTAAAACTATTTTTGTTTTGTCTAAGAAGCTTTACTTTTTCTTATGAGAATTATATTTCCAGTCACGTTTCCTCACCGATGTCAGGAATGCCCTCATCCTCCTCAGATTCACTGTTCTCTGAATTGTCTTCATCTTTGTCCGACTGGGGATCAGGTTCTGGCACAGTGCTGTCTTCGTACGTGTAACCAATCGTGGCTCTTTTCTCTGCCAGTCTGCTCAATGTGAGGATGGATTTATTAATACACGGCCAACATAAACCCTACACCAAGCAAAAATTTTTAAAAAAGCAAAACATTTCGAAATTCACATACTTTTTCTTCTCATCCTCATTTGGTTTCGATAGGCCACCATAGAGCTCATCCAGGTAGATCTGGTATAAACACTGCTCTTCAGAGACTGTAGGAGGACAGGAGGGACTTTAAATAGAGCAGGTTAACATATCTGCTGCCATAATGAATAACAGAGAACTGTGTGACAATTAATGTTTAATTTAGCGTTTAATTTATGTGAAAATATATACTCACTGTTGGCAAAGTCATTCTGAACCAACCCTCTGTAACGCTCGTAGTTACATTTCCTCTCCTCCATCTCTTGCTCTGGGGTGCTGTGAGACAAGCAGCATTAGATTGTCATGTTTACCACTTACTGCTCTACACACAGAGCACTTTTTGCTCTGACTGAAAATAGATTTAAGGTTGCTTACAGCATCACCTCTGTAGGCTCCAGATGCTCAAAGCACACCTCTCCAATACCTGCCCTTACTAAGCAGCACGGTAGTGAGGAAGTACTCCTTTGTAATCTTTTTTTGATATCTAGATCTTCTTGCTTAATTTACTATTTAAACTGACATTTTATTTGTTTGCACTGATGTTTTTTTTAAGAACAAATTATTTCAGCATTGTGTTTGATAGCAACAGAGCAGAGTAAAGCTTTTAAAATGAGCTTTTTACATGCTCAATGAAAAGCAAGCACAAGGAAATCGTTTGTTATGGTTTCATACTCCGTCAGAAGCTTTGTTTGCAAAGGGAGTGGGATGGAGGGCATCTGTGTTTTATGTGTGATAAATAATTGACCTGGATATTCATATTTAATGTGAAACTTCCTCTGTGGCAGGGTGGGCTTCTTTATGTGTTGCATATTTTTTCATATTTTCTCAATACCTTGAAGAACTGTCTGTTCAACCTTCATCAGTTACATTTCTAAAACCAGAACATCGAGTAGTTTTAATGACTCACTGTTTTCAAAGGAGAAAGAAACCCGAGGCAGCAAGAGCAGACCGTTTACATGGGATATGACCGCACTTCCCGTATATGTGCACTCTCTCTCACACTTTTTTTCAGATCTTACAATCAGTTAATCTTTTATTAACATGCCGTAACATGTTTCAAATGGTTTAAAACACACCCTTGAAGGCAACACTGCACAGCCATATGCGATAGGTATTTAGCTGCTGAATAGTTTACAGGTGAATGTAATAATGAATGAAAATAAATCTAAACTTGCCTTTTCTTGAGAAGATTTTGATTTTGGACATAACACAGGTAAAATGGCTTCACTGTTGTCACCAAAAAAGTAAATAAATAAATAAAAATATCACAAACAATCTCCCGAGTTTTATGAATTGATATTGGGTTGATTACATTTGAAATCGACACAACTTGATTAATCTATTTTTTAACAAAAGTCTATAGACAATACTCTGTGTTCTTTGTTAAAAAAAAAAAAACAAGAAGAAAAACTAAATTTAAAGTTGTTGTTTTTTTCTTTGTAGACCAAACTTTTATTATTTGAAGTTTTAAGTTTTTATTTGAAGTTTTTCCATTTCATGCTTCACCCTTATCTGCAACCAAACATGCCGAAAATCTCCCCGCATCATAATGTAGGCCCATACTGTGATTTGAAGTAATGGCATTAAACACTATTTCTATACTTACGATGTGCTGAGCAGAGACGGAGTGTAGGTGGGGATATAGTCCAGATGAGCCCTAACATCGAATCTGTCAATCATGTTGTTGGGATCACCCTGCCATGGCATCCTTTACATATATAAAAAAAAGGTTAGATTTGAAGATTGAAATCTAATCATCTCTTAGCATCTCTGGTCTGTGATGGTAAGAAGGCAGTTTGAGAGTGGTTGCATTAAAAATGTCCTTACATGTTTGCAGGGCTTTCTGCAGCCATCGCCACTGCAGGATCCAGGTGAATCTTGTAGGATCGGCCATGAACCTGGAGAAACTGGGCAGGGTCTTTTTTCTGTCAAAATAAAATCAGAGATGGTCTAAAACAGCAAAATAGTGAGAAAAGTAAAAAAACAGAATTTGATTCCAGAGTTTAGCTATGATGTTTAAGAGCTATGCTGTTGCTTTAATATTAGTTAAATATTCCTGTGTAAGTTGCATAGCAAAGTAAAAAAGTATTTTACTATCTTCTCGTAGTACTCTCGACGGCGTTCCCCGCGGCGCTTGTAGTCTACCATCATGCCACGGAGCTTCCGCTCATGTTTGCGGGCCTCCTGCCACATGACGGCGCCGCTCGGGGTGGGGGCGCGGCGGGGCACGGCTGCTGTAAAGCCAACCACAGAAGAAACAGAAGAGAAAAAAAGAGAAAGCGAGTGGAGTCAGGTGCAGGAATATGTTTTTGTCACAAATTCAACACAGCATATTTCTTCAATATTACTCATTCATGTGTCTGAAAATTCAAAATTCTCTCCCTGCCAGGCCATAGCATGGTTACTTCAGTTAGAATTAAATAACAGCGATAAATAAGGAAAGTAATTGTGATAGAGAAGGAAATGTGATTTCTTAAATACAATGTTTAGTTTAACATTATTTCCCTAAATTAAAAGGCCCACAAGAATAACTTCACGTTGTGCATCCCCGACAGATAAGTGGTATACTGGTAAGTGGTATCAGTGACCACTTATGCGTGTTTGTAACTAATAAGGGTAAGAGCAGGAAAAAAAGCATGTAAAACAACCATCTATACGCGATTACATACTGAAGTGTATTAATGCACTAAAAGATGACTTGATACTACAAAATTGAGATGTTGTCTTTAGAAAGAAAAATGGACATGGTATATAACAAATTTATTTATATGTTAAATTATATTATGATTACATTGTATTAGTAAAAAATGATAGAAGTAGAAATTGTCCATGGATAACCAAGGGACTACAAAATGCTTGTAAGAAAATCTTTACAGGAAATGTATTAGATTAAAAACTGAAGAATCTGAAAATGATGGAGGAGTGAGAGACAAAATCTGTTGTCATGACCTGTAAAAACAAACTGTCTACTGATTGTGAGATATCTATCTATCTATCTATCTATCTATCTATCTATCTATCTATCTATCTATCTAT
>JBAMHX010000010.1:14643249-14653307 GCA_037177515.1 Pseudomugil tenellus | reverse complement strand
CAGCTAAATACTGGAGCTATCTTGCTATCTCATCTCTACATCACTCACATGTATGGAAGGAAAGATGACAACAGACCTTAGGTTAAAAAAAGCGAAGTTCTCCTTTAAACAAGGAGAATATGCAAACTTTAGTGGTCGTGAGAATAACAGCATGTGAAATTAAAGTTACATCATTTTAAACTGACAGGAGCTCAAAATGGCATTTCAGAGTGAGACTTACACCCTTCGAACCCTCTGACCTCCAAATGCAAACTTTGTGGTCCCTTACATACACTACCTGTCAAAAGTTTGGACACACGTTCTCAATGGATTTAGTGTGAAACTGTGTCCAAACTTTTGACTGATAGTGTATGACATAAGTCATTTTGTGAAAAGTCGTTCTGTCTGCTGGTATGACACACAGTGAAAATTCTGTCTGTGGACTTGAATGAACACTTTTTGTGACTATTCTATGTATTTCTCCAGGACTGAGTGGCTCAGGAGAATTCAGATTGTTCAAAAGAGTAAGATCATCAAATCACTTTCCTCAAAAATCCACCAATATGTCATTTTCTGTTTGTCTTTGTAACTTTATCACATTTGATTCCTCTCTTCACTTATATAAAATACTGCATGGCCAGTGTTGCTGTAGAGTTACAGTTGCAATGTTAAATTCTTCCTGCTTTTACTTTTGCAAGTCAATGGCTGCATAATTAGTATCTGCAGATTGAGTCCACCACCACTGCTGCATAAAAACTATCTTTGTAAATATATAATGATTAATTCTTAACAGGTTTTATGTAGGATGTTGAGTGACTTTTAGATGATTTGAAAGCTTTGTTTGTGATGCATTCAATTTGTGTTGTTATGCTGGCAGGTGTTTCCATCGCTGTGCTTTCCATATTCATTTCACCCAGATTAGAGTGGGTCAAATTGCAGAACCACTTCTCTGCGCAGCAACCACTCCAGGCTACACATCTCAAACTGAACAGAGGTTATGTGCAAATGAACACTAAAAAAGCTGCACTGCTAAAAAACGCACAAACAAAACAAAATGAAAAGTCTAAGGAAAGACTATGTCAAAAAGCTACAACACAGAAGGTATGAGCGTCTGTATTTTCTGCAAGTGGACCCAATTTCCAGAATAACTTTTCTGAGCAAAATGGCATTAAAAAAAAAAACAATATACCGGTCCAAACCTGTAATAAAATGGAATTATCCTTTACCAGACAGAAAATGTCCCTAAACATTAACACTAAAGCTACATTTTATTTAAAGAAAACTCCGTGAAGGTCAGGCTGTCAGTGCTCAAAGGACATTATATTTTCTCACAGTTTCCAAATACTGTTTCAGAAGATCCAGTCTTGGTCAGTAATCCTATTTGATTGGCAGCAGGGCCTGATAAGTCCATTCAGACTACTACAGGACGCCTGTGTTTGGGCTGAGCTAAGCTGTCGGCCTAG
Source organism: Pseudomugil tenellus (assembly GCA_037177515.1). Lineage (NCBI taxonomy): Eukaryota > Metazoa > Chordata > Actinopteri > Atheriniformes > Pseudomugilidae > Pseudomugil > Pseudomugil tenellus. The sequence continues at coordinate 14,651,865 of JBAMHX010000010.1, read as the reverse complement.
TGAACGGCTTTAGCCCCAATGTAAGGGGTTGTCAGGAGCTCAGGTGGAAATGGAAGATAATGCAAACATGATGTGAGAGCTGCGCTAGAGGGGAAAAAGGAAGGAGGGATCCGGGAGAGCAGGTATGATGAACACAGAGAAGGACAAGCATCTCTGGGGCAGTTTCCAGTTTCTTATTATCTCAGCCATCATTAGGACGGACTGCGGTCCCTTGTCTGAGGGAGAAAGAGGATGGGGAGATGAAAGGGAGGATTGTGGCATGGCAGGAATGAGGAAGGCATTGGAAGATCTGCCTGTTTGTCTTTTATAGCACACAGCTCAGAGTCCCTGTCAAGATGCTTTTCCCGATTATGAGTGGAGTGAACATGAAGACGAGCAGGAAATTAAAGGGTCTGGATAAAAGACCCTGTAAACTTGTGTGATCACAGACATTAAGACACAAAGCATATCTCCATATTGTTCTGTTGTGTCAACCCACACATTCTGGTAAACAAGCAGTCATATTGTTTGCTTCCATGAAACATTGTTTGTTGACAACTGAATTTAAAATGAACAGTTTTCTTGGCACGTCAGTGGAAAAAATACAGTAAATGCTGTGGTTTAAGAAGTATTCACATTCTTTATATAAGAAAAAAGACTAACACCACAATGAAAGAGCAACTACAGGGTCCTGATTTTTAAAATGTTGCTTTAATACGTCCAAGAATTGTTGTAAATAAAATAAAAAATCCTCAAATTATTGTTTTGTTTCATTATTTCTTCGTTTCTCTCATATTTATTTTATAACTGTATGGTTTTTAACTACACTATTTTAAAAAATAACAAATCATGCTTTATAAGTGCTTTTTTATTTAACTGCAGCTGATAAACTGTTCTTTTCTGAAATGTTCACTATAACTCCAAACATTGTAAGACTGAGCCACATCAATCCAAATATGACTCGTGTTTATACACTCTGAATTGTGCAAAATATACAGGAGGAAGAAGCAACACCAGTTCACAATTAATAACCATTAAAAGGTTAATTAGCCCATTAGATTAATTAACATAAGTGTCTAATCTTGTATCTACCATCAGATATGATCTGAAACAAAGGAAATTTGTGGGTTTTAAATGAATTAGGTTGTTGCTCCTCTCCAAACTCCTCCAAATTAGATTTTTTATTGTTATGATAAAATCTTTTCACATGGCCGTTTGCACAGCCTGTAATACTCCCTGTTACAGTAGGAATGTCAAGAACAAACCCTCCCAGAGGAGGATGGATTATTGGGAGTGTATGATCATCTGCTGGAATTTCTCCCATTAAAAAATGTTCAATATTTAGTAAAAAAGAAAATGTTTGAGTGGAAATGTAATCTTTTGCTCAATAATCAGTAGAGTTTATGATTTTTCGGTGATACTAAGTACACTGAAGTACAATTATGGGAGTGATAATGACAATAATAATTTGTTAACATGTGAAGCGGGAAGATTTTGCAAATTATAAATATCAAATTGATGAAGTTATCAAAGTTTAAAACAAAAAATGAAAATGCTCTGACTTTGAGTGGAAAAATGTCATGAATATCTAATATGAGCACATTTTTGTGACATTTTTATGACAGGGTCTAATGGCGCAGAGACACATTAATTTAGGCTTACCTGATTCTGATGTGTCATTGTCAAAATCCAGAGCCTCCAACACCAGAGAGAAGGATTTCTGCCAAAAAATACAGAGAAGAATTGTGTCAAACATTGCTGCAAGTAAAGTAATAAACATGCATAGGTGTTGTTATGAGCATAGCGAAGTCTTATTAATGAAGTTTTTAAACAAGCCAGTCAGCCATCACAAAATCCCAACATGATCCAATTTTGTCCTGTTGTGCAATCTCCAAAAGTTCCAGCATGTCACATGTTTTAAAGTGAGAAGTTTTAGACTATTTCTTTTGTTAAACACTCACACGGAGTTGCAAATATCAGATAAAATTGATATTCAGTAGCCCTGAACATGATGCAGATTTATTTGATAGTTATTTGTTTCAAAATGGAAAATTATGCAAACGTGAGCTCAACATGGAAAAAAAAACACTCTGTGCTGCAACAAACAAGCTTTGAAAGTTTTATCCAACTTCCATCATTCCCTTTAACCCTGATGTGCTCTGTGTTTTGAAATGTCCAAATTCAGTAATGAACAAAAATTTCTAGTGGTGGTTAGCACTATATCTTCAATGCTTTCTGGGGGTTCTCAGGTTTCTCACACATCCAAGAGATGTTATGTTATATATTTATTTATTTATTGTTCATTTACCTACAATAGACACCAGCTTCCTGCATCGCCGAGCACAATAAAGTTAGCATATGAAATACATGGGTGCACATTGCTCTTCAAGAGTTCATTGTAGTAAGAAATCTTTGGCTAATTTGACATTTTCTCATGTCAATCAACTCACACAAGGGGCTTTTTATTTACAAAATCCTACATTTAAATTCTTCAGACTTGTATGAAGCGATCAGTCAAATAGTTTTTAAATTTCTGCAACATAGATCAGCATCAGACGTGATGCATTGTCCCCACAAGCCAAGACTGCATTTGGGTATATAAATAATCCCAACCCGCAGAGTGATAACTTTTGCAACCTGCACTGTAACGGCATCCAGGTCCAACCCGGACTGATGGACTAGGTCATTGCATTTATATCTTCCTTCTATTTTTCAGGGTATCTGAACATTTGTATTAAATTTAGCATTTTAAGTAAAATGATGAAGTGCGTATCCTGCAGCATCGTTGCAGAGGAACCTGGAATATATTGGACATCTTCAAATGATGACTTACAGAGATATACTCTGGAGAGATAACAGAGGACAGAGGTTTTTTTTTTTTTTTTTGCAGCATCCTCTTTTCTGATTCATGCTATGAATTATTTAAACACTTTCCTTTACAACTATGTATTTCTCCCTCTTTTAGTTCTCTCTTCATCCACCTACTCATATCTTCCTTCTATGTAATGCAGCTGCGCCTGTGATGCAAATAGCTCCCCCATGCCCTCTGTGGTTAAGGTCCTCCTAAAGGGCTACATGGATGTGCAGTCACGTCTTTGTTGAGGGAGCCTGCTTCCAGAGGGGATATGAGTGGGAGGAGAGGTGAGGAGTGCTAAGGAAGTAGAAATTGATAGGAGGAAGTGATGGGAGGAGGAGAGGGAGAAGTGAAGTCAGGTAGAGATGGATTTGGAGGGAGGTTAAGGGCAGGTGGGCTGGCAGTAGTATTAATATTAGCAGCATGCAAGGAGCAGAGGGGAAGATGAGGGTTTACAGTAAAAGTTGAAGGGGGTTTAAATTATATGGTAAAACCACTGAGTCAGGGATATGCTTTGAGTGGAGGTGTGTCCAGTAACTCTTCTGTAAAAAATACCAATAAGAGGTGAAGATTAGTCAAAAAAAAGGACAAAGAAAAGAAAGAAAGAGCAGAAAATGCTGTCATGGTGGAGTAATAATGATAAGGGTCTTGTTAGATTATAACATGAAGCAGTTGAAACAGAAAGACAATAAAAAGTCAAACAAAAGAGTAATTATAGATAAAAGGCAAAAACATTTCCTACAAATAAGAAACTCAGTGTGCCTTAGTGTGGATAACACAGTGGAGGTTAAGGGAAAAGACAAAAGAAGACATGTTAATGCAGGAGGTGTGGGGGTCTGTCATGGAACTAATGAAACAGAAGGCTCACAGCCAGTTCATTAATGATGACAGGTAGCAGGTACTCCACAGATGGACCAGCTAGAGTCATTAAGCGTTGGCTTAAAGGTTTCACCTGAAGCACTGTTTGGTATTCATGATTTAAATTCACCTGATGGGATTTCGCTCGAGCACAAACAAAATTAGTTCTTCACAAAGCCACTGGGAGAGGGTTCATCCTCAATTTAAATGCAGCAAAATCCCGAGAAAACAACGAGCTTCATCACAAGTCAAAGTTTTATATGCAAGCCAAACATTTTAACAGCAGAATTCACATGAATTTATAAAGAGAAAAGTAGTAATTTTGTAATAATTAATAAAGCAGCTACTTTAAAGACATTATGTAACCTTACAACATTAAAACTCTGGACCTGTTTTATGGCATGGTGACAAAGGTTGCAATATGTGTTGGTTTGGAGATGTGGAACCAAATGCAGAAACAGGAGGAGGCAGCAGGAATGCAGAAAAACTTGATTTATTTAATCAGCACTAAAACTAGAACAACTTAACTTGCACGACTCAACCAATAAAGCTGCAACAAAACAGGAAACCAGGGAGTTTAAATATACAAGGAACCAAACGAGAAACAGGTGAACTAACCTGAAGGTGACTGCTTGTGTCAGATCTAAATGAATGTGCAGCTGTTCACATTATCAGAGTAATTACAGCATGTGATTCACAGACGTGTCCAACAAACTGTTTTCATGTCCATGGATGGATTTTAAAATTAGTTAAAGTATTCATGTAGCCAATTTAACCTTTTGCCTATCACTGTGCCAATACAGAGTGATGTCATCATCGCATGAATTCCAGTTTAGGTCACGTTCAGACTGCAGTCACATTAAAAAAATCCGACCTGTATCGGATTTGAAACAACATATAAAAGTATTTTAAAATATCACTGTTCACACAAACATGACAGAATTTCATCTTTTATGGCAGAAAAAAACATTTGTCTGCAATCTGAACTGAATCAGCTACATAACAGCGTTTGGTGCAACATGCCATCTTAACGGTCAGGTCACAATGAATACAACCGGAAATCAATTAGAAGAAGCTGTGAACAATGTGGTTAAAGGTATTTCTTGAATTTCTAAAGTTTTGGAAGAACTCCGGATGTGTGAAAGCACTCCTAGCTCGTCGTATCCACACACTCTACTGTACTGGTGTTGCAGCAGCCGGTCCCAGTAGGGACACCAGAGCAAAGGTAAATTTCTTTCTCCTATGATTTGCCGACTGCCTCCACACAGTGCTGTCAACGGAGCATGCAGGTCACTTCAGGAGCGTGAGCTGTTTGCACGCCGTTCTGCAGACAGGTCCATGTAAAAATGTAATGTGAACAGCCAAGCACAAAAATCGGATTAGAGCAGAAAATCCAGATTGAGCATGAAGGTCTGCAGTGTAAATGTAGCCCAGGTAATCTAATTTTCACCTTTCTGGAGCCAGCGGAATCCCAAAGCTGAGAAAGCTCACTACTTTTCCACCTGGGACGCTGCAAACAAGCAAATGGATGTTAACACACCCAACATTTTTAATATGCCTTTTGGCTGATTCAGCGAAGAAACACAAGACATTGTCAGAAGAAGAGAGAAAAAGGAAGAGAGACACAGACAGATCAAGAGATTACAAGAGAGAGGGAGACCAGAGTTAAGATTAGACTGTGTTTTACAGGCTGAAGAGAGCTCACAGTGCAGGAGGAGCCCAAATTAGCTGTCAATAAAGGGCACACCGCTGAGAAAATTTCAAAAGTTTTGTAGTAAGACTTTTTTTTGTAGTAAGACTTTAAGTTAACCTGACATTTCTTATGACATTACCTCTATGTTCACTTTATTGCAACTGGCGCTGTGTGAAAGTGTTAGATAACATTGAAATAAAGTTGAGTTATAAATAAAGTTGAGTTAGCTCTGTTACAGGCGAAAGTCACCCAATCAAAATAAATGAGTGGATTCATTTCAGTGAATCAAAGCCCTGCTAAAGCCAGTGAGGATCCGTCTTTGCATTTCTTTTCTCTTCAGTGATAAAATACTGTTGACTCTACTCCCAGTTTTACTGGTGTCATCAGTTAGTTATTGAGATTTCACTTTGATTGAAGTGCTTTTAACCATTATTCAGTCAGCTTTAAAATAAAAATACAAATGATCTAATTGATCTTATCTTTTACACTTATTGTGATGTTTAGCTGTCTGCAGACTAATAAGCTAGAGACTGTGTGTGTTGAATATGTTCCATGAAAAGTGTCAAACAATGGTTGCAATGATGTTTTATAGAAATGTTCAGAATCAGAAATACATCACAAAAACAGAGAGAGAGCAGAAAGTTTTTTTCAATTCCCACTGTTTTTGGTAGGACAGTTACTTTTCTTTAATACAACCTGAAACTTGTTCCTGACCCTTCTCCTCCAATAGAGGACATCCATTAGATACTGTTCATCTGCTGTAAATAGGCTTTAGTCCTATCACTTCTTCTGTCATTTGCTTGTCTACTTTCCTCTCATTTGTCAGTACATGCTGCACACCGCGCCAATATTTGCTACATTTTTTTATAGGAAAGGTTTTATACTTGTCAAACTGTGTTTTTTTTCATGCATGTTTTTATTTGCAACTAAAAAACAGGACACAAGTGAACTTATTTGTTTCTGCAACAAGCTGCGAGCTCAAAAGTTCCTAAAGACATTATTTAAAATGAGGTATTAGCTACGTTTTTACTTGTAGACACAACACTGACTCATCCACTGAGACTAATTTATATAGTTCAGTGTTAAAGGGTTTGACAAAAAAACTTTTCCCTCAAGCTGGTCAAACACAAAGTTTGAGAATGATACAAAAAAACATACAATCTAGTAAGAAAACACTGCAAGACCTTCAGAAAGTACAAAATAGCTTCAAACTGAAACTAAATGTAAACAAAAGACATGTAAGATTTGACATCAGCACATCGCAGCAGCAGCAGGAAGCTAAATGTTCTCCTGACAAAAAGCTGCAGGATTTGAAGTGTTTGACAGTCCGGCTGGTCATGATGAACTACCCACTACGACAAAATGCACATGCAGCATTACCTCACTATCCGCCTGCCTGCAGACCTCTTAGCTTTATCATGTTTCCAATCACCCTCCCCTTCCTTCCATTTGTGAATCTGCCTCTCCCTCGTTATGCCTGCACTCATTGACAACTATTAGCTATGTGAGGAAGATCCACAGCAGTTTCTGTTTTTTTTTTGTTTTACTGACATACCAAACTGCACACGTTCTGTGAGTGCACACATCCAGGTGGGTCATGATATAGCCCACAGTGAAGGAAGGGTGTATCTGCAGCCAGCCCATGTTGTTGAGTTTTGGTTCCTGTATGGAGGTCAAAGTGCAAAAGCGGTTAAAATGATCAAATCAAAACTCACAAATACTGCTTCTGAATGGATTTATCTAAATACATCCTTCCTGACAAATTCTGGAAGACGCACACCTTCATAGAGAAATATTTTCTTTAAAAATCACAAAGTTGTTGATGTCAAAATAGACACAACATGGGTTTGACATGACTGAAAGGGGTGTGTGTGTAGTGTTTTCTAGAAAATTATATGAAAAGTTGAACATTGTGTTGCATTTTGCATTATATGAATTTAATATAAACATGAAAAGAGTAAAACCCTAAATTTCACTTGTAATTCCACTTACAGGAAATACAAAAGTAATATTGTTAATGTTTTCTCTTTATTTGACTGATCAGTTAGAAGTGATTATTGCATGTACAGAATATTGTACAGAAAACTTCCATTTGCAAAAACATAGACCTGAGTTTGATACAAATATTTTGTTAAGACATGAGATGAAGTTTGGCGAGTTTAATGAGGGCTGAGAATATTATTCAGATAAATGTTGGACAGTTTGACTGTGGGCTGGAATGAAAGATCTCAAACAGAAAATCATCGCCGAAAAATACCAGTTTCCAATAAAAGCACAGGTCTAATCAGCGATGAGAATAAACTAAGGGTAGCAGGTTAGTCTCACAGGGTGTGTTGCCATGGTAACCGACTCAGACTTAAGCTAAATTCATTTAGAGAAACGGAAAACTCAGAAATTCCTTTAACTCTCCGTCAAATAACTTAAGTTTCGAATAAACCCACTTTCTGAAATGGGCCTCAGGTCTTGACTGTTTAGTTGTGGTGCAGACAAATGTTAGTAAGTGTAACTAATCGATTTGGGAAGTAGCTGCATTGGAGAAAGAAAATGGGAGAGGAAATAAGATATGTTCATGCTCCATGATAGATGAGATTAATAAAAGAGAACTATATTTACACACAACTTCATAATGTTGGCAAAAACCCAAAATAAAAATATGCCACAATATTTAGGCTGTTTTTTGTTTGTTTGTTTTTATGCTATGTGCAGTTTTAATAGTATAAACACAGTTTCATTCATCTGCTGCAAGACGTTGTAGCCCCGCAGCTCTGTCAACTTATTCTTTCGATGCACAATGATGCTGTTACTGGATATAGTTTAATTGGATATGTCCCTACAAATACAATCCTTGAATGAAACCCTGATTTATATTTAAGATGTATTTTGAAATAATGAGAATAAATACAAAAAAAGAGAAAATTCTAAACAAATCTTCCTGTTTAGTCAACAACTGCTTAAAATATTATTTATTATTTTAGACATAGAAATGTACATTTTATATATCTGCCCAGATATGAAGATATATTAATATCTGAAACATGCACGCTGAGCGTATGCAGCCAGGAGTTGATTTTCTCTACATTGAGAGATTCACTTTCATCTCTCTCTCCATCAAAACTTTGTCCACTCAGCTGATATCTCTGTGGGTTTGGGTCAGCGACTGGACCTCCAGGTGCAGAAGCAACTCATTTTCAGTCAGACTGCCTGATTGTTTGAAGTCATCGCATGTGCAGGT
>JBAMHX010000010.1:14629072-14643149 GCA_037177515.1 Pseudomugil tenellus | reverse complement strand
GACTGGACCTCCAGGTGCAGAAGCAACTCATTTTCAGTCAGACTGCCTGATTGTTTGAAGTCATCGCATGTGCAGGTGGAACGAGTCTGGGGAAGAACAGGAGTCTTCAAAGAAAACACAACATCAAAACAAGCACGATTAATCTTGAGGATAAGTCGTCGCTTTCCTCTGGCAACAAGCTGTCTGCTCGTCCTGACTCTGTCCCTTCACCGGCAGTCTCACATCCTCCACACGGTGATGCAGCAGGGGATTAAATGGGACGATGCCAATTCATTCCAGTGGACTGACATTTGTCATGGAATGTCAAATTTATTTAGATCGAAGTTTTAAAGAGTCAAGCTTATTTTCCATCCTTTAAACTTCTGCCACTGCTGATTTCACTGCTCCACATCTCATTACACCAATGTCTCAGCCTGATCCGCTCCTCTCCATCCCTCCCTCCTACCTTATCTGTGCCCCTTCATCCCTCCCTCTCTCTCCCCTACTCTCCCTCAGACATGGGCAGGGTAGGATATCCCGACAAAGCCAGGCTGTACAAACACAGCTTCACGACAGGAAGAACTCCCAGCCCTGAGAGAGGAATTTCCCCTCAGAACTCACACACTGATGCGTGTGCATTTGCACACACAAGCAGACACCCTCATGCCAACAGACACACAACGCAGACACACTCAGACATCCAGTGTTACCGGTAGCAACTTTTGTTTTTTCACATACAGTCCTTTCATTTGTAATCTGAAATAATTTGAGACTGTGGCAGACAAAACATGTCATTTATCAATTTAGACAACAAACAGGATTTTGTGCTGTTTTCCTTTAATCACTTAACAATAACCACAATGTATGGAGGACTGGTAGGTAAACAGAACCGCTGTTATTTCAGCTTGTTGTATGGAGGTTATAGTGAGGTTTCCTAAGGAATTTTGTTTAAGTAATAGCTCAGTTTTCAATTAAAGTATACATTTTATTGTTAATTATTTATTACTGCAGACTGTTAATTGTATTTTCATGTTGTTTTTCATTAAAAATGATTTTTTTAAAGCAGAAATTATCAGATAAAAAATGAGCAAAGCATATAAATACAAATCAGATCTTGAATAGCTGACTGGGGTGATGCATTAAACCACAGATGTCCTATTTACCAGTAATTCTGTTTCCACATCAAGCTTGTTTAATTGATTATTTGGTTCCTGTTATTTGATACGACTCTGTTTAATTGCAAAGGTTTAATAGCAGTGGAAAAGTACTTCCTCACAAGCAATAATGCTTATTCATCAGCATATTCCGATGATGAGTGTTTTGTTGAAGTAAATGTTTGCCTACAGATAATTTTTACATTTTGTTCAACATGGTCCGCTACGCTTGGAATCATTTGGAATATATTAACCAGGTGCACCAATTAAAGAGATTTTGCTGTCTTTAAAATTACCACCAAATTATAGTTTTCCAGAAAGATCCTTGGGAATTTTTTGGCAACACAACTTAAAATCATACAGAATTACACTGTATTTTGTTTTATATTTCTTAGAAGACAGGTCTAAAATACTAAATGGATGAAAAGATTCATTTTCTACTATTATAACTGAGCACTGCTGCCGTATTGTTGCAAGACAATTGGAAATGACTACATTGCTGGAAGACAGCATGCTGTGAGCCACTGAAAGTCACTGAACAGCAGCAGAAAATAAAAGATCTTCAACTCTTTTTAAGATTCCAGAGACGTATTTTCCGACTGAAAAAGCTAGAGCTTGTAGTTGCCTTCATAAAACACTTCTGCTTTGTGAGTCATGCACTGAGAGCATCACAGTTTATAAGCTATCAGTTGTTTATTCATTGCTTTTTTTATTCTCAGAAAATACAATAAAAATCCATCCTACTCTTAGACAATCTTTAAATATAGTACTATGATTTACAGTGACATTTAAAAAATGAAAAATATAATTGATTGTTTAACCTATTTGTCACCTAATTTAAAATGCTGATTAACTGGCTTTCAGCTAACTGGTTATTTATTTGTCGTCTCCTATTTTGTTTAACTTTCACACTCAAACCTCCTGTCTGTATTTTTATCATGCAGTATTCTCAGTCCTTTCCCACCTCTCCAATTGTCCTATTGTGTGATGGATAATGAGATGGGAGTGTATGTGTGTGTCCAGAGTCTTGATTAGTTCAAAGAAGGAGACCCTGCTTGAAATGAGGTTGGTAAAAACAAATGATGGAAAGGTTTCTGTTTTATTTATTTCTAGGACAATAATGTATCTTTATATTTGCATCCTCATTATTTGCAGCTCCAGTCCTGTATGTTTTCTATTAAACTAATGTGAAGCTCCATGACTTGCCAAATGTAGAAATCGTAATATATACCAGTGTGTCACACAAGCTTGTAAAGCCTGTGTTGGAATCAAACATGCATTTAAACAAGCAGGAAAGTGATAGTTAGCAGCCAACGTTTCACACTTTTTTCAATTTTTCTTATTTTCTATGATGTTGTCCCACATTAAAAACCTCCAGCTGGCAAAGGCTTGCACACAAACATGCAAATGGTTGTCATGACAGCAGCTGTGCCTGGGCTGGATTGAATAGCTGACACCTTACCTGCACTATAAATTGGTAGTTTAAGAAACCACAGTAACAATGTCATTACTATTCCTGCAGAAAAAACACTGTAAGTTGACTTAATTGCAAAGGACAGAACAATTTGTAGACTCACATTTTGTTTCAAGACTTAACAAAAATTTGACATCTGAAGATTAAAAACTATCTAAAGGAGTAGTTTTGACTTAAAAAATGTGAAAAATTATTTGTCCGAACATGGGAACAACATTGAGATTCATAACCCCAAATGCTGTAATTTTTATTCATGCATTCATTCTTTCTCTTTCCCCTACTTAGTCTAATTCAGTGTCACTGGGAAGCTGGAGCCTATCCCAGCAATTAGCAGACGCGAAGCATGGTGCATCCTGGACTGGTCGCCTGTCTACCACATGGCCCATTGTTTTATTTATTCATTTTATTCTCTGACAGTAACAAAGAAAAGCATCAGTTTCTGTCAAGTGCACAAGAGATGAGGAGATATTACAGTCCCTCAAATGTAAATTTCAAACCAGTCTAAGATATTAAGCAGAGCTGTCCATCACCCTTCCCTCAGGTGAAAACTCAGAGACACACAGAGCATGAGACGAGGAATTAGCCCCCCAGTGTGCAGCCATTCACTCCGCCTCGCTTTCATGGCCCCGTCTCTATAATTACATGTCTGTTCTCACACCCTCGACGTCTCTTCTGTTTTTCTTCCATTGTGGATATAATTAGCAGCAGACTTTATCTTCCGCTCTTTGCCCTCACTCACTTTCCATCTGTCCACCAAACTGCGAACGCTGCCATCATCTCCTCCCTGACATCCCTGTCTTCCTTAAAACCATCTACCCATTAGTAGGAGACCAAGTGCTCTGATTATTTGCTCAACAGCCACCAAATAATGTAAAACATATCTATTAAAAGCAAAAGACATGAAGTGAAGTAAAGCATTGAATACATTATTAGCCATTATCAGTGTCTAAATGAAAATGGGGTAGGGGTGGGGGGGAAAGAGGTTTGTTTTTGTCATGTTTTTTTTAACTCAAGATGCTCCTTAAGGCTGAATGGATTGAGCATCATACTTCTTATCCTTCGTCTTTCCTTCCCCCCCTTCAGTATGGGTATTGTGCAATGCGGCTGTCCTCTTGGCTGGTATGTGAAAGTTGTTTACAAGCTGAATGTGTTTTGCTGTTTATTGTTCTTTTCTAAAGGCAGGGGGCAACAAAACATGAAATCATATTGCATTACATTACATTCTATTGCATTTTTTTCATTCTTATGTTTTTCTAATAAAACATTTAAAAAGCTAATAAATTGGAAGAGTTCTGCAGTTTTCTTCTGTCAATTGTTCATATGTCTTTAAAAAATTTGTGTTTCTGCTCTGGGCTGCACGGTGGCGAAGTGGTTAGCACTGCACAACTTTGTCAAGTTGGTGTGGAAGTGGTAAAAATACATGGCTTCTTTTTCTCATTTATCTAAAGCTTTTTATTAGTATTATTATTATTATTTGTGTTTCTGAATAAAAAAAAAATGATGGTTTGCCAGTCCATCAGTAAGGAAGCTTTCTTCAGCATCACATTTTTAGCATGACCTCATGGAATCGGCGCTCAGTCTCCACCAAGTGGTTGTTTAGTATTTACGTAAATCTCAAAGCAGTAATTAAGACAGAATCTAAACCAACTGTGTTCAATTCACATCAAACAGTTTAATTCATTTCATCAGAAGTTTTATTATTGACCTGGTTACTACCAAAAAATATCAGATTAAAAACGATAAATTACTAATCAATTTTCATTTACTTTTTATGCATACAAACATGACAAAGTGTAACCAGAGTTGGATAGATCTGCATGTGTTTGATTTTATGAGGCATTAAGTAGCTAGAAGTGGTAATAAACAGTACATTACTGCTACTTTAACTCCTGTAATGTACTATCTAATCACAATGGCTTTTGGGCTTACGTTTGTCTGACTTTTGAACTTTCTGAAACATTCCAGTGGAAATTTCCCAGAAACTGACTTTTGAAGTTCAGATGGAGAGCAAAATAAAGAAATCATTGATCATGGAAGAGAGAAGGTAATATTTCTTTTGAGAGTTGGATATAATAATCTCATTAACCATTCCTTGACCTATATGTGCTATCATAGAGGAGACAAAAATGCACAAATTTGGTTGTTTATTTGCAAAGTTCAGAGGAAATCAGTTGAAACTGCTTAAAGCTACGTAGTTACTTTCACCATTGTGTTATTAGTTTATGGATTGCAATCTAAATGGCCAATTTTTGGAAGTTATCTTTTCATTTTGTATATTTGCATAAATATTAAACAAAAAGCAGCTTAATAGCTGAACATCCTGACTTGTTACAACGTAAAATGAAAATGCTTACAGAAGTGAATGAGCTGTTGCAGCTGACTGGTTGCAAGGAAACCTGGTCTCGACAACACAGCTGCCAGAAAACAATAGAAAAGATTATAAAATCATTTCAAGGTAATTTAAATCTAACTTATCACTATTTGTTGAAAGCTAAATTTCTAAATCATTGATGATATGGGGTTGATGTTTGGCCATGGTTGAAAGGAAAGATGGCATTAATTACCTCCACTATGTTGAAATTTTTTATATTTATTATTCCGTGAACTGAAAGAAGCTTTAGTGATGATGAGGACATATTTCTTTATGATAATACAACTTTCCACAAAAACATTCACACTTATATTTAAAAAATGCATTTCAATTCAATAACATAATCCATAAACACTCCAGATCACAATCTGAGTTCAACAACATATGTATGTGTTTGGTGCATTTTTTCTAATTCAAGCAGAAAAAAATGGGCTTTTTCCTCTTTATTGTCCCTCTCAACAACCAAGACCCCTCCCTGCTTCACATTCCTGTAGGATGGATTGGTGTGTACGAAGCGTCCCACCTCAGACACGGAGCAACAGCAGAGTTCTGTCTACATGCTGTGCAGAGTTGCCAGTCCATCATCATCCTGTGCTCTCATCATTTCCCCCCACCTCTACCCCCCGTTGCTTATGATTCTCTCAACAGACTTAGTGAGCCTTTATGACACACATACCTCCACCCAAAACACCTGTGTCCCACTCTGACATCATCCACCAACAGTGTCCCCTAATGAACTCCCACTTCCTTTTACTTCAATGTTTCCCCTTTGCACTGCTTACATTTTTCTCTTTGCTCATTAATCCCAACTCTTTTTGCTGTCCTACACATCCACCCTCACATCCCCAATTGGAAGCCATACCAGCTCCCCTCACCTCAACCAACCCCCCGTCCCAATCTATCTTTTGCTTCCGCAGGAAATTACCTTGTCTGGCTCCTGGACACTTTACATCCGGCTGCACTTTAAGAGCACAGTATTATTATGGAGAAAACAAGACAAGTCTGGGTATGTGTGCACATGTGAGTTCTTGGATGTTTAATCTCTTCAAACATAGTTTCTCCACAGAAAAATGAGAAAAAGCTTCAAAGTAAGACGTTTTATTAAAGAGCCCCGCCAGAGGTTTATGTAGATCTGTGTTGAATTAAAGATCCTAAAATAAAAACAATAAAAAAATTATTAATAGCAAGTACAAAAAACATTGCAAAGTCATTTTGAGTGACTGAATCTCTGACTGGGCAAAGTCTGACTTTCAATTTCCCTTTCAGGACACACTGGTAACCAGTTATTGCTTAACATCTACCTCGAGTTCAACTATTAACACTTTTTAACAATGAAATGAGAGTCTTCCTCCTACACTATTCTTACTAAGACTTATATTCCCATCTCATGCTATACTTTTGAGGCGTGTTAAATATTATAACATTCATCTACTATCATAAATGTAGAAATTTGTGATGGACAGGTGACCTGTCCAGACACTTTCCTGCCTCTCGCCTGCTAATTGCTGGGATAGGCGCATAGACAGTATATAAAAGATGGACGAAGTCTCAGAAGTGAAGCTCGTTGCACGATTCCTACTGTCCTGTCGTCACTCTTGGAAAATACAAAAATGGGAAAAGAGGTGGAGTTGAGAGGGGGGATGTGAGCGTGGAGCTGACTCTTGACCTCCCAATCATTCACCCCATCGACCTCCATACTTTCACCTAATTTAAACAAACTAGCAAAATTCTGGAATTGAGTCGCCAGCAGACTACTTAACCTCAAATCGAGTCCTATTGAAGATGCAATAACACTGCTTTCATTGATGTTTATAGTAAATCTGAAGTTGATATTCTATTTGTATCAAAATTGTCCCCAGAAATCAGAAACATTCAATATCAGTTTGCACAAGAAATATTTAAGGTCATCAAGGAAAATACATCTATTGATTCAAGGCTTTTTTCTTGTGTATATTTGGGAGGTGAAGAATCAGCAGAGCGAGGGGCAGGCTACTGATGAAAATTGTGCAATATTTTAGATGATATGCCCACCCCTGATCCTCGGTACTATATCAGTGATAAACTGAGTGCATGGTTTGATAAACTGTGTGCACATTTTGGTAAGCTGAGGGTACAGTTTTGTAAACCGAGCGCACAGATTTTGAACATCTAAACAGTTGAGTTACGAAAAAACAAAAAGAAAAGAAACGAAATACAGTACACCACCCTCACAGTTGTCATGAAGATAAACTTTACCTATTAAAGCTAAAAAAAAAAAAAATCTAAAGAAAATGTATGTACCCAGCTGTAAACATATTTATTTCTACTGAGAAGATTATCTTTTTTTTAACATGGGAGTCTATGGAGATTTGCTCTGTTTAAGAGCCCCTAGTGGATGAAAGAGGAACTGCAATTTTAACGCTTTCCAACAGAGGTTTCCATTCTAACAGGATCCAGCCTCCCCACAAACGTCTAATTTACTTTTCTCTTACTTTCATTACCCTGTCTACTTTGGGATAAATGTTGAACTGGTCTAACCCTCCAGCTGATTCTGATTTGTTCCATCATAATATTCTCATATTAACCTTCTTCTAAAGTCTTATATTGCTAAATTCTTCAACGAGACCCAACATAGTTTATTGCTGAACTAATAAAATTATCTTTGTATTTTCAGCAATTATTATTTGGTTGAAAACAATATTCTTAATCCTTCAAAAATATGTGTAAAAGTTAATGTCATTCAGAAAATCAAAGCATGAACAAATTTTGCAAATGCAAAATCTTACAACTAATTAAAACTTTAGTCTTTCATCTTTGTCTCAGCCCATGTGAACACATTCACTGAAAACAACGTGAATATGTGCATCCAGGGCCAAAGAGACAGCGAAGAAATCACAGCACTGACTCAACGGCAAGCATTTCACTACGAGATGCTCAGAATATTTGTGGTCGCTCCTGTTGAGAAAAAAGGAAACCACAACGAGAAAAGAAGAATATATGACATCTGTACTGTAACTTTTTGCATTCTGTGTAATCCACAGAGACGTGATGTGGCTGAAAATTACTGGAAGGCAGCCACATTGAAAACAAAGAGTTATAACCAGTGATTCAAACATGCTTGTGGGAGCAAGATGGTGTCTGAAAGACGTCAGAAGGACGACAATAAAGGAAAACTATTTTATCACAATTACAGTTTTGTGTCCAGTGGTTTTTATACCTGTAATCTACACACACAATGACTCATCTAGAGAAAGAAGCACGCTGTTATTTCACTGTTGTTCGAGTAAATCGAGGTTGCTTTGCCTTTATTCTCCTTTAATAAAGAGACTCCTGCTCTCAATCCAATTTGCACACAAATTAAATCATTAAAGCAAGCTTCCCTTGAGACATTTACCCCGAAGTTATTAACTTATCTCTTAAAAACACAAAGTCTAAATCCTGATGGAATTAACCTTTTTGTGTTTTGTGTGTGTATCCTGGTGGGTTGATGATCGGTGGATTCGGGGGTGTCTGTAGTAAGAAAATTAGAAGGTTTACAAGGACAACTGAAATGTGTGTGTGTGTGCAGGTGTGTATGTTCAAACCATGTGCACAGCAGTATCAGCATACATGCAGGTATGCAAGGGTGCTTAGGAGAGTCAATTAGGGGACAAAAGAGACGGGAACACAAATGACAGGCAGAGAAAGAGTGAAAGAGAGACTCAGGGGAGAAAGAAAGCTCCATCTATGTTTCTCTCCTTTCGTTTCTCTTCACTGACTTCTCCGCTCGGCTCCCACACAGCAGGAATGCAAAAGTTACCATGTAATGATACTGAGAATGCTCTCTGCTCTGTTTCAGTGGTGAAAAGGAGCTACATATATTTATTAAACTAGTCTAAGCTATTTAAATACATTTAAAACATATTCATACTTTTAGCATTTCCATTTTTTGCCACTTCTTACATCTGATTCATATAAAGCAAGAGGGAAATGTGCTTTATACATGACTGCATCCGTTAGCTGGCAAGCTCTGCTTTAATCCATGAGCCAGGCTCACATCTAAAAGCAACATAATCCCCCTCTATTAATCTATAGAGACCATTAATTAACACACTACACCATGTTTGTTTAACAAAAAATGGTTTAAAAGGAACATATTGGTGTGTGACTTCCTTCACTGTTCCCAAGCAACCAGTAGCATCTCAACAGAGAAAATTTGCACAGAGAAACACAACATCTACTGTTTGACTGTTAGCCGGTAGGTCTTTGAATGTAACCACCAACCTAAACACCAATTGAACAACCTAAATATATCAATAATCCTTGCTTATGACCCAGAAGAACATCCTACCAGTCAGGCATAAACCACAAATTAAAAAAAGATAGAAATAAAACAAAAAAATAAATCTAAAAATTTGACAAGCAAAGAACTTTGACTGAAGAATTAATTATGTTATGAGTGTGCAGAGTAAAGACTTTTTGTTTAGGGTTAAAATAACTAAATTAAAACTTCTGGATTTAGAGTTTCAGTTGCTCTTAGTAGGTATGTGTAAAGAGAATGAGAGTAAGGGGAGATTTTCAGCATCCGAGATTTTTACAACTTAAAGCACCTCAGCTTTCATAAAGCAAAAGGAATATGTACCACCAGCAATAAGAAATATAAGTGATGTAAATTCACGGAGGCCAAATAGAGCAAACCCATTCCTTAAATATGAGTCTAAGCAAATATAAAAAAGCAGAAAAAACAAAGTTATTATTCATCCCTGAGAAATGTTTTAATTTCTAAGGAGAAAATAAACTAAATCCTTCAAACATGGAAAATGTGTACATTTTTTATCTGACATGATTAAGAAGACAAAATGGCCTAAAATTGGTCTATGGTACAAGTAAGGTAAGCAAAAATATAACATCAGTTCTTGCAGCAGCCACAAGCAAAGAACTTGCAAGCATTAGACCCACCTCTTAGCAAATGATCCCTCCATTTCAGCTCGTTAACTTTCATCACATGAAACACGATCAACACTGCATAGATAAAAACAGCTACATATGTCCCCCATCTGCACACTTACATTAGTGTTCATAAAATACCATAATGAATCCATGAAACTACCTCTTCTCAGGACTGATTGATATAAAATTGCATCGCTTGCGTCTCCAGTTCATGTTAGAGAACTGAGAAACTGGATATTTCAATAACCATATGTCTGAAACCAGGATCTAAACACATAGTGGCTGATGAGCTCGGGACATTTTCTAAACTTGCATCTGATTTCTTAAAACGGCTCTTAAAAGCAAAACCCACAATGCTTTCCGAAGAAGGCTGGGAAAGTAATAAAACATGGGCGTGGTATTTTTTGCATTTCAAAATAAAATAAGGTTTTCAACTGATTTCAAGTGGTAAACGGTTTTCAATTCAACTGCAATTCATTTTGATTAACTTCAGAGTCGTAATTTTTAATCATGAGAACACGTTTAATCTGCTTGACTATTAAAAACATGTGGTTCAAATGCTGGTACAGCTCAGAGAAACAACGCTGACTAAGTTTTAAACAGAACTAAACATGATCTCCTATTCTTTCATTTTTGTTTTCTTTTTAGCCTGACCATCCACCTCAAGCTCCCCCTCATGGAAACTTTGACTCTAAAAACTTCCTTTTGTCCTATTTTAATCAACACAGCCGCAAAAAGACTTTATGCAGTTTGTTGTTTAGAGGCCCGTCTGATGTTACACCAGAAGACATCTGCATGCATTTATGTGCTATAATAAGCTATAGAGACATTTTGGACATGTAAGTCTCCATGTTCTTCCTCATCTTCCATATTTCTAACTAGCTATTCCATTTAATTCATAATGGCCAGAGATGTTTCTGCCAGAAAGACAGTAATGCTAATTTTTACACAATTATTTTGTGAACAAATTTAAAACAATCATGGAAATAGTTTCCACACAATTAAACAACTTGTTTTCAACATTAAGCAATTTTGTTGTTTCACTCTATTATTTGGTTTAAAGTAATTAAAGTTTTATCAAATTTAATGGATTTTCTTTTTCTAGCTTGACCCAGTTTAATTATGTCTGTTTAACTAATTCCACATCAGTTTCATTTGCACTAACACTTCAGGTTAAAGCAACTCAACTTGCATCAGTAACAGTGCATCATTAAGGTGAAAGTACAATCTAAACTCATTAAAAAATTATTTAAAAAAAGACTAAAGCATGTTGAGTTAGACAGAATTATACTAAACCATAGGGAATCAATTTGATTAACCCCAAAAGATTTGTTTTACTTCACTTCAGGGTCGCAGGGAAACTAAAGCCTAGGCTAGCAATTAGCAGGACATGTTGGACATGTTGGATGTCTAACGCAGGACCAAGACAGACAACCAGTTATGCATAGAAATATGCAGAATTTGATTGACTTCTCTGTGGATGCTGGGAGAAATCTGGAGTATTCAGAGAAAAATCGTACATACACAGAAAAATCGAAAGGCCTCTGTTGAACCCCTCCCAGTAGGCTCAAACCAGCGACCTTCTCGCTGTGAGGTCCTCACACCACACCACTTTGCTTTCCCATTTCTGTTGTTTATTTGGTTTAAACGGCAAAAATTTTGAAAAGATTTTCATGCTTTTTTCACTTTTATTTAACTGAACAAAAATAAATAAATAAATAAAAAATAATGTGCACCGTGAGACACTGTGCTTCATTTATACATTTATTTTCTCATAAGCTGTTCGGTCTTATGCATGCTGCCACACACCTGTGCACACACTCTGTGAACCATCTGTCATCATACTCACTCAACTCATTTCAACCAAGCCATCGTCTTGATCCAGTCAATGGTTTATTCCCACTCCTGCCAAGTAAACAAACTCATTAAGAGCTAACTTAGTGCTTTCTTGGCAGGATACTTTCCTTTCTTGTTTATAGCAGATTCAGCTCTATACGGAATATGTCAGGAATTTTATATCAATTTGGCTTTTATTTTGTTATCTCTTTTTTGCTTCCTTTGTGGCTGGGACTACTTACTGCTGCTGCTGCTGTTCAACTTAGCCTGCTTACTTAACCTCCAGTCTGCAGTCTCCACCAGATTGTTCCCTTAGATGTTGGTAAAATGCTACCTGTTCACTGGTTTTACTAGTTTCAATTTAGGTCATGAATGTTCTGAGTTTTTTTGTTTTAACTTTCTTTTTTTGCCAGTATAATCCATTCCCTCACTGGAATCCCATCTCCAAATCTGTGTTTGCCCAGCTGCACAGTCACCACCTCTGTCTCACCTTCTTTGTTAACCCAGGATTCTTCGTCATTGTTTTTTTTTTTTTTTTTTACCGATGTGCTGTCTGGATCGGGCCTTTCTATGTCTATCTCTAACAAATTAAGCAAAAACTACCAAACATGTTCCAGACATGTTTTGTTTTAGTAGAAACTACAAGATGGAGTCAAAAAACTTGCACAAACAGCCTGTTTCTCTCTTTGACATTGTAGGTGCTAACTTCCTACTTTCTTCAACGGCTCTGATGAGATATTTTCTAAAAAGTGGAAATGAAATATTCTCATTCAAATGTGAAAGCAACCAATGATATTTATTCGGGGAATTATTGCTCTGTAAGAATGAGCAATACAATAAAGGCTTTTCTTTCACTTGTCAGTTTGAATACATTTTTCTCCATTAATAAAGGAACACACTGTAGTCGGTGAGAGGAACAGGTGGTTCACAGCAGCTACACGTGGACATATTTGCATGATGGCACTTTGCATATTGCTCTGGGAAGTGCTGTGTGTTTCATGCACACTCAGATATGTTGCTTTCTCTTGTCATATGATGAAGCGAGACACTTCAGCTTAACTTTGATCCTCAAAGTTTATCAGATTATTATGGACAAAACTTACTGTCACATAGTTTAAAGTATGAGGCATTTCTCTGGTGCATGTAATGTTAATTTGTAATATTAAGCAGGAGAGTGAATGACAGTCTTTGAAGACAACTTTATTAAATAGTAACTTCTTCAAAGTCTGCCGTCTCAATTACACTTTTAATCCATCACTTCAAGGATAGTCCTACTGAAAATAATTATTCTACATGCAAAATACATAATCCTCGTATAAATTTAAGAATACAGTCAAAGAAAAAACATTGTCTTTGATAGGAAAATGTAACTTATTGTTCATTGCTAAAGAAAAGGCGTCCATTCCAATAGACCGAATTAGCTTATCCTACTCAGCTTCAGTAGCCTGGTCAGACATCTTGTCCTCGTCAGCTATGCTAAAGCTAAAAACGTCTTCTACAAAAAAAGTTTTTTTCTTTCAGTCAAGCTTAATATATGACACCAACTAAATGATACACCATCAGTGTATTAAAATGTTTTAAATTATTTACCACAAGTTGGTAAACTAAAAAAAATATTATAAAGAATCCTACAAACTTACTATTTTGACATGTTTGGACCATATTTTGGTGCACACGTAAAATGTAAAGCAGCTCAAATGTAAACATATAAGCATCAAAGTTTATTTAATTGGTTATTTGTAGCCATACTGTCCTTAGAGGGGCCACTGGGCTGGGAGTTGTGTAGTCTCCTCTTTTTGTTCTTGTCATACTTTTTGATAAATTCTGAATTGGTCCATTTTTCTAATGTTTTAAACAGTGGGCAGAGAAATATAATGATGAATAATAAACAAGAAAGAAGTTGGATTTCCTTTTCAGTGATCTTGGTAAAATTCGCTAAAGGTATATACATTTATTATCAGTGTCAGGGATATTATGGTTTTGCCCCACACGCCATTGGATATCCTTCATGTGAGTACGACAACTCGAACAATTTTTACAATCGGACTTTGATACCTGTTTAGGTCCCCAAGAGGACAACCTGTATCAAATTTGACAATTTTAAGATTTATTGTTTTCCTCCCAGGTGGCGCTTTATGCACAAAAGAATTAGATTTTTGACTTGGAACTCTGGAATGGTTTTTAATTTCATTTCAATACTCTGTATACCTTTTTATGTCCCGAAGGACACGACCTGTACAGAATTTCACGATATTTGGATTTATGGTTTCCCAACCAGGTGGTGCTTTATGCAAAAAAAAAAATTATTTTCTTAACCGTTCAATCCTATTAAGGTCGCAGGTAACTGGAGCTTTT
>JBAMHX010000010.1:14597879-14618202 GCA_037177515.1 Pseudomugil tenellus | reverse complement strand
AGAAAGAAAGAAAGAAAGAAAGAAAGAAAGAAAGAATGAAAGACAGACAGAAAGAAAGAAGCATTTAAGTTACCTTGAGTGAAATCAGTCATTTTAAGTGATTTATTCCATCCTACTAAATTCTGTCAGCAGTATTAACAAACATTTTAGCCTGAATTTCCACCCATTCTTTCTTTTTAGAAGTCATATAACTGATGTTTTTATGTATAAATGCTGGTATTAGGATCTTTTATCAGCTGAAATGTTAATACTGACATTGACTTTTGTTCTGTTGACTCATTTGATGGCGTGGTGTGAATGTGGGTGACATGCAAATGAGTTGTCGAATCAGTAAGTTATCTGAATCTGAATCATTTTCCAGTTTAACACAAACAAGTCACTTATTTGGTTATCAGTATGATGCATGTATGGTGTTATCAGATTTAACTGATAATCTAATTGAGAAAAACAGACATCTAAAAGGGTAAAACAGCAGACGACTGTTTCGTCTCACAGGGTGAAATGTGAAAGTCTTTTTAAGCCTTCGCCCATCTGAAGCAGGTCCACATGTTCTCCCTTTATCCCCATGTTCTCCGTTTATAGTGCAAACTTGTGTAATAGACACAACCTAAATTGGAAATTCAGGTGGATATTATTTCACCCAGCGCCACCTTAAATGGCATCGAGCATGTAAAAGTCTGATAATGTTTGGTTTGCATCTGCTCACTCTTCACTTGAAGATAAGACTTAGTTCTGCGTTGCCGTTCATTCTCTGAAACATTACTCTTTCTGTGAATGGAAGGCATGTTTGCAAGACCATGCCTACCCCCACCCCACCTACTCTCACACACACCCATACTCACATTTTCTCACACATGGTGCCCTGGTGGCTAAGGTCAGCACTTTCTCAAGGCAAATAAGGGAGTGTGGAAAGGCTTGGGAAACTGCAGAAGAATGTGAATTTCTGCATACATCGCCGGGCTGACCTGAAAACAATTACTCAGGGCACAGTTTAAGTCCACAACAGGGAGGCCTTGTGTGCACTGGGCACAGTTGATAGTGCCAGTCTAAATTAAGCTTTTCAGACCCAATTCCGACGTCACTCTATCTGAGGTTCATGAATCCAGCCTTTCAGAAGGAGGAAGCTCTTAACTGGCGTGCAACTGGTTTGCAAACATACATTATCTGAAGCCTGCAAAGAATTTATGTGCATGAAAATAAGCTGTATTCACAACTGCTGCGTTAACTATGAATGTAAAACTAATGCAAAACATCAGGATTCAGTTTCAGAACAATGTGAGCAGCTTGCGTCACATCCAAGAAAGGACTTCTTGTCTCGTCCTATGCAGACAGACAGCTATAAGAGGAGATCTAACAGAGTTTTCAGGGACCAGTACTTTCACAAAATACATTTTAAGGTTTTAGGTGTATCAACCATCTTCAGCTGCCAAAGTCCTCTTCAATAATTTATCTCCTCACAAATCTGTTGCTAACATCTCAGAACAATTCAGGGCACAGAAGTAGGTGAGATAACAACATCCATGCATCCTCCCTGTGGCCCATACCCTCCTCTTTGCATTCTGCCGGGTAGAAGAAGGTTCTCGTTCTCTTTTCTAACCCAAATGTAGAAGCTGTGTTTATGTTCAAAATAAAAGGTTACATTTAATATTGCAAAGATTATCACACAAAAGCTGAGTGGTCAGAAATATTACAAAAGATTTTACCAATTGGACTCATGCCAGTATCCATTTAACTGTTGTAAATGGGTTTATAGCGCCACCTACTTGCCAAATAAATCACACGCAAAAAAGGACTCGAGCGTTCTGTACTATCAAAAGTTTAATTATAAAAAGACAAAAGCTCCAGGTACAATGTCTGGCAGGCCAGACTCTGGGTGCAATGCTTTATGACAGTGGTAAGAAAGAAAAAGGCAGCAAAACAAATTACATGTCAAGTAATTGTGGATTTGACTGTAAAAACTGAAAAATATATTTGAAACAATATTTGGCATTTCAAATATTACCTTCTGAAAAGTTCCAGTGCTGCAAGACAAAACACGGCAACCCAACAAAGCATTTATACTTACATGTAACTCTGGAGGAGGAAAATATAGAAAGAATTTAAAAATTCTAATTTGCAAGTGATAAAATCAGGTAGTTAACTCTTTTTAAAAAGAAAAAGTTTACTTTTAACTTTAAGAAAATAAAGTGAGGGAATGAGATTTAAAAATAAAAGAAAAGAAGAGAGGGACCTGTGTGCAGACCAGCACTGTGGAGAAGTGTTATTTCTTAGCAAACGAGATCTTCATGGCATTTGTTTGTGTGATCTTGAAGCCCTGTAGTGCCTCTCGTGCAGCACCGGCCTGCACCTCATTCTCAAATTCCACAAAAGCGATGTCGTGACGGCCAGGAACCAGTCGCACCTCTTTGAAACCAGGGAATCTAAATGCACAAAAGCAGTCGGGTTTAGCTTTTTATAGATACAAACACACAAAAAAGAAGTGCAAAAGAAAGCGGATACTGACTGATTGAAGAGCATAGAAAGCATGAGCTCGTTCGTCTCTTCTGGCAGGTTTGTGAGGAAAAGGATGTGATTGGGTGGATTTTCTGCAACCTGTGGTGAACAAGTAGCAGTCAGACTCAAAGTACCAGATAAGACATTCAACCTTTTTAAATAAAAAAAGCAAAGCTCCCAGTACCTGCTGCGGCATTTGTCCAGGCATCATTTGACCAGGAGCTATGGCACCTGGTGGCATTTGGCCAGGTGCCATACCTGGAGGAGGCATCATGCCTGGTGGGGGCATGTAAGGTGGCTGACCTGGAATGTGCATCATGCGAGGAGCCTGGCTCATAGACATTCCCTAATGAGTGGAGAATAAAAGAAAATCAACTAACAAGTTTATATAATCACATGCTTGGTAATTAATTTAAATTTATTGGAATTTAAATTGCATATTTGGCATAAAAAGCCAATGCAGTCTATGAGGACAAAGCTTCAAGTATGTTCTTTTGGATGGGGGAGGGGTTTACACAGTACCTAGTGCTGCTCAGAGGTCTAAAAAGTTGTTAAATATAGCGCCAACATTGCAAAGTTATAGTATAGTACTGACAAATATTCCACGTTGCGAGTTAAAATGTGGTTAGTTTTTCTGTAAATAATGCGTTCATGTCTCACTCCTATATTTTTCCAACAACTTCTTCAAGCTTCTCCCTCCCAAATTCCAGCTAATGGGCTGGATCTGCATTCCTCAGTCCTAGTCCTCACGACAAACCGTCCTGCATGTCTTAGAGGTAAAATAAGATGTTCCCGAATTCAACTATAGAATTTTCTTTTTTTGTTAAAAGTAGATGGGAAATTGGTCTGAATAAAGCCATGCTGGAAAATGAACAAGTCTTAAAACGTCGTGGACTGGGAGATGGAAAAATAGGTGACTGAAGACCATCTTTTTTCACTTCATTCATATGTTAATGTTCTTATATAAAAAATTACAACACTACAGTTCTCCAAATAATTCTCAAAAATAATATATTCATCAATAGTTTACTCATCTCTGTATATAAAAACAAAAACAAGTTATTATACTTAATATGCTTGTGCCACATATTCAGCTTTACTTTGTTATAATTTTGTTCAAATATTACTCCTCCACTTACTGGTATGGCACCAGGTACCCCAGCCACCATGGCTGCTCCTGGTACGCCTTTTTTCGCTCCTCCTCCATCAGCTCCTTTGGGCTTCCTTTTCTCTTTTTTGCGGTCTCGCTCCACATAAGTCCCCTTCATCTTAGCTATGATGTCAGAGTCTGTTTTAGCATACTGGATACGCTGCAAAAGACGGACAAGTTAAGGCCAAAAGTACTGCAATAAATCAAGTTGGCTAATATATTAATGTTGATGAACGTACCATGGGTTTGTCATAGAAAGGGAAACCCTGCATGGACCTCAGTGCATTGGAGGCGCTGTTAATCTCTTTGAAGATAACAAAAGCCTGACCCTTCATCTTTATGTTACGTGCGACCAAGATGTCCAAAATTTGTCCAAATTGAGAGAAGATAGCGTAGAGCGACTTTTTCAGCTCTGAAACATAAACGTAGGGGAAAGGGTGACATTATAATTTGGGAAAATCTGCTTGTTCTACATGTGTTTGGAGATGAAACTTACCATCCTTCTTGATCTTTTCATTCAAGTTGTTAATGTAGATTGTGTGATTGAGTCGAACTTCTGTTGCGGTCATCTTCTAACCTAATAGTGAGTAGCTGCAGGTGAAAAAAGCTAATATATTACTACTAAAAACCAAATTGTAACAAGTTGATAAGTAGCTTGCGCGCGAAGGCTAGCAAACATCCAACGTGAGAAGAACGTTAGCCTGGAAAGCTAACAACGAGCTGCGCGCTAGCTATCGCAATTCATTGCACTAAACCGTTTTTAGGTTATACGATGAAAATAGTAGTTTGCATCGAAAAAAATCAATTTCTAAATAAGTAAAATGTAAAAGATAGAACTCAATGTGTAAGTAGGATTCACCTCAAATAGATGAATGAAAATTCCGGCCTTGACAATTCACGTTATCTCCGCCTTAGCGTAATGTTCTTCTTCTCTGGCAGTTTTGTTGGCAGATGTCAAACAACATGCATTACTGCCACCAACTGGTACGGAGTATGACTCAGGGCCTGAACCCATAAACTATGTTTGAAACTATAATCTGAATCCCAGCAATATATCCGGTTCCTTAACGATATTATTCATCATTGCAAATATTTCACTGAGGAAACATTCAAGGATTAGCTTTTGAAAAAGGGGGTATTTTCCATAATACACTTCAATCGTAGGAGTCTCACTATGAGCATTACAAAAATCTGGGACTATATCCAATAAACCCGTTTTCAGCTACCCATTTATGAGACATAGTTGAAAGATGACAAAGAGGATGCTGTCCATCTAGAGAGGGATGTGATTTTTGTCCTCTATAATTATAATTTCCCATTTTAATAAAATTTAATACAATCCAGCACGTCACAGCAGGGTGCAAGATGCTAGCAGGTAAAGAATACATGGACACCATAACCAAGTAGCTGGCATAGTGTACAGGAACATATGTGCAGAATATGGACTGGAAACCCCTAAGTCCCAGTAAGAAACTCCCCTCAACTTGGTGGAGAATGAGAGGATGAAGTCCTCTGGGACTTCCAGATCCAGATGGATAAGATGGTGGTGGCCAAACAACCGGACATAGTGATCATGGATAAGCAGCAGGGCAAAGTCGTAGTGATCGATGTATCCATCCCCAATGATGGAAAGATCAGGAAAAAGGAACATGATAAACTCGAGAAGTGCCAAGGCCTCAAGGAAGAACTGGAGAAGGCCTGGAGGGTGAAGCAACAGTAGTATCCGTAGTCATCGGAGCACTGGGGGCCGTGTCCCCCACACTGGAGAAATGGCTCCAACAGATACCTGGGAAACATCAGACATCTCAGTCCAGAAAAACACAGTCCTAGAAACAGCTAAGACCCTCAAGCTCCCAGGATCTGGTAGAGAACCCAAGCTTGAGATGAACAAACCACCCACTGTACCGAGGGAAATGGGAAGGGTGGGTGGGTGAGAAGTTATTTATATTATATATACATTTTTTTACACAAACCCCTGCCACTACCAGTCAAGTATTTGAACACAATCATTGGCAGAGCACATCTATGTGCATGACTAGCATTGTATAAATACACTATGAATTGGAGACTGTGGTGGAATTGTTTTCTTTTATTGTCTTTCTTGGTACCCATTTTACATTCAGAAAATGACTCGTAGAGCGCAGACCTCGGCCAAACCACTGACTCTCCCAGTTTATTTTGACTTACTAACAAACAGGAGCAAAACAGAATAAAACAGTTTTTAATTTATCTAGTTTTACAAAACTAGATGAGACTATCACTCCATATCTCTCTCATTGTGTATTTGGGTGAATACACATGTGAGTACTGCAGGGCTAAATCTACACCCCCCTCTTCACTATAAGCTGCATTTTGAGAGGGAAGGTTGCTGGTGCTGAGGTGTTTCATGACATCTAATCATTTTGAGTTGTCTCATTTAATTTTGCTCTGTGGCTTTCTGTTGTCAGCTGGGTTTAATTAGCTATTTCTACTCACCTGTTTCTTGTTGTCCTTGGTGTGTTTATACTCCCAGCTTTCAGTCTCACCTTTTAAGTCATGTGTCTGCACTGTTGCCTTTGTAAGACTTTTGGCTCAGTATGCATTAGAGATGAGCCGATGAAGCTCCACTATTTCCAGAACTCCAGACAGCTTCTTTGTGTCCTGTCTTTCTTTCTTACTGGACTAACTGATTAATCCAGGTGTTTCTGGCCATTGCTGTTGTGGTTTGAGGTTGGGCACATCTGGATTAATCGGTTCCTTCAGAAATAAAAGACAGAAAACAAAGGAGCTGTCAAAAGTACAGCAGGTGGTGGAGCTGAGTTTTAACAATGGATTTTAAGCTTCAGATCCTCAGTGAAAGATCATAACGACATCTAGTGGTCAAATGTAGTTACAGCAGCCCCAAACTATTCTGCTTCCAACACAGTCTTGTTCAGCTCTGAAAATGTTGCATATTTAAATGTCAGTTCAATTTAAAATGTATAAACATGTTGTCCTTTCACAATTTAAAATAGTTTGAAAGAGATTTTAATGAAAATTAACAGCTTTGTGCTCTAAGGCAACATTATAGGTATTTCGACATCCATTTTTTGAATTTATGACCCTGATATTACACACCGTGATCTTAATGACTAAATGACTACTTTAATGGACTAAATAGCCCTGTTAGCTGCTAAATAATATAACAATTTTATAGTACACAATTTATTCATTTTCTTCAACCATTTAATTCTCACAATGTTGCAGGGACACAATTATCAAAACCAAATATAATAAAACACCTGGGTTTGTAGGTGACATGTTCCCATGTTGGGATTGTTTTGTGTGCATTCTCCATCATTATAGTTCTCTCACAGTTAAATATCTCTCATGCTGACTGTAAGACTTAAATAAGTAATCTCTCTTGTGGTGTTTCATTGGGATAAATGAAGCCTCCAATGTCTTTTGTCACATATTCTCAGAGATTTCATGGAAGCCTCAACAGTAATTCAGACCAACAGAATAAGACACACTTCAGAGTCTCAGTGTGAAATGTCCCATTTTTAGTTTTAATTAAACTTTGTTGCTGCACCCGTCCGCCTCAAGCTTTTTTGGCCTCGCATCCCACTTGCTCTGACACTAAGAAGCAACTATATAAGTCTGTGAAAGAAACTCGCAACACCAATCAGGTGGATGGAGGAAGGATCTGAAGGAGTGGGCTGAGGTGATGAATTGAATGTCAAACTGTTATGAAAGGATGAGGTTATGGATGGCCTTGAAGGTACATGTGGGATGGTATGAACAACACATTACCTGCCTGTGTGCAGTGAGATGGTGTGTTTGTGTGTCTGGGTTTGTGTTGCTTTTGGTTAACATGTACCAATGGTTGCACCTATGACTTTTCTGTCTTCTGAATATTACAATTATTAGACACAAAGATGCAGTTCAGAGTCCAAGCATCACAATCTCTCTCCTACGAAATACAATTTAATCCCATTTTGTAAAACGTTTCTCTGAACTACTGCATGTACAATAAATACTGTTCATAATTAAATGTTGTAGGCTGATAAGTTTTACATTCATACAATGAAACGTATAACATGATGATGTAACAGCCATAGGTCTAATGCAGGCGTGGTCAACTCCATTCCAAGAGAGCGGCACTCCTGCTGTTTTGTGAGTTTCCCTGTTGCAACACACCTGACACACATCAGACTTAATTAGCAGAAGTGTCCAGAGCTTGACGTTCAACTTTGCACAAGTCTGCTTATTATTCATTAATTTGAGTCAGGTGTGATGCAGCAGGGAAACTCCCAACACTTGCAGGACTGGTGCTGCCTACCCCTGGTCCAATGTTAGGTCCAGGTGAGCTGTCTAAGATTAAATACTGCTCTGCTTCTTATTTAAAGCTATTCTACAAACCACATTCTGTGATGCATTTGGCACAAAGCAAAAGGAGAAGCTTTGGATGTGTTCTGCTACACTCATGCCTAAACAATGGCATTATTTTAATTGTCTTAGTAACTTTTCACAAGTACAGGGGTGCCCAAGTTTGGATCTGCCGTCCATCAACATTTAGATGCAGCTCTTCTTCAACACACCTGCATCAGATATGCAGAAGAGGGAATTCAGCTATTTTGTTCAGGTGTTTTGGTGAAGAGATGCATTTAAATGTTACAGGATCGTAAATCTCGAGAACTGAACTTGTGCACCCTTGTCCTAGTTTAACATGTTGGTTTAAAATATGTAAATATGCTAACTGTCCTCTAAAAGGTCTAACTGCTTGGTTGCCCTATTTCTAGAATCCTAATGAAACTCTAAAAAAATATTATCGGATACAGATGATCCTCCTTCCAAAACTGTTTTATAGGAAATGGAGTAAATGAGAAAACTGATGAGTTTTGTATTTAATCCATGATGCAATGAGTAAAATAGCATCATTACACACAAAGATGAAAATGAGGTCAGTTTAATCAACAGAAAGTCATAAGTGCAAATTCAGTCATTTAATTGGCATCAGGTAGGTAATGTGAGCTGATTGCTGCTCTGGCAGGGACAGAAACTATGAATAAACTACTCATGTGTGGATACAAATGTCTTCACATAGCCACAATGAAAGGAGAGAATTTATATCTGAAGCAAAATTGAGAAAAGCAGTCAGCAGAAGCTAGGATTTGGAATGAGGGCTTGCTTTAAGTTCACATTAAGGTGAGGCTTATAGTTGAACATTTACTGAACTAAAGATCAGACCAACTTTTATTTTTATCATTGTTTCTATCTCCACTACATTGATATTCAATATGGATGTTTGATATTGGCTTTCTTACCCATATCCAATTATCCTGATTTTGTCCAATTCTAAACTTCTGATCAACTGATACCGATATATATTCTCTAACTAAATAAATTCTCTAAATAAGATATATTCTCCACTTTGCAGCAAATCTGATGTTGTAGACATTAAGTAATTCAATAAGTGGATGTGTCCATTTCCAGGCTCCTTAAGCTGCAAGTGACAAAGGGCTTTGATGAGGTTACAACCAAAGGGTTTATTATAAGTTGTGCCATATCTGGAAAACTGGATTACTCATTAATCTGAGTCTGGTTTACTGTAATGCACTTTGAATCACACTGTTGTTGAATTGTGCTATACAAATACATTTGCCTTGCCTTGGTGCAGAGACATGGTGAAGATCTGCAGCGCTGTGGTGCAGCCCTTGAAGGACCGAGGTGAATAGCCTTTGGCTATTGGATCCACTTAATTTTAGTCTGGTGTGCTGAAGCAGAAATATATGAAAAGACTGTGGTAGGCCCTTGAGGACCAACTTTGGACACCCAAGCTGTCAAACACCCAGGCCAGGGGTACTGCAGGGTCAAGATAAGCCAAACTTATCACATTTGATGCACACAGTTTCTGAGACATTTTGTATCCCTTCATGGTAGAAACTATTTAAAAAGTGCTGTACTCCATATGATACTGGTGTCCTGCCCCCTATTGGATACCAGAAAGCAGAAGCTTGCATCACAATAAATTTGTCACATAAGTATAAATACAAAAATGTGAAAGTATATTACAGATAAAATATAAATTTAAAAAAAATATTACAGATTTATTCAAAATTCATGTTGATTAAAATAAGATTTGTTACGTGTGTAATGTGTTTAAATGGAAAAACTACATTGTAATACATGTGACAGCCCTAACACATAATTCTGCCGTCTGATTAGTGGCATGAGCTGCACCTGGACCCAGTATGCTCTGCCACCATTTATACTTAGTTCCCAGTAGTAGCTCAGTGTCTCCCAGGATGGGGCTGGGAGATCACCTGAGCAGGCCTGATGCGTTTTGGTTTTGACATTTTGGCTTCATTTAAAATAAATTGTTTTATACTCGACCACTTGTGCCTGCCTCCCTTGTTTTTGTTACAGCCTTTGAGCTGGGCTGTAATACATGTAATGGTCAATGGAGGGCAGTATAGGATTCTGCAGTTGCTATGTCAGCTAAGCGTAAAGAGGGAGAAGAAGTCGTGCAACACGACGCTACCAAATATGGTCATGAACACCAGCGGTAGCTAGCTAATGCTGAAGTTTAGCTAGTGTAAGTAAAGTGGGTATACGATTAGCGTACAAAATTAAAGAAAACACTAACTTGACAATGTCATTATTAGATTTATACCGAAATGGCCCTTTTAAGTTTTATTCATTTTCGTGGTGTTTGAGCGAGAAATGACTACTTGTTAAGGTGTAAGGAGCAGGGAAGGTAAGATCAAGATGGGATGTTAGTGACAGCTGTCAAGACCACGTTAGTGAACCCGGGAAGTAAAGTCTTTAACAGAATAATTTCTACTAGGCCGTGGCGCTCTGAGAAGATGTCTTCGGAGTGTTCCCTCTTACCTCCGCCTCCACCTCCTCTACCTGTTCCTTGTCAACCTCCTCCTCCATCCTCAGCCCCGAAGAAGAAACTGTACCAGACTATAGCCAGCAACAAGAGTCCCGTAGAGGGGGATCACGCAGAGGCACGCTTACTGCTTAGTCTCAGGGAGAGCTGGTGAGACGAGAGAAAAAAAGATGCTGCTTTCATATCAGCCAATCTAATATTTGGATCAGGCCACTTTCATGTTATGCAACTTGGTTAATGTTTCAGTTTCAGGAAAGACTTGCAATGGATACTGATGAATAGATATGTACCTTCTCTCATCCAAAATGGTCCACAGTAAGTCAGTAAATTGTTGTGGCAACATTAAGACTTGTTAAGCAACATGTTTATCTTGATTTGGCAGAGAAATCTGTGGTAAAACTTGTCAAACATTTAAAGAATTCATTGAGTTATTGTATTGCCTTGAAGAGAATGTTTTTACTTTGCATATGACATGACCACATTTTTCTAAGGTGTAACCGTGATTGTTAACTTTTCAGGTGTGGTCTGGTGGCTTTGTGGATGGCAACTCGCCTCCTGCAGCCACAGCTGAGTATTAATGTAGAAGGTCTTGTTCAGACGGCAATGAGCAGGGGATACACGGCACAGGGAGAAATGTTTTCAGGTAACAGAAGCATGTTTAGTGATTGGAGCCCACCATTGCTTAAACATACCGGCTATGCATTTTTCCAAGTTTTGTTATCAAGTTTATGTTTCAAAACAACTAAAGTGCCTTCCTTTTTATTTAGCAAGGGTCTTTTTTTTTTGTCTCAATGTCTCAGCATACAACATGGCCCTGCTAGCAGAAGATGTTTGTGGCTGTAAGGCTGAACTGTTGTCAGGAGGTCTGAGTGGTGGCAACAGTGCAACAATGATCACTCACCTGTGGGGAGGACAACCTGTTCTTATTCCGTATCCTGCACACACAGAGGAAACCATGAAGATTATGTGAAGTGACTATGTTTTGTAACTGTTCACTACTTGCAACATGAATAACTAAAGATAAATGTATTAAGATTCCTTAACAGTGTGCTCAGGTATGATGAGGACTATAACCATGAACCATGTCAGCGTGGTGGTCATAGAGCACACTGGGCTGTCGCTTCAGGTAAGATTTGATCGCTGGCAAAGTTTTGTAAAACTTTTTTTTTTACGGTTTATCTTCTTAAATCGACACTAACTCAAGTAGGATCAATCAGCTTTGGTTTTGTTTTCATTCCAGTGTAACATTATGGTTGGACCTGTTTGGCTGCCTTTCAGCCTGGACAAATGGCCACCATTGACTAAACTTTATAGCTGCCAGTTCTTAATCTAGATCTTTTTACACATTATCTCAAGATAAAGTCATTAATGCTGGAGGACAGGGACTCAATATAAAAATTGGGTTAAAAAGGATTAAAGTTAATGTTTTGGCATAACAGATTCAATGTTCTGACCTTAATAAAGAAAAAAATGCAACAAGACTTTAGATGAGTCATTCATGTGAGGAAGTGGAGTGGAAGCTTTCTCTAACAGAAACTTTACACCAGATACTGAAAAAAATAAATTCAGACTTGCCACTGACAGTTTTGTAACACCTGATTAAGTGTAATATTTTAGTTTCAAGTTAAATTATGTTCAATTTTATCTACATTGAATCTGCAGTTCATTTTTGACAACTTAGAATATTTGATAAATATTGTAAGTTTTTTGGCTTTACCACGAAACTCTTCTGCTCGTGTGAATGTATTAAATAGATTCAGCCTGTCAGCCGTGACAAGCCCTGTTCCTCCTCCAAACGATTTAATCTTTGAGACGGGTTAGTTAAATATGATCAAAATGTGAAACTAAA
Source organism: Pseudomugil tenellus (assembly GCA_037177515.1). NCBI lineage: Eukaryota > Metazoa > Chordata > Actinopteri > Atheriniformes > Pseudomugilidae > Pseudomugil > Pseudomugil tenellus. The sequence goes on along the minus strand of JBAMHX010000010.1, from coordinate 14,605,854 downwards.
ATCAATGAGATAATTCTGAAATTTGCAATAAATCCAAGAATGCCTCAATTTGTAATTAAGTAAATTAATTAGCTTCGCCAACACCTCACTATCAATAATCTGTTTGAACACTTCCAGTCCGGCTTTCGTTATCTCCACAGCACAGAATCTGCTCTACTGAAAATAACAAATGACCTCCTGATGGCAGCTGATTCCGGTCTTATCACCATCCTCATTCTCCTCGATCTTACTTCAGCATTTGACGCCATTTCTCGCAGCACCCTCCTTAACAAACTGGCATCTATCGGCGTCTCTCATACTCCTCTCACCTGGTTCACTTCATACCTGTCCGACCGGACACAGTTCATTCACATTAAGGATCACTCATCAATCACTGTTTCACAGCCGGTGTGCCCCAAGGTTCTGTCCTGGGGCCTCTTCTGTTTATCATTTATATCCTCCCGCTTGGTCACATTTTCCACAAATACAACATCAACTTTCACTCTTATGCAGACGACACCCAGCTCTACATCTCATCAAAACCAAACTTTTCTGTTCCACCTACATCCCTCTCTGTCTTCATGAAATCAAGACATGGTTCTCTTCCAATTTTCTTAAACTCAACAGCAGCAAAACAGAAGTTCTCCTTGTCAGCACGCCCACCACTTTAACCAAATCTCACAGTTTCTCCGTTAACATTAACAGCTCTTCTATTCTCCCCTCCTCTCAGGTAAAAAGTCTCTGCGTAATTCTCGATAGCACCCTTTCATTTCATTCACACATTAACAGCATCACTCGGTCTGCCTACTTCCACCTGCGAAATATTAACCGCTTGCGTTCATCCCTCACTCCACATGCTGCAGCCATTCTCATCCACAGTCTGGTCACCTCAAGAATCGATTATTGCAACTCACTTCTTTTTGGTCTTACCGATAAATCACTTCATAAACTAAAGCTTCTTCAGAACTCTGCTGCCTGGATCATCACTCGTACATCTTCTTTTCAGCACATCACACCGGTTCTCAAACAACTTCACTGGCTCCCAATAAAACTCAGAATCCTGCTTTTCACCTTCAAATGTCTCCATAATCTGGCCCCTCTATATCTGTCTGACCTACTTCACATAGCTACTCCCTCCCGCACTCTCAGATCATCTTCCTCCATTTACCTTTCTGTGCCCCGTGCCCGTCTCACTACCATGCTCTGGAACACACTCCCACCTGAACTCTGTAACATCAACTCACCTCCATCCTTCATATCACAACTTAAAACTCATCTGTTTAAACTGGCCATTTCACCTTAATTTTTTTTATGTATTTGTTTTCTTAAAGTTTTTTTAACTGTCTGCTGTATGTTTTGCTTTATGTTTTAACTGATTTTAATTCTTTTGTGAGGTGACGTTGGATCTTGAAAGGCACCTTGAAATAAAATTTTTTTTTTTTCCACTACAGCATTTAAAATCTCGAAAGCCACTGAGATACTTTCTTCACAACTATCCTTTTTACATTTTTCCGTTTAACTTTTAAGCATTGCTTTGTTATGTAATTGCAGGTGTTCTCCTCGGTGTGGATCAGGGTAGTGTAAGCAAAAATCACACTCAGCCAGACCCCACCCTGCCGTGGCTTGACCTCGCCACTGACAGTTGCTGTCCTCTTCCTGCTGGCGGCTCGCCCGTCAAAGAGGTTTACATCCTGGCGAAGCAGGGTAAAAGCCTCCGCTACCAGCTGTGGAGTCTGGATTGTGTCGCTCAGAGCAATGAGCAGCTGAGGACGATGGATCCTCAGAGAGCCAACGATGGGACTCAGTATGTGGTTCCTGAAGGAGGAGTTGAAGCCGGGCTGGCTGGACAGGCAGTGTTGCTGCACACAAGGACTAAAAGACAATAGTCACCTTGCTGAGATCAGCATAGTTTTCTGTTAAATTATATTTGCAAAGTAACACATTTCAAATAGATTTGTGTTGGCCTGACTTTTAATATATTCAAAAGTACTCAGTATTTTCATCTTCTAGCTGCTATACATTTAGAAAATGAATGCGTACAAATACATTTGTATTCTTCAAACCTAATCATTTTCTCTCATTATTGCCAGTAAATGGAATTTTTAAATTGTATTGAGTACTGGATCTGGTATTCGCAGGATTTGAGTTGTGCGCTTCACTAAGTGTTTAAGAACAACAACAAAAGTTAATCCATGACCTGGACAAAGCAGGTTTTATTAACCATTTCCACCATACTGTCTTGGGTTTTGCAACTGTTAATCACACTCAATGTTAAACACACTTAAAATACAAAACATGTTTCATATCCAGTTCTCTTGCTTAGAAAGCAGCACCCAGTTTAACAACCTGACAGCTTATCACATTACAAAAAGAGTTTGTGGGTGAAGATTTAACACTTTGTAAACACTTGCATTCACACTCCCCTGGTTTTCCAACTTTTCAGAGACTAGAAGAAAAAATCTGACATTGTGAATTTTAATTGCAATTTCATGACACGCAGTCACCACCAGCACTCTAAAAGTTTGTGTAGTGAGTAAACAGACTGCACACACATGCAAAAAGAGCTGTTTGCCAGTATCAAAGGACATCTGGAAGACTGAACGCCTACATTGGCTGACTTGTTGCATTCATGCATGGAATGACAGATATGCTCACAAGCCTGGCTGTGGCATCTAAACACAACCCTTGTTCCTTTGCCTACTGTGTTTGAATACTACTAATGCAGACCTATATCCATCTTGGTGTAGCTAAATGTGGTTTACAGCAACGTCCTCTGAAGTTTACATAAGACATTTTGTGTCCAAACTCATTTTTAAGTTAAAAAAATCCTGAAAAATGGAGCACTATAATCCAATTTAACTATTCCCACCAGTGCTTTACTGTAAAACCCTTTAAAGGAACAGCAATCAGAGTGATGTTTTCTTCATGTTGAACTGTAAACCCAGCACTTCCAATTTTAAGACTGAGGCACTACTTGTTTTGTTCAATGGCTTTGTGTGGATCTATAGTGCAACAGTTTCCAAAGAAACATGGCTAAAAAGCTTCTTACTGTACATTTGTGGAAAAAAACGTTTAGTAAAAGTTTGGGATAAGAGTCAGTTTATACTTGGGTGAACTCTATGCAGGGAGTTCTCCGAACTGGAATGATCAAATTATTATCTTAAAAATACTAGACAAAAATTATACAAAACAAAAAGGTTATCCCAAGGCCAAAAAAGATTAAATTAAGCTGTATTTACAGAGTTAACACATGGTCTGACCAGCGTTTTAGTGTTGCTGTGTATTTAAACATCAGAAGTGGTCCATGACTAAATCGAATTTCCATTGCTTCAGGAGGGTCACATAAGGGAAAAAAGAGCTTTTTCTGGATCATGACTTGCTTTGTGTGACGGGAATCAAAAGAGGGGTCTCTTGAGGAACAGTGTCCCAGCAAAAGAGAGATTGTTGGGGATCTTTCAGTTCAGGAGACTGCAATCAGCAACAGCTGAAGTGATTATAGTTCGTCTTGTAGATTCAAGTCCTTTCCTCCACAGTTTGCTTCTACTCACGTCTCATAATGCATATCAGCCCAAAGTTAGATTTTCCACTCTGCAATTTTTTGCACTTTATGCAGGCAGGTATGAGTGGATTAAGACACTTGGCTTCACAGCAAGGCTCTTTAAATCAAAACAAAACAAAAAAACCTTTTCCAATATGCTTGTTCCATTTGTCCTTTCCTCGTCTATCCTCCACACACTGGACATCTTTTTAAAAAAAGGTTTTGTTGTGCTCTTAAGGTGTCTGAGGAAGCATACTATTGAATATGTCAATGAGGTTGTCCAGTCCCCATAGGTAGCCATCCTCCCTGTTGCCCTCCACCCATGGAGTCCTGTGGTCCAGGGTCCGAGGGTCTGGCAAGGGAACAGTCTTCCCAAAGTCAATCATCCACACTTTAGCCTTTCCAGAGGCGTCATGCACAAACAGAAGGGAGCTGCCCACGACCTGTAATGGAGAAACCAGCGAGACTGGTGAGCTCAGGTATGCAAGTGATTCAGTACAAAGCTGATGGGATGATATAACAAATCTACAACTTGGACAACAGGTTTGTTTGGGAATCATGAAAAGAGTGTGTCTTCTACCTCATGCGTTCTGAAGAAGTGTGAGTGCTCAAGGACTGAGCGCAGCTCCTCTAATCGCTGTAGGTAGAGTTTCTATGAGAAGTAAAAACAAAGACGTAGGAAAATCAGAAGGTGAGAACAAAACGGGAAGTTTCAAAACTGACCAAAAATGTAGCTCTGTTTTTTTTCTTCTTATTAAACTGAGCTGAAAGCTTAATGCTCTGTGTCAACATATTAAGCAACTGCTGTCTGGGAAGTAAATGTGTAGCAACCTTGGTTGACTTTTAGCTTTTTTTAAAAAAAAAAAAATCAACTTAAGACCTGAAAACTAACAAATTGGTCCCTGCATAAACAAAACGCAGATCAGCAAGTGTACTTTATAACCTTTAAAGAGACGCCAGCTTCTTTTTGGTTCCCCATACTCATACTAAGCTAGACTAACCAGATGCTAGGCTAACTGGATGCTAGGCTACTAGAATGCTATGTTTTTATAAGCACACAAAGGAGTGTTGAACATGAAACATACCAGAATCTGAGCGTTGCCGTCAACAAAGTCCTCCAAAGCCTTCATCACTTGCTCTCTGTGCTTTGTCTTCTTAAAGTTGGTGTTGCAAGTCCCGTCGGCTTTCTGATATAAACAGAAACATAAAACAATGTATCTCTTGTACTTCTCTCCTTTTATCGTGGTATTTTGATTTGCATGGGGACATTAATTGATTCTAATGATGCATATTCCCATCAAAACAAGTCAAAATGAAAATAAAAGCTAAAAAAAAGTTTATTTAAATCTGTCTGAGCTTGACTTCTAAACTCTGGTTGGCTGAAAAAGGGCAGAGCATGCAGCTGTAAGTACGCACATGAGACAAGATATTTTCCTTTGTGCCTGAGCAGCATGCAAATAAAGGATTTATCTTCACAAGAACAGCCACCTTCACAGCAACATGTCAAAACATAATCCGTTAAAAGTTTTCCATTTCCCCTCCAGTCTATGTGGTCTGTCATGTCTAATAGCTATTTGCTCCACCTAATTGCTTTGCTTCTTGTAAAAACATGCTGCACTATTTATTCGCTTGAAGAACACAGAACTACAGTCAGGCATGTTAATAGTGCTGCATGTTCAGGATGACTGCTGACCTTTATGCCTTCAATGCGAAAGCCCAGGGTAGCAGTGGAGCTGAGCGTCTCCCTCCACTGCATATACCGGGGTTTTAGGACGGCTTCCTGGGCCCGTTCCAGCTCTGTGGGGGCCCCGGGGTCCACTGCAATCATCTTGTCATACATGTCCTTCCGCAGACGTGGACGCTCTCTGGCTTTCATAAGCTCTTCCTCCAAGTACGTTCTGAAATGTAAAGATTAACTATTTTTTAAATTTTACAACTTTATTTCCTGTTTTAAGTTTTTTTTAATTACCATTCTGTATTTTAATCAGATTTTCTTGTCTTAATATGTCTTAATTACTCTTTGGCAAAATCTTATTACACTTTTCTTTTGTAAACCCTGGGAATGACTAACTCAAAACAGTTTGACTTTATAAGCAGCTGAGTTGAAGATGGGAGTCTAACATAAGCTTTGGCGAATTGTCGCCTGTAAGTTCCTACAAAATGTCCTCCCACATTACAGCAACTGAATCTTACCGGGTGCCCATCTTGCAGTCCATGATGGAAGGAGAGTCAAATTCAGCCAGCAAGTCATCCATGAGATTGTACTCCTGTTCGTCTCTCCGCACAACCCCATAATATCCAGGGACATAAGGACGCAGGCTGTCTTTCATTAGCTTTTGCAGGCACTGCTGCTCACACTCACAGTATCGCTTCAGCAGGCGTCCATATTCTCCAGCCTGGAAGTTACCTTGGGGGAAAAGATAGAGGATTACTCTTTGTTGTTACATTATTTGACGGGTAAATTAGAAGATTGACATCTCAGTGCAGTAAATATGAGCATGGCAACGCTGTTTAATCTGTAAACAAACATTTTAATTGTATAACTGCTGTTTGGTAGATATTTGTACCTTCGGACATAGCTACGCTAACTGCTTGCTTTACATTCAGTCTGTGATAATCAAAATTCAATAACTGTATATTTACGTTCAATAAACAGATGCAGAACAACAGCAGCACCAATCTTATCTTGCTAGTCTTGGCAAGAACTTTGATATTTATGCATACCTGCGTGGCCAGCTAGCTGCACCCATGGGTAACGCTTCTTGAAGGACACGACAAAAGGGGACCAGTGAACCATGGTCTTCAACTTCTGCCAGGATTTATTCTAGGAAAAGAAAAACAAGAAATTCCATGGTTTTTGTTAGAAAAGGTGTGGGTGGTCACACAAATGTCAAACCACAAGTCTCAGCTAATCACATTTGTCTTAGTTGCTCTAACAAAGCTTTCCGTTAAATGCAGGTCAAAGAAATTATAGGAAAACACACCCTGCTGAGTCTACACACACACACACACACACACACACACACACATTAGTAGAACATTGGACAAACCCTCCCCTTCAGCCAAGGCCAGGTGCACATGACATGACAAAGCCCATTCATGAAACATTTACCAAAGCCATCATGGTGGTGTCGTAAAACAGAACCTTACTGTTTCTATGAGTGTGCAAGCGTGTGTGTAATGGGTATCTGTGTTAGGAAACACTAAAGCAAAGACAACATGCAGCAGGAGCTTTGACGCAAGTAGCTTCAGAAAAACCAAACAAGAACTGATTAGGTGTGTGTGTGTTTGGGGCAATCATAACAAATGGGTGGCTGGTTATGGACAGGAATGTGTGTTCCCGTATGCGTTAGTGTTACACCTCTGTGATAAACTACAAACATAGCTGTAATTTCACATTATATCCTACTGGGCTCCTGTGCATTCAAGTCTTTCATGTTTTAAATCCCAACTTTTTTGCTTATATTGCTTGTATTTAATAGATTTTTTTAAACATATTTTAGTTATATGTTCAACATTTTGTTCAGCAGTTGTTGGAAAGTGGTTTTATAAATAAAGCTGGCGGTGTTTATGACTTCCACGTGCAATTAGAGGTTAAATACAAACAGTCCCGATTAAAAGAATAAATAAATGTAAGTCAGCTCAGGTTGATATGAACAATAAAACACAGACAAGAGGCTATAATCATAACTGTAATCACTTTATAACCGTGACTTCTGTGAATAGATGTTCTTCTCACTGCTTTGTTGAAACTGTCATTGAAAAATTCTTTATGCAGAATTTAAACTAAAATAAACAAAAATGTCAAATATGAGTCTCTGTTTACCCCAGAAGAATAGAAAACCACAGGGTTTTTGTAACTTATGGATGATGGATATGAGATAATAGGATTTTTGTATCCACTTGTTACGATAAGTGATGGAAATTTTGCTTGCATCAGCTAAAAACATCAAATTTAATGTAAAATAGCTTTAAAGGGCTTTGAATTATTTAAGATCCAGAGGATTTAAATGAAAAATATGACCTATTTTCCATTTAATTTCATTTAAAATCCCAAATATTGCTGTTTATTCCTATTAATATCACTTAACAAAAGCTGGGATAAATATTTAACAAGCTAGCTAGAATATCTAGCAATAGCTACATAACTTATGTTTGACATGAAAAACCAGATCAGAACAGAGAACAGTGTGTTCTGTCAAATGCTCATGTCCAAGTCAGGATGTTTTACTGACAGGCAGAGAAATGATGAACCTGAATACTACATCACTACAATTAGTAGTTGCATCAACAGATGAACCTCTGCTACCAGGAAATGTAATGAAAACACAAGTACATTTCACCAAATGTACGATATGGAAGGAAAAATTTACAACATGACAGAAATTCAGCTTTCTGCACCAACATGTTTCACCATGCGTCATATGTCAGAGCCATGTGTACGCCGAGAGAAAAACA
>JBAMHX010000010.1:14576496-14592440 GCA_037177515.1 Pseudomugil tenellus | reverse complement strand
TTTGTGTTGTAGTTAGCAGTTGCTATCAGCATATCCAGCTTTTACATCTTTAATCCACACAGATTATATCATAAAACATATTTTTGCTGTACGTAAACTTATCACACACCTCAAATGTAGCGAACAATAAAAAAAAAAAAAACACATTTTAAGTGGCAGGAGCATCATCTTTAACTACCATTATGACACATTGCACACTTAGCATGAGTTCTTAGTCATCCTACATCATGAAACCTGGGAAATGCTTGCTGTAAATATGGGAACACGAGAACGTGTCTTGGTCCTCCTGTGGCTAAAAGAATGAAAGTGTGTTAAGTGAAATGTCTTCTATGCAATGTGTGTAACATTTACCAGCCATCTGCTGCTCTGTTTGTGTGATCAGTCTGTACGACTTGCATCTTACAACTCATGGTTTGATGGGTGGGGATGCTGTAAATCTATGGAGTTAAATGGTGGATTGAGCAATATTTGCATTGGCAGGGGAAGCAGCAATACTAGTTTAAGATTTTCAATGAGAACAAAGCTGAAAGTTTCTGATCCAATAAATCAAACAAAAGAGATGTGAGTGTTTTATGTGATTGGTGCTGAATGCAGTGAAAAGGGGGCATTTTGTTAGACACTTACCCCTGTGCCATCCTCCGGGCTGCACAGAGACCGGTTCGAAGACAGACTGGACTCGATGTCGCTGCCGGCGTAGTCGTCCTCGGACTCCTCGAAGGATGAGGCTGAAGACAGGCCGATGGAGGAAGAGTTGGACAGCTTCCTGGGGGAGCGCATCAAAGCTGGGGACCCTCCACAGCCGCTGTCCGAGCAGGGAGACTCGTCATCGGGATGCGCTTCCAGACACGAGCCGGTCTCTTGGGACCGGTTGGGACTGGGGTCTCTTGTTATGATTAGTTTGGGTATGGTTCCTGGAAAACTCTGGCCTCCTGGGGGGTCCTGGTGGGTTTGGTTAGAGTCATTTAGGTTCTCCGTTTCAGCCGGAAAGCAGTTGTTCTGCTCATCGGATGCTTTTGGTGGACACGAAATAGTGTTACAGTCAGTTTTGGTCATTTTAGCTTCAACGTTATCCTTCTTCATCGACGGTACATCATCCAAATGTTGATCCGAGGTAAAGCTGGACAAAGTCTGTTCAATGTCCGGGTCAGAGGTGAGAAGCGGAGACAAATTCAGATTAGTGTCAGTAAACACCCTGAACTCAGACACAATGCGATTCTGGCAGTTTCCACCCAGTGGCTGATCTTCCATTGCCCCCGCTGGGGGATACGAGGCATGGTCTTCTCGCACGGGTCTCTGCTTCTTGCTGCCCGCACTGCTAACTTCACCGCTGCGCGGTTCCGAGCCTGACGCATCGGACGGCGCAGGATTTGTCTCTCGGTTCAGGCAGAGCTCGGATGTTTTGGCATCATCGACTGGGCCGGATGGTGTCTCAAAACAAGCCGGGGCTGCTGGATGTTCCCCTGCTGCCGACACAACCTCGTCCCTGGGTAACTTTCCTACGCGGTGGCCGCGGCGCGTTGCTGGATCCGCGGCTGCGTTTCCGCAACCCAACACTGCGTCAGATTGGCTGGAGTCTCGCTTTCTCCTTTCCAAACACAACAACACTTTACTTTTCATCGGATTCCTGTTCGGTTGAGCGCGTCGTGGGTTTTTCTCCTTTCCAAAATCGCTGATTCGGAGTCGCTTACTCGTCTCCTCAGATTTCCATTTCGCTCTGTCTTGGGTGGTGTTGCTGTGAGAGAGATCAGAGCGCGTTTGGCCCATCCTGCATACCGTAGTAGTAGCGGCAACACAAACACGCCCTCAGTGACTTATTTCATAAATAAACAACTTATATCATTTTCCTGCAGTTCACACTCAGCCTGAATCATCGATCCATGAAGTTTGCCAGAAAAATGTTAATCTGGTCCACCGCGTTGGGCTTGTTCAGATCTGTGAGAACAACCAGGGAGATTAATAGTTTAGTAAAAAATAAAAAAAAAATATATATATATATATATATATATATATATTACAGACAGCAAACACTTAAAATAAGAAAAGTACAAAACTTGGCTCAAGAATACCACCTGATTTATCCTTTTTTAAAATTTATTTTATAGCCTACAGGAATTAAATTGCACAATTGAAAAACATGTCATGTATGATCCTACAAGTGAAAAAATATAAAATACCTTTAAAAAATTCACAGTTTAAATGAGTTTGGCAGCTACTGCCCTCCTGTGTCCTGATACTATCCAAGTGAGCTTCCTTTGAATTTTATTTCTATATTTTATGAGAAAGACATAAAGGTGCAATATGCTAAATCTCCATACATAGCAGCTAAAAGAGTCCTTTAAATGTTAGAGGTATTCTACTAAGCATCATTATTTGTGTTTCACAGTTTAGGCAATTGATCTGTTAAAAATTTTAAAGAAGTGTTTAAAAGAGGTTTCTTAAAGTTCAAAACCCCACTGTAGTCACCTTACAAAGATAGTTTTGAAAAAGCTCAAATCAAATCTATTTAATTGACCTGCAAAAGGTTTTTGGTCATTGTATCGTGCAAAATGCATTTGATTTTCTTTAATGCTCTTCCTCTGTTTTGATCAAACTGAATGCCTAATCAAGCAGCATTTAATACTTTCCAACAATGCTAAATTATATATACACCGATGTGAGTTTTAACTTAATAATTCAATAAAAAGTGAAGCATATTGCTGCACAGCTCCAAAAGTCTATTGTCAATGGTAGCTTTCATTCTACTAAATACAAACTTTACAGAATGGAAGTAAAATTTTAAGTAATCTGCACTGATTTAATGGGAAGCTGTGAAATCTCATCCACTCGTGAAAATGTCAGGTCTGCTGTAACTCTGCTGTCAGGAGGAAAGCTCATAGAAAGGAAATGAGACAGGAAACGCAACAATGGAAATAACAGCTCACAGTGAACAACATGAAAATGCACTCAACTGCATTCTTGTGTAATTCTCAAAATCATCATTAATCCCAGATAATGACTCACCTGGGTTTTTAGAGGTCACAAAGGAGTGGAATCTCAGTCACAAGTACCATGAACATTACATTATCGGCCTAATTTGGGTATAAACACCTTGAATTTTCAGAGTATTAGCGCATGCACAGTAATCTTGTATCTTCTGCGGAAGCAGTGAGGAGCATGCTTTAGACTGGGGGGACATAGGATTGTTTTGTTCATCTTTTTTCTATTGGAACCATTTATACCAAACACATTTGACACAAACATCTTTCTAATAAGATTTCCGTTGAAAAGCAGCAGGGCGAGTGGCAAAGATTTGTACCATACAGACGTGGACTGAATGTTCTAATGCAACCATCCACACCTACTCTGACACATACTTTATGGGAAGTTGTTCATTTCAAAGCACATCTATAAAACACTAAAATAATCCAAGATGTCAGATGAGATCAGGGAAGTTAAATCCACCAACCACCACAATAGTAGATCATTACTTATCATTTAGTTGTTCAATCAAATGGACACACTATTTGTTTAAATAATAAACATTGGTTTTACTTGATGTTGCCTTTTGAATTTAAGGTACTTATCTGCAGACATAAATCTGATTTAAAGACTTTTGATCAAGGCAAAAACTGGGCAAAATACGGGCGTATTCTCCATCTATTTATCATAATCAAACAAGACAAAAATAAATTGTGTTTTGCTGTAGTAAACATAATATTGGAACTAAAAAATAACCATCCTCTTGTTGAAAGGAAATTTATTCCATCTTACCTGACAGAAGCGCCTTTATTATGTGAAGCAGCTGTTGAAATGCCGACAGCGTTGTGGAGGTTTAAACGTTACAGCAGGGAGTGAGGAGCTGGTGCGTTTGCGGCTTTTCTCTTAAACAACTCAGAGTGATATGCTTCTGTGTCTAGTAACAGCATGCGGTTGAGAAAAAGAGGAAACGTTCGTGGGTAGCTCTAACACTTCCAAGCTCTTTCAGGTTACTTCAAGCGACATTTTCAGTCATCCAGATCACTCTACAACGTGTCAACGTAGTTAAAACGCAGCTGTTATCTGAAACACAGTAATTGGGATGTTGATATAGCAAAACACACCTGAATAAAGTAATTAAACCTAATTGTACAGATAAAGTGTGGAACTGTTTCTAATTGAAGAATAAAATGGGACAGAAAGCCTGCACGAGAGAGCTCAGTGTAGCTACTTGGGGATGCTGCCTTTAAGTGTTACAGGAATTAATAGCTCTGAAGCTCTCTAAACAAGATTACTCGATTTGATAACTATTATTGTTATTATTGAGGTTAATCAACTTACATTTGACTTTGAAAGTAGGCTGATTTTATAAACTCAAGACGAAAATGGACTTGGCTTTTTTGCTTCATTTGAATTTTTTAGATTGACAGAATGACTTGACCTGTTGTTGCCTAGCTTTGGTTATTATTCCTCTTCTGTTATTTTTTTTTAGACAAGTGGGACTGAAAAATAAGTAACTGCATTTCAGGATGATTAAAAAATACTTCTGAAAGATAGCATTGTTGAAGTTATGTTTTTAGTAGTAAATTGGGTTCAAATGCACATTTTTGAAACAGACTTCAACTTAATTTGTTTGGGTGTTTTTATACATGATCCTTATGTACTTATAACTTAACCAGTTATTTAGTGTTTGAAGCCCTATTCCAATTAGTTTTAATTGAGTTTTCCGTTCTTTTTAAAATCATGATTAATTATATTTTGTCATAGCTGTCTGATTTGAAAGCAACCTTTGGCCCATATTTTAATCATTGTTTCCAATTTCATGCTTTTAAAAGCTGTTATTTAGTTTTAAAGTGAAAGCAAATGTGGTCCAAATTACTGCTAAATGTTTATTTTGTTGATTTACTGTGTTTGAGGTAATAAATATAAATATATACAGTCAATTGGTAAAGACAAATGTTACTAGTTTTGGACATCTTGGGCTTCCGTAGATGCGGAAGTTGTGTTTCACAACCGGACTGAATTAGGATCCCAGCGTGACATTCACCGGGGTGTCAGTTGTGTTGGGGTCGACTCTTTACTTTACAGGGGTGTTGGCAAAATGAGAGTCCTAAAAGCAGGATTGTTTTTGACAAAAACGCATCTTTTGGCTCCAGGAAGCGTGACGCTTAAGAAGGTAACATTACCTAATGTGATTTGAATGACCTGTCGATTTCTTTTAGGCTACATCATTTCGCTGCATGTCACAATCTCTAAGCAAACAAAAACGTTATTTCATGTTGATTTTCTTCTGATCCATGTTCCAAGGTGCTTATTAACAGCTGTCGGACATGCTCCTCTGGCGTTTTCCCCAATGAGAGGATACGAAACATAGGAATATCCGCACACATCGACTCAGGGAAGACCACCCTGACCGAGAGGGTCCTTTACTATACCGGCAGGATAGCAGAGATCCACGAGGTAAGTGACAGGATTAACAGTATTCTTAAATGACATTACATCCTTAATTGCTGACCTTACTGTGGCGTGCAGGTGAAAGGGAAGGATGGTGTTGGAGCCACTATGGACTCCATGGAGCTGGAGAGGCAGAGAGGCATCACTATCCAGTCAGCTGCTACATACACCGTATGGAAGAACCACAACATCAATATAATTGACACACCAGGTATTAAAACTGTGTTAATATATGTTGTCATACTTTTGCCAAGGCCAGACGAAGCTTTTATGCCATCAACAATCAGTGAAAACATGTTTATTTTAATGCGCCTTTAAGTGAGATCAGCATTTTTTCAGAATTGAAGTAGTTTTGAGGCTAATTCCAGGTAAAAGTAACCACATTCTAAGTGCTAGTAATGGTGCATATTGAAGGATTTTAATTGTTATTCCCGCATAATTTTAATGTGATACAGACTCAATATCAATGATAATAAATCAGGAGGTTCAGCAACTTCAGTTGTCCGAGTCACTTTGCTTTTCTGGACACAAACATAGTGTCTGACAGGTCCAGGATTTTTGTGTGCATGATGTAGAAACACATCAGTGCTATCTTTCTAATTTGACCTTTGTGTATTTTACAGGTCACGTGGACTTCACTATCGAAGTGGAACGAGCACTGCGTGTGCTGGACGGAGCCGTGCTGGTTCTGTGTGCAGTGGGAGGCGTTCAGTGTCAAACCATGACTGTAAACAGACAGATGAAACGCTACAATGTACCCTTCCTCACCTTTATAAACAAGCTGGACCGAATGGGAGCAAACCCCAAACGAGCACTGCAACAGATGAGGTATCACTTATCTGCCTTTAATCCTCTTAATCTTTCCTTGAGATCATAATCACTGATCCTTTTAAAAATTGTTGTTTGTATATTGCTTCACCTAAAAGTAGGCAAAAAGTTATTTTAATTCCAACTGATGCAAAAAGTATAATCTCAAACAACTATATGGGAAAAACACATTCTGTGGTTGGGGAAAAGATGTTTGTCGATTTAAGAAGGATACAATTATTAACATACATTAAGCAGAGAAAACATCAAAATAGATTAAATTACTAAAATTAGGCTAAGAAGTGTCGCATTATTATAAACTGGAAGGAAATTCAGGAACCATCACCTTCCTGGAATAAATGCGGTCGGAAAAAAAAATTCTGAACGATCAGAGATTTCTTAAACGTTTGGTGAAATCAAACTTAAAAACAAGAGTAGAACTCAGGGTTGTGTTTAATAGTCAAAGTAAGAGTTTTACCACGTCATGCACACAGCGGAGGCAACTCAGGAGATTGGGACTGAACAGCTGTCTAGCCCTAAGAAAACCACTAAACAGTGAGGCTAAGCAGGGAAAAAAGTAATCGTTTTGCAACTGAAGCCCCCTTTTAAAAGGTTGCAGCAGTGCAGAAGGACTGGAAGCTACCTGCTCAATGATTAGTCCCCATTCAATCAGATAGAAGTATAAAGGGACAAATTGCATAACCGCAATTTCAGAGTCATGCACCTAGTTTTGTTCTTCACATCTCTTGACAGGATATTTGATAAATAACTTCTTTTTCCCCATCAAATGCAAATCTGTTTGGTAATCTTCTAAATCCTTTTCTGCACATTTACAAACTCTAATTTTTATAGCAGATTCTTTTTGCAGGATGACATGATTTTATATAAAAATATGAGCTCTGAAATTATTTACAGACATTCATTTACAGCTGCAAAATCTTTATATCTTTATAATAAGCCCATATGTTGGTGGCAGTCCATGATTTGAGGTTGTGGAATTTGGTTCAGTCTTGATTCGGCAACATAATGTGTCTGAAGAATGAGTGCTGCAGAGCACCTGAATAGTGAATGACCAGATTATTCCACCGGTAGATTTTTGTCTTTCCTGATGGCTGTGCATATTCCATGATGACAATACCAGGATCCATCAGGCTCACATTGTGAAAGAGTTGTTCAGGTAGCATGTCATGTCATTTTCACACTGAGAAATTTTGGGCTGTGCTGAAGAAAGCGTCCTGCAGTGATCAGACTCTCCCACAGTCTTAATACAACACTGGATGGACATAAATCTTGTGACACTGCATAAGCCTGTAGGATGTATACAATACCATAGATTTAGTGTATATTATAGATATTATAATATAGATATATTAAAAAAAATAAAGATAAAAATATTGATGTTATAATAACCTCTTTCTCTTTCTGAGGTGTTTTTTTTTTAACTCCCAGGTTTAATAGACAACTCAGACCTTATTACTATGAAAAATTAAGTTTTAATTGTAGAATTCTTTCAAATAAAGTTTTCTCAGTTCTTTGAAAGACTTATGTGTTCAGTTGTATTCAAAGAGTAACAAAATAAAGTTGTTTTGCACTTCTATCTTTTGCTTTAGATCTAAACTCAACCACAACGCAGCATTTGTGAACATCCCCATTGGCTTGGAGGGGAACATGCGCGGCATCATTGACCTTATAGAAGAGCGGAGCATTTACTTTGAAGGACCATTTGGGTGATGTTTCGATTTTTTTTTTTACCTCCTCTGTTTAAATAGATTGCTTACAGAAGAATAAAAGAGCAACAAAGAAAAAAACCCTGCAAATATCAGCACTAAAACAAACAAACATCACATGTATTCAAACTTTTACTTCCTTTATGTAGCCAAAACATCTGCTATGATGATATTCCTGCCGATTTTCGAGCTGAAGCCGCAGACCGGAGGCAGGAGCTGGTGGAGTGTGTTGCTAATGCGGATGAACTCCTGGGGGAGATGTTCCTGCAGGAGAAGGTTCCAAGTGTAGATGACCTGAAGGTTTGTATCTTCTAAGAGAGGAAACCTGTCATCAAAAATGTAAAATATTGGGAGTTTTTATAAACCTAAATATGAATTTAACAAAGCAATGATCACAAAAATCTAAATATAAAGTACAATATGGGCAGAACTCACTTATAAAGACTTGTGATAACTTGCTGATCAATCATTTCCTGACCTAACTGATATTTCATCATTGACAGTGA
This sequence comes from Pseudomugil tenellus, assembly GCA_037177515.1. Lineage (NCBI taxonomy): Eukaryota > Metazoa > Chordata > Actinopteri > Atheriniformes > Pseudomugilidae > Pseudomugil > Pseudomugil tenellus. The sequence continues at coordinate 14,583,991 of JBAMHX010000010.1, read as the reverse complement.
TTAAAAGAATCAAGTTCAATAAAAGATTTGGTCCCAGTATATTCTCTCAGATTATGTTCCCTAATCTTTCATTTTAAGTCATAAGTCCAGGTATGCTGAATAAAACACACCCAGCTTCCATAGTTTTTGATTTACACCTCACCTGAAACTGAAGGAACTTCTTCTATAGTCACAAAAACCAGTAAGAGTCCAGTTTGAATGACTCTGTACTTCTCCCCTTCTGCCATGTTTACACTGAGCCCACTTTAAATGGGTTAAATAAATAAATAAATGAATAAAGAATTAATGAAACTCTTCTTAGAATTGTAGTTATAGAAATAATCAGTACAATTTAAAAAAATAGCAGACCTAGAGGATACTGCTGCCGGACCATGTGAAGTTGTATATAGAGAGCATTTGGGGTCATGAAGGCATTCCTTAAAAAACCCTGCAAATATGCTTCTTTTATTTATTATTATTAATATGAACTAGGACATGTTAAAGCATCTAGCTGTGACTGGAAGACAGAAAGTGGGTGAGTTTTAAAAATAGATATCTTGTGCATAATGTTCCTTTAACGGTGGCGTCAGTTACTTTGATATTATTTACAGATATTTTAGGGCAATTTGCCATAATGTAAAGTGTTAACACACAAACTGCAGTTTACCAGTGAAGGTTTTTTATTTACAAACCACAAACATGTCATTTTTGGACAAATCTCTTTACAACATATTTATGTGTAAGTCATGTGTGTCAAAAAATTTTTGTGTTTTATTATGCAATGTATGGAAATTTGTATGTTGGAGCCCTGCTGAAGATGAATTGCTGTCACCATTAAGGACATTGTTCTATTTTTTTACCATATAACTGACTTATATCCCCGAACGCGGAATGTCGGGAATATAATGGTTTTGCCCCGACCACAGCCGGCGCCCCGGATCTCCATCTTGTGAGCGTAATAAGTCGAATAATTTTTAAAATTGGATTTTGATACTCAGCATACCTGTTTAAGTCCTCGTGGGGACGACCTGGCTTGAATTTCACGATTTTGGGATTCATAATTTCCCTGCCAGGTGATGCTTTATGAACAAAAAATCTGATTTTTGGCTATATCTCTGGATCTATTCCTCTCATTGACCTCAAATCAAGTGCAAATAAAAGGTCATGACCTCAGGCTGCATCTTGTCCTGAAGTCATACTGGGCTGGTTCAAAGTTCTGACACTGGGTGGAGCTTTGTGACTCAACATGTGCAGCTTTATATTATTGTATTGTGTCTATTTGAGGATTGGGGGCTTTCGGGGATAGACCACTAGCTTTTCACTTACGACAGCTTAGGCCTTGTTTCCATGTATTTTTTTATTCTGTTGAACCATACAATGCTGTCCGTCTCTGACCTTCCTTATTTGAAAAACCCTTTAAATGACTCAAACTGCATATCTGACTATACTGAGTAAATAAACGTAAGATAATAACTTTTAACCTTACTTTCTTCCAGGCTGCAGTCCGCAGGGCCACAGTACAGCGGCTCTTCACTCCGGTGTTGGTGGGTACGGCGCTGAAGAACAAGGGTGTCCAGCCTCTACTGGACGCAGTCCTGGATTACCTGCCAAACCCTAGTGAAGTAAAAAACTACGCCATCCTAAATGACGAGTGCGTATCTTCAATTGCTCAGATGCTCAGTTTTCCTTTGAGATAAATACATCGTTAAATACATCTGGGATGTTTTCACTATCTTTCTTTTTGGTCACTGTAACAGAGACTCCACAGACACATCAAAGATTGAAATGGACCCTACACGAGACTCTGCAAACCCCTACGTTGGTCTGGCCTTTAAGCTAGAGGTGCATTACTTAAAAAAAAGATATTTTTTTAGTCTCTTTGTTACTTTTGCACAACAATCTCAGTCAATCTGTCACACTTTGTTGTTTCTTGTGTTTTTTTTTTTCTCATTTACAGGCTGGCAGGTTTGGTCAGCTGACATATATCCGGGTGTATCAGGGCTGTCTGAAGAAAGGAGAATACATCTACAACACACGCACAGGCAAGAAGGTCAGAGTTCAGAGACTTGTGCGTCTTCATGCTGATCAGATGGAGGTAAGGAGCAATCTGCATACGTCAGCAGCGTGTAAGAGGTTACAGTTTTCCATCTGTGGTTTGCAGTTCAAATAGCAGAGGAACATGACTGGTCAGAATGTTCCTCTTTTTTACTTCAGTCAAGTGTGTACATAATAACCAAACCCCTGTGACACCAGAGTTACATGTTTCCATCTGTCTTGCATCAAAACAAGGTCCTCTTATTTCTACTTTTTCTTCTTTTTTCCGCTTTTTTTTTTTTTTTAAAGGATGTGGATGAAGTTTATGCAGGAGATATATGTGCACTGTTTGGGGTAGATTGCGCCAGTGGAGACACTTTTACATCTAAGACAAGTGCTAACCTCTCCATGGTGAGTCTCCTACATGTATTCATCTAGCCGTGAATAAGCAGGAAACCTGATTTAAACCCTTTGGTTTATTGTTTTCACTTTGACTCAACAGGAGTCCATTCACATCCCAGAGCCGGTCATTTCCATGGCCATAAAGCCAGCCAACAAGGTAAAATTTGACCTTCTACATCTAAACGCTCTTTTAAAATCATTCCTCAACTCATTCTTTTAATGATCTTGTGTTCAACCAGAATGATATGGATAAATTCTCCAAAGGCATCAACCGTTTCACCAGAGAAGATCCCACATTTAGAGTGCACTATGACACTGAGAGCAAGGAAACCATCATTTCAGGCATGGGCGAACTGCATCTGGAAATCTACTCCCAGGTAAATTCCCATGAAGTTGAATTTTAAATAGATCCATCAAAATTCTCAAAAAAATATCTCCCTTTAGTAAATAAAGGTGGCTAAGTGGTGCTGCGTTAGTAACTAGTTGCCTAAAAGTTTCATCGGATCTCAGCACACAAACTTCAGATACATTTTCTAAAATGCAAGGATGTCTGTAATTTGATTAATTTGGACATTTAACCCACAAATGTTCAAAGTAAATTATTTTAATGTCTTCATATTTTTAGTTTATTGTAGTATAAACAAAACTAACACACTCAAAGTTGTTGTGTGAGTGGACAAAGGAGACGTAACAGCATTATGTCTTAACATAATTTAGTTATTTTATGTACTTTTTAAATGCTTCTCCTGCCTCCTGAAATGCTTAAAATGTTTTATACTAAGCAGTTTGAATGATCTTCCTCATAAAATATGCTATACAAATAAGTTTGCCTTAACTCGCTTAATGATGGATAAGAATCTTCCAGTCAGCAGATTAGTAGGTGTCATATTTGGGTGGAGCATCCAAAGGCTTTGTGTTTGCATTCAAGGATGGGATGTAACTCATCCTGTTTTGACAAGCGGTCTGAGCATCACTAATGCGTTTAGAACATTTTATGTTCAAAACAAAGGAAAATATGTCTAATGTATGTGATTTTGTGAAAAGTCTCAGGCGTCTTTGAGGATCTCTGTCTGGATGAGCATCAAACATAACACAATGGCACAATCATCTTTGCTTAATAATGCTTCTGAGTTCATGAGTTCAATTCTGAGTACAGCTCCAAATACACATGTTCTGGTGTCAGATGCGTCTGATTTGTTTTTTTTAAAGAAGAAAAAAATGATGAGGTTTAAAATGTCAATATTTTTTATGTAAGTCAGTGTCTGTGGCATGGATGATGTGCATATGTGTGAAGGTGTTGATGCTGAGGCATATATTGGTCAAACTTAGCTTTTTATTTTTCCTGGTTTGTTGTTCCAGAGAATGGAGAGGGAGTACAACTGTCCCTGTGTGATGGGTAAACCCAAAGTTGCTTTCAGAGAGACCATCAGCAGTCCTGTATCGTAAGCACTAAAATGCAGACACACACACACACACACACACACCTAGTTATTGGTTTGTTCGAACTGTTGATGCAGCCATAAATGCACCAGAAATGTTTGTAAACATTTATTGAGTATGACTGCAGCTTTTGCAAGTCTTTGTGTCAGCAACTCTTGATTTAGTTTTTGTGGAATCATTTTATACACACACAGATGTAATATTTGATTATGAGATGCAATTAAGGCTGTGTAGTGAATGCAGGCAGTTTAATTTGCATCTGGAGCTTTTTCACAACTGTGGCAGTTGCTGCTTCTCCAGCACAGTGATGCCCTCTGCAGCAGACCAGGTGAACAGTAGCTTCCATTTAAGGATTTCCTGTGAAAGGAAATTTAAATGTTTCAAAAATCAGGTTGGATGTAGAATTGAGTGAAGGCTCCAGCTCTAATGTTTATTTAAAGGCTTACGATGAGCGTTTACCTGAGACACCATCTCATGCAGCAGTATGTTACATTCAAACTTCAGCTGCTCGTCTTCAGTTGCCTGCAGTGCACAAGGACACATTATATTAAAAGGGATAAAAAAAATCTCTTACAGATTGAATCAACTACCGTGCATATTTAGAATATTTTATTTTGAAAACCCATGCTGGATGCATAGCTGTAGGACGAAATGTTGAGACTCTAATGTCCAGACCCTTTGTTTTTTCGTTTAACATTGGACACAGAATATAGATCATACACTGAGAGCCAAACATGCTACATATTAAGTCTGCGTATTATCCAGTTTAATATAATCTTGCTATAAACCAAAGTGCTCCCTTGGCTTTTAAAAATCAACATTTATGTTCTTGCCCTTAAGCCAGCATATAACCAGAGATGAAACAACCTACCAGCTGTCTAATGCTGGCCACCTGAGCCATGTTGTACAAAGTGTTTTCTGTGGATTCTTCTAGCATGATGAAGCTGGAGGCCACAATGGCAAGGTGCCAGAAAGGCTTCATGTCAGGCTCAATGTGACCGAAGCTATCTGAAGGAAGTAAACACACAGTTTGATTATGCCACATGCCTGCTTTATAGCTATTCTAAAGTGAATATAGTGTTTTGAGAGCTGCAGATTAGTGTGGAGCGACGGAGAAATGTCAAGCGGTTGTGTGATACCACACCTGCTGTTTTGACTTGAAATGGAAATCTGCAGCTTTGGATTTATTAAACGTACCTGGTAAATTTTGTACCGACAGCAGGTTCTGATTATTCCTGTACTGCTGGTATAAGGCCTTCTCTTGGAGTTTTGTGTCGATATGACGTAGTTCCTCACACGGAGAGGCCTGAACTTCTGCTGAGAGTGAGCCATGTCCTCGTGGGAAGAAAACCTCTGCAGTGCACTTCTGTGTTTTCTAGATGAGTTAAAGTTACGCAAAAAAGTTCAGTGTCAATGAAAATGTGGGTTTGATGATGAAGTAAGAAATGGATGGGAGTAAACACCAAAAGGCGTTGGCTGGAGGTTGCCACGGCAGCCACTGAGTCAAGGTTGAAACACAGTTCATAATGTGATCTAATATAAACTTAATCCTCTGTTTTTAAGCAACCAGCTCTTTCCGTAAAGTCTTGTCAGACCTGCTCAGACTAAAGAGATTAGCCAGGTGTTTTAATGTAATGCTCATCACTTAGAATATGTTTTTAGAAGAACTATGTAAACGTAGACTGTTATTAGAAAATGGGGGTTGGCAACTTCGGTACTTGAGTGCAACTGTCAGCAGACTTGTACAGAGCTTGAAGTTAAACTCGACACAAGTCTCCTACTTAAGTCTGGTGTGTTGCAGCAGGAAAACTCAAAATATTTGCAGGACGGTGGCTCGTAAGGACCACAGTTACCTATACCTGCCTTAAAATATGAAGGATGAATGAATCCAGGCAACTGAAAACAAAATAATACAAATAATTATAATATTAAATATAATGTAATATAATAATACAAAACAAAGCTATAATTTCTTTTAGGAGAGAAGAAAATCATATTAAATCCATAGTTTTCTGAGGTGTAAGAAAGCTGTGAAAATCAGAAGTTATTTCTCTGGTTATTGCATAGCAACTCAGTGGTTTTTAAAGAAGAACCAGCTTAATAAAATGCATCCTACATTGCTGATGATCTCATGCACGGAAATCTCCAGCTGATACCGTCTTCCAGAGTTGGGCACATCCTAAAAGGGAAAGTACAGATGAGCCATAGTTTGAGCTTTAAATCCTTTCTCTGATGTTTATGGGGTCAAGAGACCCCATGGTGAAGTTAGGCTGACCTCCGCGTTTCCACTGTAGACCTTATCCAGTCCGAACAGTCTGTATGGGGAGCCGTAGCGAGCATTGAGGTAGTGTTGGACCACCTTTGCTGCCCTCTGAGCTGGGTAGTGATTGGGGTTCAGCTCGCCAGTTGCCATCACATCGTCCTCAGCGACCGCCTCAGGTAATGTTAATCTCTGTGTACAAAGAGGGAAGCAATGAGCATCCTGTCCTTAGAGGACTTTGACCCTCAGTTGTCAGCCAGGTGGGGCTGCTGTAAGACACGTTCATTCAACAAAGCAGAAAGTGGGTCAAATCTTAAGAGAGACAGGAAGGAGGAACATTTGTAAAGGAAGATACAGCGGATTAAACAACAGAGTTAGATCTTGCCTATGCTGCAGAGATGAATGATCTGCAGGTGAAATTTTCTGTGCTCGGAGTCAGCTGCTCCTCTGAAAATGGAAACATCACTTCCTCCTACAGCAGAGCTCTTATTGGTCCGCCCCCTTTTAAAGGGACAGAGCACCAGTCCTCCCACACCCTCCCTGGTTTTACAGAGCTATCAAATAAAAATGATTGATCAAACCTAAAGCTGCAAATGAAGCATTTAAAAGCCTGTTGTGATCTATAGATTATTGTTTTATATTATTTGCTTACCACCTGTTTTCTCTTTAAATGTGTTTGATAGTTTACTTTTACAATAATTATATTAATTGATGAGTTTTAGATAGAAACTTTCACTGCTTCAACAAAAAAAATTATTAATCTTTTTTTTTTTTAGTTTTATGTGTGAACATTAAATTGTCCCTAAACCTCCCCACGATGCATTTGGAAACATTCAAACGTTGCAGACCATAACACTATTTTGAGTCTTTTATAATCAATCACAGTGAAAAATGTTTCCATATGTCCGAGCTCTGAATGAAGCTGGATTGTATCTTGGATGATATCCTGGATCAGGTGTGGTGTGGCTCCCGGCAGACGACCTTTTAATCCTAAAATTAGAGCTGGGTATTGATTCAGATTTCAATAATCGATTCAATACCGATTCTCAACATTTAGAATCGATTTTCGCTATTCAATCAATTTGTTCCGATAAGATATGGATTTTGTTCAGTGTTATTAAAAATCTTTGAGTGTGTGTGTGTACATTTATGTGTGTGTGTGTGTATATATATATATATATGTATATGTGTGTGTGTATGTGTATATATGTATATGTGTGTGTGTATGTGTATATATGTATATGTGTATGTGTATATATATATATATGTGTGTGTATGTGTATATATATACATGTATGTTTTTTATATATATATATATATATATGTGTGTGTGTGTGTGTGTGTGTGTGTGTGTGTGTGTGTGTGTGTGTGTGTGTGTGT
>JBAMHX010000010.1:14560613-14576396 GCA_037177515.1 Pseudomugil tenellus | reverse complement strand
TGTGTGTGTGTGTGTGTGTGTGTGTGTGTGTGTGTGTGTGTGTGTGTGTGTGTGTGTGTGTGTGTGTGTATGTATGTATATATATATATGTATGTATGTATATATATGTATGTATGTATGTTTTATATATATATAGTTATGAAACATAAAGGAACTAAAGCATTACAACTAAATGAAAATAATGAAAACAACAAATCATGTTGGTGCGTGGTGTTTTACTACCTTAGATCTGTGGCTATGGAGATCGCCCTCATGTTCACCAAGGGAAATGTATTAAATAAATCGATCTTTGGACTTATGGATCAAGCTTTAGGAATTGATATGAGAATCTATTAATCAATCTTTTCAACACAGTCCTACCTATAAGCCACTCTGAGTGGCACGTTTGAGCCCTCAACCTCCCACTCAGTGTCACAAAGCCTTGAAGGCTCCTCATAATATGTAATTAAAATTAAGATGAATATTTCTAGGAAATCTGCTATGAACACATTGTTGGACTGGTATAAAATGAGTGGGATATGTGTTACTTGAATCACTTGAAGCTGGAACCAGTTTTCTTCTTGCTATCTGTGTCATCCTGCTTCAGGCTGTGGCTCTTCTGTTTATGTTTAGATTCGACTTCACCCACAAAAAGCAGAGTGGTGGTTCTGGGCAGTACGGTAAAGTTATTGGAGTCCTTGAACCTCTTGAGCAAGAGCATTACACCAAGCTGGAGTTTGAAGACCAAACTGTTGGAACAAATGTCCCAAAGCAGTTTGTGCCTGCTGTTGAAAAGGCATGTTCAGTAATAATTTCTGCTTTAATACTTCATAAGCTGCTGTTGTTTTTCAGAGCTTCATTCTGTTTTCTTTTCATCGCGCTACAGGGCTTCAGAGATGCTTGTGAGAAGGGACCCCTGAGTGGACACAGGATTTCAGGAGTCAGATTCCTTTTGGAAGATGGGGGACACCACATGGTTGACTCTAATGAGATTTCCTTCATCCGTGCAGGCGAGGGTGCTCTGAAACAAGGTCAGTGGGAGACTCAGACCTCTAATCATTTCATTTGAAGTATATTTCAGTATCCAAATTACTATTAAACTTAATGTTGTTGTGAAAAAATATATATAGTTTTTGCAAAATATGCCACAGAAAATACAGTGTATTTAAAGTAAATGCTAGCATCTCTGAACTGCTGAGAGCCAGAATAAGGACAGCTGTGTGCATCCTGTTGGGGCAGATGCAGTCTTTGTGCCCCCAGTGCCCATTAAAGCTGGTTTCATTTTTCCCACCACAGCTATGGAAAAGGCCAACACCATCATCCTGGAGCCAATCATGTCTGTAGAAGTTGTCGCACCTCAGGAATTTCAAGGGGTGGTCATTGCTGGGGTAAACCGTCGCCATGGTGTGATTACAGGACAGGATGGAGCTGAGGGATTCTTCACTTTGTATGCCGATGTAAGTATAGTTCGCACACTTTTTATCTACACCATGTATCTTTGTATTATCCATCTGTCTGGATTTCTATCGAGAACAGATACTACAACATTATTGAATAAAAAGGAGCCTCCCCAAAAGGCTCGGTCGTTCACAAGTAAGGCGAAGCTTCACTTTGTTAACAGCTGTGTGAGCAAATGCAAACAGTTTTAGAACAATGTTTCTCAACATAAAATTACTACATTATTACATTACATTTATTTAGCAGACACTTTTATCCAAAGCGACTTACATTTTTCTGGGTCATAGGGTTCAGTGTCTTACACAAGGACACAGCATGTAGTCAGGGGAAGACTGGGATCGAACCGTCAACCTTCAGGTTAGCAGACAACTGCTCTTACCTCCTGAGCTACAGATAAAAGGAATTTATGTATTTTATTATCTACAGTCCATAATATCATCCAAATGCATGTGAACTCCAATTCCTCTGATGGAACTGCATTAAAAGCCAACAGCATTGTGTAAAGGATGTTACCATGCACATTAGAAAACCATGTCAGTTAACGTCTCTACAAGTCCACACCTGTCTCCCTTTGAAAATGCGCGGTGCTGCATTATGAAGTGTAAAATAGGACAAGCTGTTCTGTCCCTGGACTGTTGAGCAACTAAGCTTTACATCAAGCAAGAATGGAAAAACGTGTCTCCTGCAAAGCTTCAACAATTAATGTCCTGAGTTCCTAAGTGAGTGATGTTTGAAAGGAAAGGTGATGTAACACTGCACAAAGAGTGCCTCTTTTTTTTAAATGTCAATTATACAGTAACATTTATCAGGTTAAACATTCGAGTATTTCATGGATTCAGTCAAATATAAGTTAAAAATTTGGTGGCTGTAGCTCAGGTGAAGAGCTGCCATCTTCCAAACGGCAAGTTGATGGATTGATTCTAGGCTTGTCCTGACTACATGCCACTAAACCCTGCATCACCTCCAATCTGTCTATTGGGTTTTGAGTGTGTATTAGTGTGTGTGAATGGGTGAATGTGCCATGTACTGAGAACTTTGAGTGGACAGTATGACTAAAAAAAAAGTGCTATATAAATTGGTCATTCCATTTAGTATTTTAAATTTTTTTTGCAAATTTTTGTATTCTGTTTTTATTTACATTTTACACAACATCACAACTTTGTTGTATTTGGGGTTGTACAACAGTTTTATCTTCCTTTGGAGACTGAAACTATTCAGTTAATCTACATCTATTTTCTTTTTATGCATTCCCATATATATAATTTACTACCTGACCATGTAGAATGCATTTTAATTGCGAAGGTGGATATAATCTGAGAAAATTGTACATTTTTACGTAGAGAAAAACTACGAAACGCATGTAAATCAATAGATTTAAATATGTACGTAAAGCGGCAACTCCAAATAAAAATGAATGTATAAATATGATTCAGTAAGCAAAAATATACATTTATATTGGGTATATTTTAATAAGTACATGTATGTGTGCTGTTTATATGTGCATATGCATGTATGTAAGCCGGTATAAAAATTATAAATATGTAGAGGTATGTATGGCATTATTCGTGAGTAACTTGTATGGATACACATATGTGTATCTTTGACTTACATGTGCGTGTAATCAGATGTGTACATAATTTTTTCTTCTTGTTTTTATGTTTGTTTTTCATAATTAGATAATTTTTTTTCATTTTTATCTTTTCTACAAATGTTCCTTTTTTCTCTTTGAAATCTGATAAGGTATTAGTGCAATAACACAAAGATTAATTATGATTGTAAACAGGAGGAGTAAATAAGATAATTTTTTACTTCATCTCGCTCCTTTTGGACTCTGTGGTAACAGTCATTTTTATTATTATTTTAACAAGTTGATATTTTCTTTTGTTGAAATAAATATCATTGTCATCAATAATCTCTTCCCGGAGTAATTTCCTTATTTCATTTGATTCCTCTCCACAGATTCCGCTTAACGACATGTTTGGTTACTCCACAGAACTACGCTCCTGCACTGAAGTAAGTTTAGGGTCTAACATGAAGCCTTAATATTTTGGGAGCGAAGGTTTTCATATTTAATCCTGGCATTTGTTGAAAAGACATTATTGTTCAATAAACTAGTGAAGTGACATAGAAGGCAAAAACTCCAGTAATTGTCATTGTTGTGGAAACAGTTGGTGAAATGACACCTCTAATCAGCCTTTTGTGTTTGTACAGGATCTTAACATTGTTTCCCACCTATTTCACTCAGTTATTTATTTTTTTTCTTAGGGAAAAGGGGAGTACACCATGGATTACAGCAGATATCAGCCCTGCCTCCCATCTACGCAAGAAGATCTCATCCACAAATATTTAGAAGCAACAGGACAGCTGCCTGCCAAGAAGAACAAGTGGAAGAGCTAAAACCTTACAATTCATTTGGACTTTGACATGTTTTCATCTCCAAAGTTTTATTTTTCCGCTCTTTATTGAATCCATGGACCCAAAACATAACTTTTCTTTCAAGCCCCCTTTTCATATTTAGCTCCTGCAAGAAACTTATTTATTTAGTTTTTACCAACACTTGTCCTCAGCACTGCAGCAAGAGTTAACGGGTTGAGCTCAGTGTTTTACTCGGGCTTTACTTGGGTTTGTACTGTGTACAGAATGGTCTTGCTGTAATCGCTAGAAAAAAGATATATTCTTCTTTTTAAAGTGCGTCTTTTCTGTGCAGATTTAATAAACAGTCATAAAAACAGATATAAAATCTGTATAAAGCACCACACTGCTGGGCCTTTAATGTAGCTGATTGGCATGTTTCCACTCACCTGTCCCGTGTCCTCAGACAGATTTTTGGAACGAGGTGAAATGTCTGCTGAAGCCGCCTGAGAAGTGGGGCTCCCTCTCACCCCCACGAACACAACCAGAACTATGATGCTCCTCAAACCCATTCCTGTACGCTGTCGCACACAGATGCAAAGGAAAAAGTGAAAACCGTTGTAAAGAGGACAGGCGGAGAACTGAACCTCCTCTCAGTGTGGAGTTGCACAATCAGGAGGAAAAGGAAGGGAAGCAGAGAAGAGACTGTCCAGATCCAGAGATTTTCTTGGCACAATGTTTGTTTTTTCCTCCTAACTAAACTAACTGCTCCACTTTATCTGGTTCTGCACATCATATCCTCTCAAGTGAGTCACTGAAGTTATCAGCCTATATTTGAACACCCTCACAAAAAGAAATGAGTAGTTTAGGTGTTGTTGCACTACAGAAGCAGCTTCTGTGATACGTCTGACATTGTGATGCAGCTTTAGCTTGTGTTATGAAAGTGCAAAGGTTTCACTGAGCTAATTTATGCTATTTTGATGGTATCAAACTGCAAAAGGTTAATATTGTGGTAAATGGTTAAGATATGCTATTGCAAGAAGATTAACAAAAGATATGTTGATTACAACACTGTTCCAAGAAAATATTTACTCATTAAGAACCACCACATTATAAAAACTGGCTTTAAAAAAAAACAAGAAAAAAATCTACAAAAATTAGATAAATTTTCCTTGAAATAAGATCAAATTTCTTGTTCTGTTGGCAGATAATTTGTCTTATTTCAAGGAACATTAACCTGTCAAGAATTCCTAAAACAAGTAAAACAAATCTTTAAAAAAAACTACTGAGAATAATTTTCTTTCATTTAAAAAAATAAGCATATATGTCCTTGATTTGAGATGTTTAATCTTACTTAGATTTTAGTTCTTGCAGTGCAGTTTCACCGTACGGACTGTTTGTAATAATAGATGTTAGGATTTTGTGGTCACAAATCCGGTTATGTTTGATATAAAGTACAATCATTTAATTACTGAGTTTTGCCAAGCAATTGACTTGCTATGTGGAATATATTGATGATTCTCTAGTTTGTTTTCTTATTAGATACTTGTAGCTCATTGGGTTATTATTATCAGAAGTGTTTCTATAAATGAACATATAAAAATGATGCATAACTAGGAAAATGCATTTCAGTTAAAAGTTGATTATTGAAAGAAAGAAAATGCATGAAAGAAACAAGATTATCAGTAGTTTATAAGGTGTGCTTTAATGACACAAATCAAAACCGCTTAAATCCACAAAAGGATAACGACTGTACTAGCTGTCGAATCCACTTTTCTTCATTCTACACAAATTCTTATAAGATTGTTTAACAAGAAGACATGACAGCTAATTTACAGTTTACAGAGTACAAATATTGGATGGCACTGTCTATCACAAGGTTAAAGCTAATTTATATTTAGGACACGCAGCACATCTCAGTCAGCTTGCTCTTCTTTCTCTTTTTCTTCACACGATTCACCTGCTGGACAACTGGTACTCTCTGAGCCTTATTTCTGAACCTCCATCCTGTTTGTTGCCTTACGTTTTGCAGCAGTACATCCCTGGGAAGGTGGTCTATAAGCTCGTAAAGGGTGAAGATGCTAAAGGAGATTTCATCGTAGGCTGTTTTTGTGCCGCACTCAAACAGGCAAGCGAAGGCCACAGCTGGCGGCGCTCCAGGTGTGGGTGACAGTTCCAAGTAGGCCAGGTCAGAGTAAGCACTGGGACCCTCGTAGATCACCCAGGGGCCATGCCAGCTGTCAGGATCACGAGGAAACAAACTGAGGAACACACCCAGATCCTTCCGTGCACTGGTCAATGTGGGATGGGAGTATACTACCCAGGTTGGGGATAGGAAATCTGGAAAGGCATCATGATGGTGTGACAAAAAGCTGACTGGGCTTGAAGTGATGTTTGGGCATGTAGGTGCTGACAGAGATGCTTCAAAGTTGTTCTGTCTTAACTTGCGATCACTGTTGGCCAAACAGGATGTCAGGTGTCTGGAGGGGCATACGAGATGCTTTAAGTGATCATTAAGACTTTGATATAGATCCAGCGGCGCAGGAAATCCAACAATACTGCCATGACAGCCATTTCGAGGCTCAACCAGCCGCTGCACCAACTGCCCCTCCTGAAACACAGCGCCATCATCCAGACTAAGGGCCTGCACCCTGTACCCCAGCGGGCTGCGTGCGTTACAGTACAACACATTAGTACCATCCTCTTCATCTACAGATACCATCTGACACTCCACAGACTCTGGAGTTGGGATTGCCTGTCCAAAAAGCCAGCTTCTCCCGTGGGTGTCACTGTGAAAGCAGAAGGCGTGAGGAGTGGTCAGGCAGAGCTGACCGAAGCACTCTTTGCACTCAATGTGATAAGCATAAGCGGGAATGAGCAGACGACCTGACTTGAGCTGGATGCCGTGGCCTGGGCCGAGACCAAATGTGGCCCAATCTGTAAGGAAGGACATGAACAAGAAAACTGACGTGTTAAACTCTAACGTGCAAATTAAGGCTTCTCTTTATTTCTAGGTACATTTAAATGCAGCCCTACAAAGAATAATGTTTAGGGAACAAGCATTATTGTCAATTAATTTTGAAGGGTAAACATGTCCTAACATGTCCTCTGTGGCTGGATATGTTTATCTAAATTCAATCTAAGCTAAACTTGATGAGGTAATTATCCCTAATATGATGTGATATTCAAATCGTCATGATAGTCTGACCTTTGATAGTATCTCCGATGACCTTCTTGGTGAGGTCAGTGACTGGACTCCAGGTGTCGCCACAGTCAGTACTGGAGATACAGCAGAGTCGAGTAACATTCTTCCCAGTCACCAGCTGGTAAGATTCTGACGTGTGTCCGAGAACAGCAATGAAGAACAGGAAGAGTGTACCTGTGAAGTCATCGTAAACTGGACATGGATTCATAGAGCGGTGGCCTGGCAGAAAGGCAGTGCCCAAAACAGAAATGTCTCCCCACTGCAGAATAAGCCGGACAGAAGAGATGGTTGTGGAACAGAAAGTAGAGAAAAGAAAGATTAAAACTAAATAATTATCATATTATTTTGAAAACAATTACATTGATTCTTTTTCTTTTTTTTGGTGCTTTTTCCTTTAACTTTAGTCATTGATTTCTTGCCACCATAGTGCTCACAACATTAAACTCCTTTAAAATTATTTCACCATGACTTGAAATTATTTAATTGATTTTTAAAAATTATTTTAACCTTGTTCATCTTCAAAACCAGTGTGTGACTTTACTTTTAAACTGCAGTTTTACACGTGTTGCTACAGTTACAGTTTTTTATCAGTTTTTTTTTAATTTCCCTGAAAAAGGGATGAATAAAGTATTTTTCATTTCATTCATTTCAATACTTTTAGGATTGATTTTATTTCTTTTTTTTCTCTTTCTTGACCCTGCAGCATATTCAGATAAATTTCTTATTATTGCAGAGAAAAACTATCTCTTTTGCAACACTGTACACAAGCTTAATGAAACAAAGATTACCTACTTGTTCTTTTTCTATTCCTAGATTTGAGTATCCTAAAACCTTAAATTATTATTAAATTAGTGTTAGCTCGAGTACTTTTTCTGAAACAGAAATATTTGTTTCTAATTGTGAAATCCTGTTTAATTAAAAACAAGCTTAGTTTTTTTGCTGACCTCCACATAGTTCCTGTAAAAAGTGCCTTTCCTCATAACAAGCAGGTGAGCCTGAGAGTCGGACGGGCTGAGTCTCTCCTCACAGAAGGCCAGAAACGATCTGTAGCGGCTCAAGTAGAGCAAAGCCGGAACTCTGTATGTCACACCGTTGGGCTCCTTGTGGAAAAGTACATGTCTCGCTGGGAAATAGGACGACCTCATGGTCTCTGTTGTATGAGTGTCTTCAAGTAAATCCAAATATTCTGAAAGAAGAATCAAAACCTTTAGTTTTACTAGATAAAATGTACACAACTTCTAATAGTATTAGTATAGCACAGCTTCATAAAACCCAATGTAAGGATTTGATTGATCTAAATTTATACCCTATTAAAAATGTATGACCCATTAAAAAGAGAAATATCAGATGAAGAGTGCCAAACTTAAAGAAAATATAATGTAAAAATGTTAAACAGGTTTCTATCCCAAATGACAAAAAATGGGTTACTGGAACACAAAGATTTGGTTATACTATCCAAATGCAATCTCTACACTAAGCATTTATTTGCTAAACAAATAAATTTCCTAAATAAAACTGACATAGAAACTGACATATAAAACAAATATGAAGGTAGAAATCGACACAAACACAGGTACATAGCCAGATAAAGTCCCTGTGCAGAGATTCTCTCATATTGCTTGTCTAAACTTCTGAGAGGAAACCATTGGAAGTTTCATTTCTCTGAATAATTTCTGGGGAAAGTCCAGTTACAGAAGAACTTGTCTGTTATTAACGTGAATTTAGTTTGGCTGCTTAGCTATCACACTTTCATCTGCTTGCTGCATCATCCAAGCCTTCATTCTCCATACTAATCAGAGCAATAGAAAGAATCAGATTTTACAGATTATAAAAAAGTACTTTCTTTTAGAGATCAGCAGAGTTAAGCCAGGCATGAAAATTAAGACTAAATCATCCTGCCCTAAAGGAGCTGTTTAACTGACAAACTGAACAGACCACAAACTGAGAAACAACCTGTTAACAAGCTCAGCATTACTTAAAGTAAACTGTTAGAGCCTCAGCATTGTTAGCAACAGGCTTTCTAACAAGGATAACACAAGCAAAAAAAAAGTACTTACATTCCCAAAGCTCTGTGGGAACTTCTGCTGCTGCTTTGTGAGGCTATGCAGATTGTGGATGCACCGGGTTCAGAGGGTGTCAGTGCAATGAGTTTGTTCTGTGTGTAGTTAGTGTATTCAGATGATGGGCTGAGAGCTATAGCCTCTCTTCTCTATTCATTATTCAGTATTCAGTGTGGTGGTATGGCATGCTGTTCACTGACCCAAAAATGGACATTCATCAGATCTACAGCTTTGAATGAATCAGCGGAGAGCAGCCATTGTGGAAAAGATGGCCAGGTCAGGGCTGTGCTGAACAATGATGTGGTGACCTGCATCATCTGTGTCCTTTCTGCTTCTCCTTTTCAGTTATACAGGATGTGTGGGAACTAACATGCAGTCTCTAAATGTAACTTTTTTTTTGTTGGTTCATTAAATGTGTGAATTTTTTTAATTAAATAACGTTCTTAATTAAATTAAAATTTAATTCTACTAAAATTAAAAACAATTCTACAGTGTTTTTGCTACATTTCAGTTCCTTCTGATTTAACCAATATTCTTTTATAAAATGTTTAAATATGATGTATTACTCCATGAGCTTTAATTGTCTCAACTCCACTCATTGATATTATTTAAAAGTTTGGTTATTATACATAAATAAATACACTCCGGGATTCATTACAGTGACAACTTCACTTTAATTTATCATAAAAGACCAGAAATGTTCTTAGATATTTTCAGCTACACAATGGCTGTTTTAAAAATTGTTCTAATTTAATTTTTTTTTTCATTAAATTAGATATTTTTGGTTAAGAATACCAATATTGAAACTCTTCGACAGGCATGCACAACATATTTACAGTGAATAACCATGTGCACAACTTAGGGACGCAAACGATTTTAGTGACATCATCAATAAGGGACACAGTTCCACATGCTGGCTGCTGAAGTTTAGCTTCACACGTTAAGGTAATTTTATCGCGGTGAAAACAGAAGATATGACAGGTGATTTTGATAGTAGAAAAGTAAACTCGGCATACTTGTTAAATATTTGTTGACATTGCAGCGAAACTGTTGCATTTTATCGTGCAAGCTAACGAGATAGCTGCAGAGCTAAAGTGGCTTGGTTTTCATTTGAGCAAGGTGATAAAAATAGATATTTCTTTGATTCATTATGTCCCGTAACGATACTTAGATTTCTACTAATATTTTGTCTGTTTTTTAAATTATTTTAGTTGAATATCTGCTAAAGTGTTAGACAAATGGATGTTTTATACCGAGTCTTGTTTTTATTACTATCTACGTACCTGCATTTTCGCTCCATCCTGATCCGGTTTTTAGGATTTATCAACATCACGTAATTAGAATTAGTCTAAAATGTCTTGTGATAATGGTCAGTTATTATTTGCAGCTGTGATTGAGTCATCTGTTTATTTGTACATTAATCAATCAAAATAATATTTTGCTTGCAAATTATGACTGAAACTCAGATCCTGTTTTGTTTTTTTTTTTGTTTTTTTTGCCACTATATGTCATAGTTCACTTCACACTTGACATTGCTTTCTGTGTTTAAAGCATTGGTTTAAACAAAATTTAGGTTATGTGCATGTATCAAACAGTAATAACCACAGTATCTAGTGTTTGCATGAATGCATCAAAGCAATACAAGCCCATATTTATCTTGTTAATTTGTATTCCATGCGGTCAGTATGTCCAGGCAGTGGTCTGAGGGCTACTCTGCTTCCATCCTGTGTATCGGTGCATCCTCAGGCCCAGAGGGTCTCCTTGCTTCAGGCTCTGAGGATGGAGAAGTGACAGTTTGGAGTCAAGAGGGCAACATTGTTGGCCGCATCACTCTTCCTGGAGAAGACGACATCACCAGTGTGGTGTTCTCACCTACAGCTCCTAGCCACCTGTATGTATCACATGGAGATGCAGTGAGTGTGCTCGACCCGAGGAACCTTAAGGGCGCAGCATTGGATTATCCTGGTGCAGGGGAGGAGGAGATTAATGCTTTAGCACTGAATGAGACGGGTTCTGCACTGGCAGTGGCTGACGATTCAGGGGCGGTGAGGGTACTGGAACTTCCAGGGGGAAAAGTGTGCAGGACTCTGCGCAGACATACTAACATCTGCTCATCTGTGGCTTTCCGACCTCACCGGCCAAATAATCTGGTGTCTGTTGGACTGGACATGCAGGTGGGGGAAAGCAAAACCTTTTATTATGTTGGATCGTTAAACCAACACATTAAGTTACAGTATTTCTTGCTTTGTTGTTGCTTCAGGTGATGTTGTGGGGTTTGCAGAAGACCCGCCCTCTGTGGACCCTTAACCTGCAGGAAATGGCAGAAGATAATGACCTCCAGCAGCGCCCAGGTCAGCTTTTCAACCCACCGCTAGCCCACTGTGTTTCTGTGGCAAGCTGTGGAAACATTTTGAGTTGTGCAGCAGAGGACGGCCACGTTTATCTGATGCGGATCGGCGGCGGCTCCAAACTGGAACAGCAGGGAGCCGTCAAGGCACACAGTCAAGGAGCTTCTCAAGCCCATTTTGTTGGTTTCTTTTCCCACCCTTACTGGCTCATCACAGGAGGAAATGACAGCCATGTTGCCCTTTGGGACCTGAGTAAACATCCAGTGGTATCGCCAGAGGGAAAAACACAAGTGATGACTCCACATCATCGGAAGGGTAAGACCAAATCAAAACGGAAAGAGCACGTGAAGAATAAACAAACAACCCTTGAGAAGACTGAGGCAGGGAAAGAAGAGGCAGAGGGGGAAGATGAAGCAGAGGGAGGAATGGAGAAAAGTGAACCTAAACTGCGTGTCAGCCATGGAGACAAGGTGAACTGGCTGTGCCCTGCTGTGCTGAAAGGAGAACCGAGTGTGATAGTTGCAGATCAGAGTTCCAGTTTAACCATCTACCCCCTGATCCAGCCATAGATTCCTGCACTTTACCCTTTTGTTGTTAAACATAATCAGTTCTTGCCTTACTTCATTACAAGCTTTAAAACATCTTTAAAGAATTGTTTTTTGTTGCTAAACGGATCTGGTGACATCATTAGGACAGTTTGACGCTCACTGGTTTAATCCATGACTGTTGACAAAAAAAAAGCAATGCGATGTCTGCATTCACCATGTTTTAGAAAGCAGATAGTTTCCCATGTTTATAGTGCATTAAAGGTGTAACTATACGAAATGCTACACTTTTGTCTATTACTACTTCTTAAAAACAATCTAGCATGAGAAACTACCATAACTGACCAAAGACATGTGATTTTAATGTTTAACAGAGACTGCACAGCTTCCCAGAGTGACAAAACATCTAAATCCACACCAGATGCCAGATAAATATCTAGGATACGTGTTCCAGAAGAAATGAAAAGCTTTGAACACTATGCAGTGATGCATCTGAGCCGTTCTGCAGTCTCACACATGACTTTGTCCTCTGGAAAGTAATACCACCTGAAAACTAATACAAAGCATTATCTTGTTAACTGACACCAAGTGAACTCATGGTTTTCTTAGTGTTAAGGACTTAATCCCATTTCCCCACTCATGAGTCATTACAAGCTGGATCCGTTCAACATTTGTTTTACTGTTCCAATTGTAACAGTGTGACTTATATCTTTTCAGATACCACACGTTTCTCTTTCTTCCAATACAAAGTTTAACTCATGCACAGCTAAAATTAATTTATACATTCATTACAAATGCTCTGTATTCATACAAGTGAACAATTTCTCTGCAAACAAAACAGTTTTTGATGAATACCAAGAAGGAAAAACAAGGCAGGTGATTTAACTTAATACAATTCACATCCATTTTTATGATGTAGCTCGGAAAAGCTTTTAAAAAAATCTTGATGTTTCCTTTTTAGCTACAAACAAACAGAAGTCTTTAAACTTAACCTTTCTCCTGTTTTGGAAATGTAAAGATTTACACTGAAGCCAGAATATTTTTCAACCCTACAGAATAACCGTATGAACTGCTACAGCAGTTGTTATGTCCATAAGGTCCAAAATAAGTTGAATCACAGGTTTTCCATGTGTGAGTGAATCACTTCCATGAATCCCAACATGTGCTGCACATTCCTGCTTAAATGGAGTTTAAAATGCTGACACTACAACACTTCATGGAGTCATTTGTCACCATTACTGAGGTGACGATGGACGTTCAGATTTGAAAGATCGTGGCTTTAAGGCAGAATTGCTTGCTGCTAATTTTAAAGTTTAGCGAGGCTCTTCTCCAGGTTCCCAATCTCAGCTTCTCCATCTTCACCCTTGCTACCACGGGCGCTGCACTCCAAGAACTCCACCTTCATGGGCAGCTGGTTGAATTCAAAGTCCTTGCCTTTCTTCCCCAGATACACATTGCCGCCCACAGAGCCATCCTGAGAGCTCAGTGCTGCCGAGCGAGTCACTCTTAAGGTGTTCCTGTGACAAACAAATTATGCAGAAAAATCCAAACTGCATCATAAATGTATAGTTGGAGATTGTGTGTAATTTACTAATCACATGGCAGGGCAAAGACATTAGCATGAAATAGGACAATTTCACAAGTATGAACAAGGGTTATACTTCTACTTCGCTTTACAACTAGGTATTAGTCTACAAAGGCTCAGAAGGAACACGGATACGAAGAAAACTAGTGTTTAAGACAAGAATCGGGGGAGTTGGCACAGATGGGAAGAATGCAGTCCAGACCTGGCAGGCCCAAACTTGTGGGGGGCTGCTGGAAATGTCTGGAAGAAAGAACCTCCAGTAGAACTTTGGTCTACTGGAGCTCTACTGGAGAGCTTCGGTCATGTCCCTAAGAGGAGCGGTGTTCTGTTCTGGCATTATCCTACAAACTTGTTGGTGAACACCAGTAAAGGATGCTGTTAAGCTGAAGGAGTATTATCAGGCCTCTCCACAGGAGAACAGACCATTTTTAGAGTCCTGTTTACAAGTGAGGAAAGGATGGAGCAGGAGTTTGACAGCCAGATCAGTGCAGCGTCCGCTGTGATGCTGCAGCGGTCTGTGTTAGTGAAGAACGAGCAGAGTCAAAGGGTGAAACTGTTTACCCCTCAACCTACATTTCTACTTTCATGTCATGAGCTGTGGGTAGTGACTAAAAGAATGAGATTGCGAATAAAAGCGTCTCAAATGAGTTTCCTCTGCAACCAAAATAAGGTTGATCCAGGAAGGGGTTAGAGTAGAGCCGCTGCTCCTCTGCATTGTAGGGAGTCAGATAAGGTGGCTTGGGAATCTGGTAAGGACACATCCGTCCATGGTGAGGTGTTTAGGGCACACCAGGAAGTGACCCTAGGTAAGACCCTGGACATGCTGGAGAAACACGTCAGGACACTGTATCTCTCAACTGGCCTAGGAACACCTAGAACAAGTGGCAACTAAAAAAGGAAGTTTGGTCTTTCCTGACTAGGCAGTTGCCTCCTCGAACCCACTACGGATAAGTAGAGGATGGATGGAAGAAAGCCGTTATGTTTATTCATAATTGCACCAAAACCTTCACGAATAAATCAACAACTGGGCTCAGATGGACCGACAGCAGAACTGGAAAAAGAACCTTCAGTTTCCCCACATATTATAGAAAAAAAGAAAATACTACTACACCTGGGAAATAAAAATAATTAAACTTGAATGTAAAAAAAAATACTCAAGGTGAGACTATCTAAAATTAAGTCATGAAATAAATGTTGGTCATAGAAAAAAAGACTCCAGCAAGATTTACTTACATTTCTTTTTCCAGCTGCTGCTGAATCAGTTTTGCAGATTTTGCCATCGTGATGTCTATCAAAGCAAAGATATCAGTAAATTCCACCATCACAGCTGGGCAATTCAGTTACTTTTAGTTGGAAGTTTTACTTTATTGCAAACAACTTCCAAGTAAATAATCCTGATGTATATATTAATAAACTGTTTTAAAAAAGGCAAATTAACAGTAAAAATAAATGCAGCACACCTTGCTTATTGCAGGCCACAAGGAGAGTTGGGGTATTTCTGGAAATCACAGTGTCGGTCAACAAGACATAGAGAAACTCTGCCACGTCTCTTACTTCCTTCTGGAAAATGGCGCTGTCCACAACAAACACAATTGCCCTGGAGAGATGAGAAGAAGGCCATTCAAAAGTGATGAGGGAGATGTCGTTAGGGAGTAAGCAAGACTTTTAAATTTGATCCTATTTTTACCACAAGCTTTGAGCTGCAGTCCTTAAGATTAACTCTTATAGTAACATAAAACTATATTTGCTTTATTATTTCATCAAATGTTCTCTTAATGTGAGGATTAACTAGCACTTTTGCAATCATGTTAACTTGCTTCCTTTTTTCTAAAAGCTTTAAAAAAATGCAACTGGACTTGTATTTCTTGACATTGCCAAGCTGACCTGAAGAAGACTTTTGGATGAGAGGTAATATAAAACAAAAAAAAAATTACATCGACATCATGCTGCCTTTTCTTTTCCTGATTGGTTTATTGGCACCTCAGCAAAGGAAATGGTCAAATACGCTGTTTGGTTCAACTTAAAATGAACAGTACGTTAGGAATATTAAGCGTTTCGTTTCAAACCACTACAATACAGCAGTGGGAAGGTGAACCAAGTCATCAGAAAATGTAGAGTAATAATTGGCTTTATGCACACGTCCACTACTTCCTGAACTTAGAACAACTCCTTTCTTTCCTGTCTTTCATTACTGGATGAATTGATTAATCCAGGTGTGTCTGACCTCAGTAACCACAACAGCAATGGTCAG
>JBAMHX010000010.1:14547068-14560513 GCA_037177515.1 Pseudomugil tenellus | reverse complement strand
CTATTAACAAAACATCTCATATTAAGTCCACTATTTAAAAAGTTAATTTAACAACATTTATTTTTATTTCATGTATATGCAAAAAAAACAACAACTTGATTTTGAAAGAAAGGATAAATTAGATTATTAATATCTTCCAATAAATGACTACGGGTACTTCTACTAAAGTGTATAACTGTCATAAAACTTTATCTAACAGAGTATGAATGTTAAATCGTTTATCACTTTGATAACAACTGTGTGTCAAACATTCATGATCTAAACAGGTCTAAAGTAAGACATAAATACAGACAGATGTGTCTAAAGCTCACCTGGCTGCAGACTTGAACTTCTCCAGGTACTGAGGTCGGAGACTGTCATGTCCCGGCAGATCTATCAGAGTCCAGGTAATGCCCTGAAAGCAAGAGGAAACAAAAGTGAAATACCTTCAACATTACATGACAGTAGCTTCAGGTGTAATTATTCGCACTCCTCAGTTCACCTTGTCATTTTTAGCTTTGTATGGAGCGCTGCTGTCAGTGATGGAAGTCTGTGTGCGCCTGAATTTCCCTGATAACAGCTATAAAAACATGAAATGCACGATTAATTGAGACCCAGCACCATCCTCTTGTCAGCTGAGGAACAGCGACGAGCAATGTGGCTCCTACTTTTCAACTCACCCGGCTAAACAAGAGGGTTTTCCCAGAGTCACACAGTCCAACCAGCAACACGGCACTCCGGACAGTTTTGCTAGTAAGAAAGTACTTCAGAAAAACTAAACATGGAAAGAAGGAAGACCAGACATTAACTCGAAAACCTCTGTAAATTAGCCGAAAGATACAGCTTGAATAACTTTTCTCTTGTGGAGTTGACAGTTATTGTTAGCTTAAAAAATATCGAAAAACAAATAACCACCTGACAGAACCGCTTGCCATATGGCTAACACGTTTACCTACTAACGCTAAGCAACATGCTAGGCCTAGCATGCTAAGCTAACCGTTGTATTAACGCCAACTTCTTACCACAGGTGATGACAATCACCGCTAACGCCACGATAACTCCGATCAAAATAACAGGGTCTTGCGCTTCAATTTTTTCACGAAGGGATTCAATGTAAGGTTGAAATGGGTTTTCAGCCATTCCCAAGTCGCCTTTTTCTTTCATGTTTCCACCAGTGCTGTGATGATCCATCAGTCCCTTCACGCTGTTCTGAGGGACACGTATCCTTGTAAAGCCTGCAGAGTGCGCGGACGGACAGGAGGGGGCGCTGCCGAGCTACCCACGTGTTTGATTCATCTTAGGGGGACTGGTGAAGAAGTGGTACAAGAAAGCGACTGTAGAAGATAACCAGCAGGACAATAGCTGGATGGCACTCTTGTTTTCCAATGCTGGGCTTCATGAAAAGAAAAGAATGTTAATATAGACCCTGGAAGTCTGACCTCACAATGAGTCTAAATATGAAAAAAAGAAGTAGCCTAGTTAGTAGGATGGAGTTGATGAAGAACTGAGTAAAAAGCAGCCCATCTTATTGTAATTACACTTTTCATTTCCACTCTTTGACTGATTGCTTTCTAGAAAACCCCCTTCGTAGTTAAACCCTTATTAACCAGCAGCATGTCTCCAGATAAAGACAATGTCTCACTTCAGTCTCCCATTTTGGCCTTTACAGAAATGTACTGCAGGAAAACGTGAATTGCGTCACATTGAGTCTTATCTTCGGGGAAAATGGTCCAGATATCGTATTCTTATACCTCCACCGTCATGTAGAGGCTTACAGAATGCCTGAGATAAATCCCTCTGGAGCAGTTACTGATTTGAGGCATCAATCATGGTTAGAAACACAAAACAGACTACGAGTGTTAGTGCTCTGCAACTATGAATTCACCTCTTGCCATATCGTTCACATTATTCTATATGAAGACTGAGTTTGTGGTTTTCGATAGAAAACAGATGCGCTTTTACGCGCTGGTTTCAGCCCTCAGCCAGCGCGCTTTTTACGCACACTGGTTATTTGACTCCTCTGTCGTCGGCATGATGTCAAACGTCAGAAACTGAAGTTTTTCTATGGGAAGCGATTATGTGTCATTCATGCTGGGCTCTTAGGAAGGCCAGGTTGTTTCTTTTCGCGAAGAAGTAATGTTTTGAGTGTCAAATTCGCTTCAGATACTGTAGATAGATTTCTATCAAGGAGAAGGATTTACTTGCAAACCCGTTTTAACTTTTGACATCTCTGTCTGCGCGGAGATGGCTTTATCACACTCTTACGCGCTGTGCGTGTGGATAAGTTTAGTGAGTTCTGCGCTGGGAACAGGGTTCGTTTATCGCTTTCCAGGCATCCCAATGCAGCGGCAACGCATCAAAACGGAACAGAGCAGCAGCACGGGACCTCCGGGTACCGGTTCCCGCACGCAGCTTAGGTGCGCTGGAGATGTTGTTTCTGCTGTAAAATCTGCTTTTGGGTGGAACTATTTGTCTATGTGTCCACTATCCTGTTAATTTATACAACGATGTAGCTGTAGATCATGATATTTTGGATTGTAGGTGATTCTGGCTTTCATTTAATAAAAACAAGGGTTACATGTTTGTTGTTCTGTATTTTAGAAACTGGTGTCAGTACATTGTCTCCAGAACAGTGTCCTGTCAGGTGCAAAACGGGACAGAAACCATTGTGCAGAGAATGATTCAAGGCTGCAGATGGCCAGGACCATGTGCCAATTCCGTCAGGTACCCTCAAAGTTTTCACTGCTTCTCTTACATCCTTGAAGATATCTTCTCCGGGAACATCTCTGATGTTAAGAACTGTAGTTTTCCAGGTGACAATCCAGCATTGTTTTGCATAGCAGTGGTGAATTTAGTGTCCAAAAGATTTTTAATTCCAAATTGATGGTAAGCTATTGAAAAACATACACTATTAGGTTGTGTCAATTATTTAGTTTAGTAACAAAAGTAATGATGTTTAATGCATTGTGTAATGATGGAAAACAGCTAGTGTCGTAAAACTCTAATGCTGTAATATCGAAGTAACTTTATCTTTGCTTCTTGTTTTGTTTCTTACTTCCTTTTGCAATTTTGTTCTCTTTCTCACACTCCCCTGTCAAAAGAAGCTGATGTATGTTTGCAACCTTTATTATGTCTGTGTTTCTGCATGTGACTGGAGCTCATGGCCCTAAAATCAATGATCTCCTTTGCTGTTTTCCAGCTACAGGACGGTGATCAGACCGTCCTTCAAGACTGCCTATAAACAAGTTACCTCACTTGAGTGGAGATGCTGTCCCGGGTTTGTGGGAGAAGAATGTCGTGAAGGTGAGTTTGTTCCTTTCACATGATGGAACTTTCTCAAAAGACTAAATAAACTTATCACACACTCATTTTCCCAAGGGCTTAAACAGAGGCCATGTGTTTTCCCAGATACATCTGTCTCTTCTTAGCAGCAGCAGGCAGCTTTACCCACATCAGTGCCTTTTTTCTTGTTTAGTGGTGTGTATCTGGATAGGTTGCTAATCACACTACTGTACTGTTCAGCAGTTGGCCTCTTGATGTGGCTGTAAAGTTGGGTTGAATTAAGACTGAAAGCCTGTGTTAGATCACTTTTGGGAACACGGACTCCAGTAAAACAACAGTTGAAAGGAATCCTAAGCATTTGTGGGTTTGTACCTTTTTCTTTTAAAGCCATGCATTCAAGATGCTCCTGTGCCTGGAAGGAAGATTTCAATAGCAGCGTTTCTCCTTTTGTGTATCTCTTTTTTAAATCTGTGTTAATACGTCTGCACGCATACCCTCTCTTTTGTCGTATAGAATCAGTTTTGCTCACCCCTGAAATATCCTTAGTGCTAAAAGAATGAATAAAACATGTTTAGAGTGAAAGTCCAGCAGGGCAGCTTGTAAAGTCGGTGGCTTCTCGGGGCTGGGTAGCATTTCTCCTGAATACCAAAAACCGCAGACTTTGGGTCCAATAAAGACCAAAAACGTCGAGCCACCATGGTCAGAATGAGGAAAAAGTGCAAGAGCTGCTTTCTGCATTTTTTTTTAATCATCACAGAAGCTTGTAAAGGGAGACTGAGTCTGCAGCAGCTAGAGTTATTTAAAGTGCACACATGTTAGCTGTTTCTATTAACATTAATTAGTACAGACACTAGCTTAGTAGATCTTTTTCAGTCTGGGTAATAAATTAGCATGACATTGAAAAACACAAGCCTGTTTGAATTTGTCCAACATTAACAGTTACCTGAGAATATAGGTTTTTACAATGGCTTATAATTACCAAACCTTGTTCCATTTTGCAGTAGTATTTATTATTTACACATGGGTGGACAAGACTCACCACAAAAGCAGATTTTTTTAAAGTTAATGAAGTAAACAGACATTTTTCGAAAACCTCTTGAAGCCATTATTTTCCCAGTTCTGGATATTTTTCTGTGCAAAGATTAACACATAACTATATCCAGTGGGTGTGCAATGCCAGAGATGATGGTTCGCTTGAGACCAAAGTGGTTGAGGAGTGTGAAGAGGTAATCAACTGTTTATTTAATGTTAGCTGAAATGTGTTTGCACTTTCAAATGGCTGCAGAGCAGTGAGGTAATCATCTCCATATGGAGAGGGGGGCCAGATTGGAGTCGGCAAAAGACCTTAAAGACAGATACTGATGGCACTGAGATTCTGCTTCACACTGAAAGGTGGATGGAGAGGCTGGGAGGGGTCAACTCTGTCTGAGTTAGACGACAGAGAGAGAGGACTTTTGTGATTACGTAACAGAGAAGAAAGAGAAGTCAAGTGGATCTGTTCCACAAGGTTCCAGCTGCTCAAAGCTGCCCAGACGGCAGCAGAGCAGAAAGGCGATTCTGTGGGAAAGTGGTCCTGCTGAGATTAATGAGCATAACACTTCTTCACCGGGTCTTTGTAGCATATATGACCATGCTAAGATCAGGCTACCGCTCAGAAACAAAGACTCTCTTTGAACGGTGGCGCTCAAATCTCCCTCAGAGTTTTAATTATTACATAAAACATCTTCAGATTTTCCCCAAAAGGACATAAGCATAAGGTTCTTAAATTACATAGAAACATTTTTTTTATTCTTAACTCAGTAAGTTTACTCTTTTATAAGTGTTCATAAGCTGACTGGATGTTTTGGATGGTCATCATGCAAATGATGACAGATATCAAGACATTTTACTTCAGTAATTACTGTTTAAATTCAGAATTCATGGTTCAATGAAAGCAAATATTTGTGGCCCAGATGCAAAGGAAAGACAATAAGCTCCCAAACTATGATTTTATTGCCACCACGTTTCATAAATAGGAAAATATTACACTTCAGAAGCACTCTTCTTGTCTAATTTAAAGCAAAAAGTGCTGTTTTTAAACTCATCCATCCATCATTTCAGTGTAGTTAGTAAGCTGCAGACATGCAGCTATATTCTTGTAAAACAATGGTTGTCTTCTTGCTAAGCAACAATACATACAATTAGTGATACATTTTCTGTTAAATATGAGACAGATCTGCAGCTGCTAGAAGAGATCCTGTTCCTTCGGGAGCCATTATTATTAATCTCTGTTGGTAGTTCACTCCTGCACAGAGTTAACAATCTGGCCATGAATCCTTAAGATTTAAACTCTACATCAGCAACTCTTTATGAGCTCCTCCTAAATCTAATTTATTTATTGCTGTCTGGCAACCCCACCACCCCCCCTCCCATAACTGATAGTTATCCCAGTAAGCTTTGGATTAATTGTTATCCAGCATTTCACATATTTTTAACAATGTTCAATATGTAATAATCAATCATTTTTCAAGCATAACTGAACTTATTCGTCCTCTTCCTTGTTTCCCCTACGCAGAACTAAGCTTAGTGTTTAATGGTTAGACATGAGAGTTATCAATCTTATTATAAAGCTTTACTTATAAAACACACAAGCAAAATTCCCAAAATGTTACATAATGCCTATAAAATTCTCCAGTTTAGGCTTTTCTGCAAGGAAGGAAGCTTCCTGTAAAGGTAAGAGGAACTAAAAAAACCCGTCCATTACAAATAAATCCCTAATGGTGGAACACGGACATGTCTGGAAGATCTTTTAGTTCCGTATCAGCCTACAAGAACACTTTGGTGTTGTATGAAAAACAACTTGTTCCTAAAATTTCTACACTATAATGGGAGGTAGAGTATTTATTTTCTGCTCTTTAATTCATTTTTCAAACTACATAATGCAATTACGGCTTGTGTAGCCTATCCCAGCTACTAGCAGGTAACAGGCAGGGTACAACCTGGATAGCTCACCCGTCCATCACAGGGCAACACAAAGAGACAAACAACCATTCACACTCACTCATAGGGTCCAGTTAGAGTGACCTTCACACGGAAAGGCCACCGTAGAGACCTCCCCCAGCTGAGGCTCAAACCAGCAACCTTCTTTCTGTGAGGCTGCTGTGTAGATCCTGCAGGCCATTTTCTGCTTAATTTCCTTTGAAAACGTCCCCCTGCTTGGATGCAGGACATAGTCATCCTCTCTGCTTTTTAAAACAGAGCTTAAGATAAACCTGTTTGACAGAGTCTATCCAATCCATTGGCATGACTGTGACCTCTGGGTTTTGTATTTTGCATGCTTTAGTCAATCTTTCTGTGCTGATCTCTTGTTGTTATAAATATTTACTTGTCTTTATGAGTCATATTTCATTATTTGCTTATTTAATGCATCTTTTGTTGTAGAATCTCACTCTTGCTCTGCTAGAAAGGTGTAAATAAAATTGAGGTGAGTTTATTTTTTTCCTGATAACCAAATTCTGAATGTCTCTTTGCAAATTTATCTTTTGGTTCTCTATAACACTGAGTACACAGCTCTGTGTTGCAGAAAACTGCTGTAACATAGGCTTTGAGCCAGCTGTTTTATCAGCAAGACAGCCTTAACCAATGAGGATGACTTCACCTCTGGTTTTAGTGTAAAGGGGTTTTGCCTCTACTTCAGGCCCTTAGAGATGCAGACACGCGGTGTAAAGAGGGTTAGAGTCAAAGTTAAGGCATGTGTCCTAAGAAGATGCTCATTCCTTTAATAAATGAAGGCACTCATGTTTACATGTTTACATCTTCCAAACCCTGGATCATTCTTTCACAATGCTAATGTTAAAAAAACATAACAGGCATCAACACTTAAGAAATGTTTATACGATTAGTTTGCAATAATTTTTCTAGGGATTTAGTCAATTACTTACATTTTGTAGCAAGCATGCACAACCCATTAAAATATTTCTCTTAACCTAAAAAAGTCAATAATTAATATGTAAATCTGAACTCAGCTGTGAGAATATTGTGATTTCTGCTGGTTACAGAATCATTAATTATATTATTATAGTATATTTGAACTTTTTCAAGTCCTCTAGTGTGTTCTTTACATTTGTGCCAATAACACTCTGAAAAACCCTGATGCTTGATGTTAAAGCTTGAATTTTTATGTGTTTGA
Organism: Pseudomugil tenellus; assembly: GCA_037177515.1. NCBI lineage: Eukaryota > Metazoa > Chordata > Actinopteri > Atheriniformes > Pseudomugilidae > Pseudomugil > Pseudomugil tenellus. Next base: position 14,553,084 of record JBAMHX010000010.1, on the reverse strand, counting down.
TAATGGAAAAATGGGTGTTTTCTGCACACATTGCGTTGACACCCTGACCCGTCCATATTTTTGACAGTCTGGTTAGGGCTGGCTGTGCACAGTACATCTCTCCAGTTTTACATTTTGCTTTCAGCAGAGTTGTACTAACACATGACGGCATGGAACACATTTGGGAGAAATGTGTTCGTAATTTCCTTGCTCCCCCTCCTCCCAGCCCCATCATGGTTGCACCCCAGCACCTATCTGCACACATGATCATAACCACCATAGGGATTGTGGCTTTCGTGTGGGAAACAATCTCTCACAGGAATCAGTGCAGAGACGTTCCCTGATGAGAGCAGTGACTTTTGATCCTATGCAAAAACTTAAAGTTTAACAACTGTAAAGTTTGGTGTATGTGATTAATTTTTTCCTTCTTTTGTAATTTTAACAACATCTTTCGTTAGAGAAATATGAAAAAACACATTGAAAACTTGAAATGCCAAGTGTTAATGTGTTAAAGTAACAGCTGAAGCTTCTAAAGTCACTGTTTCCTCCCTGCATCTGGATGAGAGGCCAGTTAGGAGAAATCTGTCGGTGGGATTATCTCTCCTACCAGCTTTATTATACACCATTCAAACACAGATTTGAGTTTTTCCATTTTATCATCGTTTTTCATCCTCATTCTGGCTTTTGCTCTTTTGCCCTTGATTTTTCCTGTCACTGCCGTGCTCTTTATCTTCCACACTCCTTGCTTCTTTCCACTTATCTGACATCCTGCGTCCCTTAGATCTCCCGCTCTCGTCTCCTTGCAGTAAAGTGATAAAACAGAGCCATATCCCACATGTGCTTCTCTATGCCTCAATCTGCATTGTGAGGATATGACTGATGTCTCTGTTACATCCCTGGTTGTACTCAAATATGGGTCAGAGGGTGTCCTTTGACCTTCTGGGAGCTATGGGATATCTCAGCTGCTGCTGCTCCTGGTCTGATCTGCCTGATGGATGATGCTCTGTTCATGCTCCTTCTGGGGTTTTTCATTTCTTTACTAAGCTTATCGGTGACTCTTCCTGCCTTCCTGTGATATCTTTCCATTTAGCTGTCGGTTTATCCGTCTACAGCTCCACACATCTGTTTATGCAGGTAGAGTTTCCAGGTTCCTTCAAGAGAAAAGAAAGACTTTTAAGGTCATAAACTTGTGAGTTGGCTGGTTTAAGTTGATTTTACTTTGCATGAAACTAGAAAATGTCCTGCTTGCAGGTTAGAGTTGAGAAAATGAGAGAAACTATTTGCATTGATGAAAATAACTTATATCATGCATTATTCATTAGTTGCACTCAACTGTTCAAATGATAAGTGAAAAGAAAGTTGACTAAGGAACAAAGGACCAATGGCAAAAAAATAGAGTATCACATTTCAGAAAGAGCTAGGGAGAAGGCGGGGTTGGAGGGGGTCAAAAGCCGATAGACCCCTCTGAAGGCAAGCTTCTCAAAGAGTCTACAGCTAGGTCTCTGCTTGTCTTCTGTATTCCCTGTTTGAGGTTTTTGTCTTAGGAAGTTTTACACTTTTTTGTCTTTTTCATGTAAAGCAAAATAATGTCCTGAAAGTGTCCAGTTGTCTTAACTATATCATTAAAGTTGCCAATAAAGACTAATGAGGGTAAAAAAAAGTTCAGTGGATGTTATCTTAATATTTCAGCATCCTTTCAATAACTAAATTTATGTTAAAAAGGTTCTCTGACAACAGCGTTTGATGCTTGTCTTTAAAGGTCCCACATTATACATTTCTTTTCCCCAAAATTTCATATGAGTGTCAGAGATTCAACAATATTTACCCCAAAGAAGATTTAGCTTGCGCTGCCATCCATTCTATAATTTAAATGGGGAAGATCTGCTAAAGGGATGGGGGAGGAGGGGGGTCAGTGACAGTGTCCACAGTGGTACTTTCCCTTTGTGATGTTACGAAAAGAGGAGCAAGCAGGTAAAAGCAGTGGCAGAACTTAGTCCCTTTTGGGCCTCATCCGCAGGATATGGAGACACATTTGACTGTTAGAAAACCTTTTAGATGTAATTAATGTAACCAGAGACAGAATGTAAGTTCACAAGATTTATTGAAGGAAGTGATAATTAGACACCTGTGAAGAATTAGTCCTGGAGGATGGCTGGGATGGCAGTAAGGCGGGTTGAGGAAAGCCCACAAAGGTAGGGAAGTCGGAACCAGGGATAAATGTAGCCAGGAATGAGCAGGACGCAGGAGTTGTCAGTGGCCCCATTTACATGGGACATTTAATTCCTCTTTAATTCGGAATAAAAGTTAATTCCGCTTTAAACAGATGAAAAGTAACCATGTAAACACTTACTTCCGAGTGGAATTGTTCGTTCGGAATTAAACTTAATTCCGAATAAAGTGACGGAATTAAATAATTCCTATCTCATGTAAACCCTTAATTCCTCTCGTGGTTAATTCCAGTCGTTCTGTGCATGCTTACAGTCTCCCACTGTAATGACGCACATGCACAGTCTTCTGCCTTCCGTCTTGTTGTTCGGTAAATGTACTAAAGATTTTTTTTAAAAAAGTTCGCTTTTCCCTCTTTGATATATTCGGTCCATCTATTTTTCTTCTCCTCCTAGGTGCTCAATATAGTGAACTCGTATACTTGTGACAAGATAGTACTTAAAAATTTAATCAAAATTGAAGCGATAACGGTTTTTACTAGATCGTTTTCCATTTAGCCGCTAAGGCTACAAACAAGGAAGAGAATTGCTGCGTGATTCCATCACTTCTGCTATCACGTGAGAATTAAGAGATGAGAATAAACGTGATGCCATGTAAACCTTTTATTCGGAATAAAATTTTCCATGTAAACTCATAGCTTCATGAACTTAATTAGGAATTAGTTAATTTGGAATTAAAAGCATCCTGTAACCTTACCCATTGTCAATGTCTGACATGGAGTGACTGGAGGAGTGCAGGTTATAAGGAGTCTAAGGGAATAAGGAGCAGCTGCAGGTGATCAGGAATGATGAATCTGGTGGCAGATGAATGTGATTGAGCTGATTAGGTCTGGAGCTGGAGTTTAGCTGAAGCACGGCATGACATTAGAAAGGGAATTTTGCATAATATGGGATCTTAAATATTTACAAGCTTTTAAATGTATTTTTTCTTTAAATTCAAATTGACCAGACCAGGAAAACTTATCTTAGAGCTGAAAGGTCAGATTCAAATGTAAATCTATGCAAGGTTAAGGGTTAATTAAATGTGTCTACTTGCTTCAAGGTGTCACAAAATTCAGAATACAGAATTATACCCCACACTGTGGATATTTGCATCTTGTTTCATGACAATCCGTCTGCCACTAAAATGACCAATGCCACGCTGATAGTTGCTTTACCTTTACATTGAATTTAATAAATTCATGAACAAAGACCTGTCTGATGGATAAGATGGTGTTTTTGGAAAGAGAGACCTTGAAAGAACAGGAGCATATGTACTCTTGCTGAATAATAAGGCTGTAAGAAGAGCTCGAATGAGATATAAGGAGGGTTTTTTTTCTTTTAGGTTTTAATATTAAAGGAGTTTCAAGATTACAGAGCTGGAATTAATAATAATGGAACCCTCTTTTGATATTTAAAGTATCTTTAACTTTAAATTATATGCTGTAATATTGCCTGTAACAGTAATTAAAATCTTTATACTGTCATTTGTGTGCATGCTGCACAATGCAGCATGGCAGCATGAACGGGTCTACATCTTATATGTAGACTCCGCTTGGAAGAAAAATCAGTATGTTTTCATATCATAACTCTAGCAGCAAAAGCCAGACTGTAGTGCATATTTCTTAGTTGCAAAGTGTTCAGAGAGGTGTGTGTGGTCTGGATGCTTTCATTGTGGTAAAACATACTAAATAGTCTCACTGTGCCCGACGAGACATCTTAGTTTAAAAAAAGTTTCATTCAACCTCCTCCACCAGCCACTGTGGTCAAAGTGGGCGTGTGATTTAGCGGGTGACAGTTTGTGGCTCAACAAATGTGTGTTTTTGTGCATTTGCATGTGTGGGTGCGTGTTTTATGCCAGCTGTTTTTCATGCCAGCAAGAGCTGACCACTTGCTGGCTGGGGCAATCACACAACAGGCTTTTGGGATGCAGCCAGCTCTTGAAAGCTGTCTGTGGTTTGCACTCTCTCACACACACACTGCTTAGACACACATTCTGGGCACACACTTGTCTGCTTATTCTGGTGATGTGACAACAGTTCTCTGAATGGGCCAAGAAGATGTTCAATAGATCATCCTTTCGTAACCCTCACACACAGACAGACAAATATTTAGTGGCAGCAAAAATTACTGTCCAACACTGTGTGCGTCATGGTTTGTTTTGTGGTTGAGGTTGTTTCTGTGGATATGTATGTGTGTGTGTGAAAAACAGAGAAAAAATACAAGATATTCTTAGATCTAAATCCAGGGTTAATGTAGGAAATGTATCTGTGTCAGACTGTGCCCACAATCTGACCTGCATGTTTGCCAAAACATCATAATATATATGATTTGTTAAACTTAAATTAGTTTTTAATAGTTTCCTGAGATGGAAAATGGTCTTTGTTTAAATTCTTCTCATGTTTAAATGAATATTTATGTCACAACAGGTATTTTTCCATGAGGGAGTTCGAGCTGAGCAGTCAGCCAGCTCTAGTCTCTTAGTTTTCATGACACAAGGCTAATATCATACCTGAGTATGTAACCCATTTGCATAGTACATTACGCAGTGTATGAAGCTTCTGTGTTTTCTTGTTATGGAAAAAGTGTAAATTTACTAAACGAGAAGGAAAATGTGTCTGTGCATCATTTTCAAGGAATTTGAAGAAATATCAGAGAAGACAAAACATGATTATTTGAAAAACTGCTAAAACACATAAATTTCTTTATCTTGTTGCTGGAGAAAAGTTCTGTTTTTTTCTGTTTATTTGGTTTCCCACTTAAGACAACATGGTTCAGAATATTTCCCATGAGCTGTGTACAGTCCAAGAAAAATAACCCTGTCTGATGTTTTTATGTGTAATTATGGATCCAAACAGACCATCGTTGTGGTACCATTCTAGACATCTCAAGCACAGCGGAAGTTTGGTTTTCCAACCCAGCATAATTAAATTCCAACTGCTGAAATCTTGCACCCCCCCATCTTTAGCAAAAAATACACTGTTGTTCTGCTCTGGTTCACATTTATGGTAGATTAGCTCTGGTGTTTTCCTGCAGTGTGTATTTATGACATAACAAGACATAGCTGGTTTATTTCTGGCTCTCGTTGGACACGGGAAGAAGATTGGACTAGTTAGCTAATTAGCAGTGAAGAATTGAGCTAAAGAGGGACATTTTTAGGCCTGAGGAAGAGGATGTCATAATGGGTGAAGCAAAGACTGCTCATTTTCCTGGACATTGACTATAAGCCAGCGAGGTCTCATCATGTAGTAAGAAGAGTGTGCAAAATGCAGTGTCACGATCGAGTTGGAGATCATGACATGTTTATTATACAATGTATAATTAAATGGGTCTGGTATGACTGTTCGTCATTTCTGGCAAATATACAATGTTAAAAGTAATATATTTGTATTTAATTTGACAAAATTCTAAAGTGTGGAGCTATATAATCTCTGTTAAGCTAATACTAACCCTTATTTCTTGCCAGGGCTACATAGTCATCTGCTAACCTCCATATACCCATACAGTTAAACTGCAGTCGTTTTGGTAAATGCATGTTTGTATTGTTGTAAATTATGCTTTTATGTTACTGTGTTACTAGTTTACAGTTTGCCCACAAGATCTTCACACCAGAAAAAGCATAAAGTGGTGCTTGCAAGCCAAGACTTCCATAAGGCATGCCAGTCAGGAAAGAGTGGGCTTGTGAATAGGACCCCCAAAAAAAACAAAAGATAAAGGAAGAGATCATCAATGGGTATAAATAATATCAATGGGTATAAATTTATTTGTTGAAAGCTGTTCATGTTGCAATTTCTAATCTATTGTTTGTTGCGCAATTGTGTATTGTAAAAAAA
>JBAMHX010000010.1:14509294-14536545 GCA_037177515.1 Pseudomugil tenellus | reverse complement strand
TATATATATGTTACTTGTAACTTTACTTTTTAAATTTATTTAAGTATACCATCTTCTTTGATATGAAAAAGTACTGTTGTAAAATTGAAACTGCTTGCAAACGTGAGATGTTGAGCATTTTTCTCGTATAAAAGGATTTAATTAGTCTTTCTCACCCTGTTTCTGCATCACATTAGCAATGCACATTATTGTACAAAGAAATATCATCTCATAGTCTCCTGAGAAATGTTTAATCTTTTCTTCTACAGATAAAGGATGCTCAGTGAAAAAATTTGGTTTTTTTTTGGCTGCGCAACTAAAGTGCTTATTGAGAGCTGGACAGGAAAAGAACTATTTAGTGTCAAACACATTCGTGGAACGACCTCACGGTGCATCTTGTGCACCTGTCAAATATTTCTTGTACTTTCTTTCTGTCCCTCAATGTGCTTGCTCATGTTAGTGCTGAATTAGGATGGAGAGAGCACATCTGGAAGGCAAAAAGGGAAGATGAGTTGAGTTTTGGCCTGAGAGCTGCAAACTTTGCTCTACTCTGACGCACCTGGAAGCTGACAGAGCAATAAACTTGTCAGTATTACATTGACTTCTTCATAAACTGCCTCTGAAATTTCTCTTTAAACTGATGTGATTCATGTCTAGTAAGTATCATAGATATCCTGCTGTTCTTAAAATAAATCTCCCCTCAGGTCTGGTGCAGTCTTTCAAAGCGTCATATCTAAAATCCATGTTGCGAAATGCAAGACAACCTATTCTTTTTTTCTCCCCTGAGCATTACAGAAAAGATCTGCAATATTCTGTAGTTTAAGCCAAAAAATGAAAAGCCTTAATAAGGTGAAAGTTAAACTGCAACTATTTGTATACGTTAGACCAAAATTATGAGGAGACGGGTGTGAGTAGTTAATGTCAGACTTTAGACCAAAGTTGGACACATCAGAAACGTTCTCAAACAAAGTAGCTAACAATGAAAGATCTTTTAACAGAGCAATAATGTAGAAAAAAAGTGTGTTGTCACCTGATCCGAAGATGAAAAGATACGGGTTCTAGGTCAGGTTGTGTCTTCAGGCTGCAAACTAGTTGTTTGAAAATAGCTTTGTAAAAATGCACCAGACTACTTCCTGCAACAATTTTGATTCAAGTTCATGAAATTATCCTATATTTAGTAAATTCCATTACAAGGTAACAAGGGTTTCCAACTGGCACCTATGAACTGGTACTGATACCAGTCTGATCAGATCAGCAAGTCCAGTGAAGAGTGCAACCTATCAAGCTGCACACCCGCACTCCCTCATGTACGGACACGGAAAAAAAAACAAATCTCGGGTGTGATTAGTTTTATGCATCTATTTTTATATGATTAATGGACTGAACTGTCTTTATTGTTCAGGAAGAAAAAACACAAAAAACATTTGTGTAATTCTTTGTTTTCTCTTATGAGTCATATGTTGCAAAGTGCTCTTTTCTTACAGGTGTTTTCCTGTCTTGTGCATTGTTAACCTCTTCTAAATCATCTAGAGCTGTGTATTGTTTCATTTGAAAACTTTGTACTTGTCTGGATTAATGAACTGAAATTAAAACAGGTTTTTTCACCAAATCATAGTTTCACATGTTTCACACCTCCCAGTTTCTCACCAGGGTAAGACTCTCTACAGGCAGAGGCTTGCTGTACATCATCTTCCCCCTTAGTTTACAGTTTCCTCTTCGCTTCTGCTCTTTGTCCACAAATTGCATTCTTCTTGTTAAAGTCTTCAGGCGTCTCATGAGGAACCTTCTAAACATTTGATTTACTTGAAAGGATTTTTTTTTTTAAAATCCACAATATGACGACCTGCCAGGTTTGCAGGGAGGGATCACAGATGCTTTTACATCTTGAAAAACAGAGCTGACTTTTGCCATTCAATTAGCTCATCAGAACAGGGAGATAAGTGTGGTTATGTATCACTGTCATCCTCCACTCTGGCCTCTTTATGCATCCTTTCATCTCTGCTATGCCTGCTTGTTTCTGTCTCTCTCCCCGTGTACCCTCTCCCCTCCTCCTTTGTCTGTCTCCCTCTTGTTTTTCCTGTCTACTGAACAGAGACGTGTTGATATGAGGCCCGCTTGCATGGCCACAAGGGAACGAGTCTCTGGTGCTTTTGATCAGCTGCAAGATCAGACATGCCCACCGCTCCCACATGTACACTCAAGTGACTGATCATGCAGCACAGTGCAGGCAGAGACAACAAAAACTGCACACCCACACATGTTCTCTCTGATAATCATACAAGCATAGGCACAATGCAGAGCTGTGGTCTTAAGCTGGCTCGTCTCACAGCGGGGCGGCTTGTTTGCTGGACACAAGGGAGCGAGAACGAGATGGTGTGTGTGATTTCCCCTTTCTTGCCCTTTTTTTTGCTTTTGACAGTAAGATGGATGATTGCAATCACAGGAGCCATCAGTGAGACAGAGTGGAGGTCTATGGGGCAGCGAGACACAGCCATGGGAAACCAGCCATCAGATTAATGCGCCACGCTGCCATGGGAACAATGTGTTGTTTATTTGTCTGGGGGTTTTGTTGTTTCATATGCATTTTCTTCTCTCTTTCCTCCTTCTGTGCAGTCTTTTGATGTACAGAGCATAAAAGCTTCCTTGTAAAACATGTTCAGTCTTTGTGGAAGGGACAGAGAAGGAGAGTGTTTACATTTCACAACATGGTGAGCTTACTGTAAGTCAATATGTCTTTTCAAACAAGCAAAATACATCAGATTTCATAGTGATTATGTTGGTCTCTGATCTCTTGAGAGAATGAGAGACAGACGTTTCACTCCGCGGTTAACGGATGTTTTTTAAGAGAAACATCTGTTGCTGTACAAATGAGATTACTGTGTCTCTAGCCAGGGGCCATGTAGGTTATGAATGGCGCTGTTTCTGACGAGGACAACTGGCAGAGAGCTGAGAAGGATCTTTGTAATAAGCTTTATTTGGTAGTTACAGAGTTTAAAACCAAATCATTCTGTCTTACATTCTGGGTATTCACCAACACTCACTTTGAACTCATTCAACACGATAGCGACTGAATCGCTATCTCATATTGATACATTCAATATTTCCCCTTGTTGCCAAGCAACTACTCACCTCCTGCTCTGTAAACTTGTCAGGCTGTGACATGAGGGAATATTTCATCCTGCAGGGGAACAACAAGAGAGAAGAATGACTTTTTCCCAGCTCTTTGAATTAACTGTAATCAGTAATTCACTGACCAAGATTTACATGATCCACATCTTTACACATAAAGATTTATCTTTTAGCTCTGGATAACTTCAAGTTTTCTGTGTGATTAATCCTTTTGAAAACATTACACACACACACAAACTCTTCCTCCTTCTGGGTAAAAGACCTTGAAGGCATTGGGATTCACTTGCTCAGGGACAGCTCCTGATAAAACAAGGTAAGGCTTACACATAGCAGCATGGTGCACTAAGTTTATATGTATCTTGATGCTGTGTATAAATATAAAACTAGTCTGTACATATCAAATGGCAACTGAGGGACATGTCTTTATGCTACAATTCCTTTAATCCATCAAAGAATTCCTTTACAATCCTGAAATCAGAACTTAAAGGTGGGAATAAATGAACATCAGTTTTATATCAGTGAAAAAAGTAAAACTCCAGAGATTATTCAACAATTATTAATCTATTAAATGTAAACATTGTTGTGAATATGTGTCCTTCACTCACAAAAAAAGTATGCCTTTAAATTTAAGAAAAGTTATATACACCCCTGGCTACTCTACATTTCTATGTACACATAATATATGTATAAACTACTTTAAGGACACAAGTTCCTGTTTACATGAGGATCAGGATCAGTAGAAACATTCCCAGAAGTGGACAGGTTTGTGAGTTTTGCTCTTTATAGGTAATCTTCTGCGTCATGACTAGGCTATAATTCTGATTATACCTCTCTTGCGGCTCCCCCTAAAATAGCTGTAAGCTTATATACTCCCAACTCAAACAATGCATACCGTCAGGATTGATAATGCTGTTGCTAAGTAGCAAAATATTTGTAAGGGAGTGAGTGCATAAGCATATAGGTATGCTGCTCAACTTTTAACAGTTGCCTGGATCTTCTTGAAAATGACCATGGAAGAAACATTAAGAAGAGTCCTTTGTTGATTATTCTGCTTACACCTCCCAGTGGAGTCTGCAATTTATAGGATAAAAAGATAAGCACATTTTTGGGAGTAAGAGAGCAGCACATTATTGGAGCCATGTTTGTTAGTACAAAAAATATAGTGTGATAAATGAACTCACTGGAAGAGAATTTGGATCAGAATAAGGACTCGGACTGTTCTGGCCACCTGAGACCATTATTGCTAATAGACATCAGTGATTTCAGCAGCTGTTGAAGCATTAGCTCATTATGAGTGTCATGGGTGCAAGAAAAGGCTCATTTGACAGCATAATGTGTTAATTCTGAGTCAGGGCTCTTATCACAGAGGTGTAAATTGAAATGATCCACATAACAGCTTTTCCTAAAACTAATATGGAATGACTCGTGAGGCACACGTGTTCACCGCCTTCCTTGTATGGCTACCTGGCCTTTGCTTCGGAATATATTACAAAGAGCAAGGTTTGATAAAAGGCTGAAGTTCAAGTCACATTATCATAAAGTTCAGCTTTATGACATAACAGCAGCTTTAAATGTTTTTTATTTGGACCGGGAACAGTGTTGCATTGAAATAGTTTATAACACAAACATGTGACCTCAAGCCACACACAACAAAAATGACAGAGTATCCCTCATGAGCGCTCGTGTTTACTCCATACAATTTAATTCTTCAGGTAAAAAGTAATTGGGTACATAAAACCTGCATGAGAGATTGATTGTAATAATTCAATAACTTAAGTTATTTGTCTTTCAGTTCAGTGTAATGCAAAATAATTAAGAGAAATGTGAACAAAGGTTTTTTTTTTATCATAACACAATCACTCAGTCAATAAACCCTGTTTAATCATTTAACAATCAGACAAGTCGTTTTTCCCTGCAACCTGATCCTCTATAAAGTGTAAACATCTGAAAAAATAAAGTATTCAAAAATATTATAAACTAGATTGAAACTGTAAACTTCTGCAACAAAATTGCGACTTTTGGCAACTGTTGTTAAACTGATTAATAGCTTAGAAACCCTTTAACAAACACAAAATATATATCCATATGAAAATAAAGTGACAGGCATATCTTAGTTTTACCTCATTAGTTTGAAAAAAAAAATCAACAAAAAACATCAACAGAAATAGATTTGGTTAGACAAAAATCATAATCATTTTATGTGTAGCTTAAAGCCCATGAATATAAACACGTGAAATAGTCTCACACAGACAAATACACTTCATTTGTAAAAATCTGAAAGCAGCAAACGAGCAGCGAGTCTCTTTCTCCTTCATAAATGTGTGTTTGGTTCTTCAGCTTTGCATTCACAGTGTTGGAGACCGTTCTCACGAGTAAAACCACCGCGTCAGCTCATTCACCACATCTGTCTTTCCCTTGGTTCTCCTCACCGCCCTGCACGCAGTGCAGTAGTGTTCATCCCAGAACAGCGGCTGGTGCAAGCTGTAGCCCCCCCTCCACTCCAGATGCCGCTTCAGTTTGGCTGGATCGCGTCTCAGCATCAGCAGATATCGCGCCAACTCCTCCACTGTAGGGAAATCATCTACATGGATGAAAGCCTCGGGGGGCAGGAAGCGCTCATAGTTCCGCCTGGACGGACCCAAAACCACCGGTACCGCACCGGCCATCACTGCGTTCCACAGCTTTTCCGTGATGTAGTCGGTGTGCTGCGAGTTCTCCAGCGCCAGGTAGAAGGTGTAGCCCGAGATCAGCTCTAGCAAGCTGTCGTTTCCTTGTGGCAACGGCTGGCCCGCGCGCCCGAACACATCAATACGGATGAACCGGCGGAGCCGGTAGTAGAGAGCCACGCGCACATGGCTCTCTGACCAGTTGCTAATGACCCAGGCGACAAAGCGGTACCGGACGCGGTTAGAGTAAGACGGTAGGGAAAGCGGAAGCGCTAAATGGCTTTGGAGACCAACAACGCCGTGTTTTGTGCGCGCACCGGGAACCAGAAATCCATACGGCAGGAATATATCAGAGTCTGTCCGGTAACTCAGTGTGAGGTTAAAAACCCCTTCGTAATACCACAGATTCGGTGTGTGTGAAGGAGACTCGTAGTTCATCCAAATCCACTTTTGCGCATGTGGTCGCGGTTCCGGTGGGAGATCCACGTCGCCGCTGGCAAGCTCCCTGTGGTGGATGAGCACTGCATCAGCTTCAAAGTACGCGCTCAGGTCGTCGGTGAGCGTGCACCCACCGATATGATACATTTCCTGGCAGTCTGGAAGTTGGCGATACTGACCAAACGGATGCGCCCATATCAAGAGTGTCACCGGGGATTCCTTCACAGAGAGAGACGGTTCAGTTGAAAACCGGCTGGGTATGTAGAATATGAAGACCCCCAAAAACAGCAAAAAGCCCACAGCTGCCAGGCGCGCGGAGGGCCAGATCCGTTTGGGAACACGCACACATTTCTTCCACCGGGACAAACCCAACAACCTGGTTGCCGGAGATGTGACTGTAGAGCCATCTGGTTTCCACTGAGCACAATCTCCCATCGACGCCCCTCACCCTTAAAATCCCCCCAAACCTCTGATGGCAACAACTTGTCAATTATCCACAAAGTGGAAACTACCTTTGTTATCAGAATAGAGAAATGACCCGGATATAGTCAGCTGACACACCCAAATGACCTGCCTCGTAAATCTTTCAGGTGTGATCATCCAGGTGCGATGCAGAGCAAATATTTCGCGGGTTAGAACACAATCAGGCAGCAGATATCTGACACCAGCAGGAGGATTTGGCTGCATTGTTGATCCTTATGTCCCGTTTAGTTGTTTTGGGTCATTTTCATGGCCATGATAAAGTGAAAAACATTTCCTTCAGTAGCTACAGTGCATTCAAAACATTTTGACGTGGCAGCGTCGCTCAGGGTTCCAGTTACAACTCAAAGAGGCTTTTGTGTGGCCTGTTGACTATTGGAGGGGCCTTCCGGGTACTTTTGGGTTGAGTAAACACCTTGAAACAAGGCGGGGTGTTCTGCTGATGGAATTAGCTAAATCTTTTTCTTCATAAGGAAAAAAGGCAACTTTTTTATTCACCTCTAGAAGCAGAGTTTAATTAAACTAGATAGGAATAAGTAACATATCAGTTTTATATTTATAGCTAATAAAATATTTTTTTGTTTTAATAATTAATGGTTGGATCAGATTTTATTGGCTTTCAGTGGAGAGTTTTGTACCTGTCAATAACCACATGAGGAGTTCATCAACCTTGGATGCTGTAGCTACTCTTATCTCCAACCACTAGGTGTCCCCCTACACAAATACAAAGCCTGTGCAGTGTCTGGGATTTTTCTCCACTCATGTTTAATTTAGGAAATGAATAAACATCCCAACTGGAAATTAAGCATGCAACAGCAAGACTTTGAAAAGGTTTGTCTTGAATGTTTTATTTATTAGCTATGACCCAGCATTGCAACACCCTCAAAACAGAAATGTTAATAAAAATGACTCATTTTTGTAGGATAAAGGAAAAAACAAAACAAAAACACTGTCCTTCAGATAGAGACAAAATACTAGCATGTAAAAGGATCATCTTTTCAGATTCTTGTCACCATGTGAAGGTGTTTGGATCAAAACTAATGAAAAAAGGATGAGGTGGCAGGGTTGGGACTCCAGCGCTGTGTTGTGCCTGAGCTCTGGTGGGCAGGAAAAACATGCCGGAGATGGGACAACATTATTCCTCCCCATAGACGCAGAGTATGTCATAAAAGCTGCGCGTGGAAAAAAAAAAGGGAGACAAGGAGGAGTGGGAGGAGATGAAGTAAGAGGCATGTGTGTCTCCACTGGGCCCTCCTCCTTCCTGTTACATCCATTCACTTTTCTTCACCATGCAGCCTTTGTGCACGTGTGCATGTGTGTGTGACTAGTTATCCCCATAAGAGATTTTGCATTCTTTCTGCATTATTTATCCTTCCTTTCATCTGAACAGTGCTATTTTCGGGCGATCATTGAATGTCCTGCCTGTGGTTATCTTGCGTTAGGAGGCATTATAAGACATGTCAGCACGGTGAGGCTCAACGTTCAAAACGCACATGGCTGTCCACGAAAAAAGCAGAGCTCCATGAAGACATAAAATGACACATAAGAATTAGTTTAATTAGTCCAGCTCGGTTTCATTCATTTGAATCCTTTCTTTGCAGCACAAAAGCACCCAACTACTGCTGGAAACCAGGCATAGTTAAAGCTGAATTGTTTGGTGACACGATGGCATTTTGCACAGCTCAAATTATAGTAATGAAGCTTGGCATTTATGCTTGTGTCATTTTTACCCTTTTCACCTTCACAAAATAAAAAACTTTCCCCCCCATTATATTCATTCACCATTTGTTTAAGGGATCAGTTTTGCCTTTTTTTACATGAAAGATCACTGCATCTGATTTCATGGCTAAAAGCATGCAGTTCTAATTAAAAATGAACTCATCAGACAAAATGAATCATCAGCTTTTTTAACATTTACCCCTGAAACCATAAAACTACAAACCTTAATAGCAGTTTGCACATTTTTCACACTTGTGTTTACTGCTTTACTGCTGCCATTCCTATTTTCCTCAAACATTGTACCACTGTGTGCCGGTATGTGGATGTGTGAATACCAGCATTCAGTTGTTGATGGGACCTCCAGATCTTCACTCATTTTCCGTATTGATTTTCTCTCGCTTTCCTTTTTTTTGCGCTCCCAGGGGAGAGCGTGTCTCAGTTGGTCCCGGCTGGTGAAAGAGTGTCTGAGCGATACAGAAACAGATAGAAGATGATGGAGAGAGAAAAGACATAAAAATAAAAAGGGAGAATGTATAGCGAAGAGGGGGGTGAAGAAGAACCAGGAGAAGTCTGCAACTGAGCTGATCACTGAGGCCCTGGCTGACCCTTGACCTTGATCATGACCTGAGAGGTTAGCCTGGAGGTCAGAGGTTGTGTGAAAGTGCCACTGCGGCGATTCACTCCACTGCTGGGTGATGATGATCTTATGCAGCCTCCCCAGCCTGTCTGACATGATCAGTGTTGCACTCTGCCTCCGGCTCCCAAGGGCCTCACATCCGTCTCTAACCCGGCCACACAAGGACCGCTAAAAGCACCTTACAGGCAGAGTCAATGAGCAGGATGAAAAGGGACCAAACAGAGAAAAGTGGGAAAGCTAAAGGACAGAAAGGCTGTTTCATTTCATACCCTGTAGCTCTGGCAGGGTAGCAGATCTACTTGTATAATAGCAATGACACAAAGAATGTGTGTTTATTTCTCTATATTTAAACTTTAACCAAATGCACAAGAGCTGATGAGGCTTTTTTAATCTCTAGGCACCAACATTTTCCTACTGCTGTCCTTGTCACAAACAATTTATGCTGTTTTGGCTTTTCCTCCTTTAATTTTACTTTAGTCTGCAATAAAAAATCCCTCTCAAATCATTCATGGTAAATGTATATGAAACTATGTAGCAGGAGTGCAGTTATTCGCAGACAGACTGATAACGCTTATTGTTCTAACGTAAAAAGTTTGCAGTGTACACCCCCTGCTGCTTCAAAGACTTGCAGATCTTCTGGAAGCTCCAATCAAATTCTCATGAAGATAACGTGCAAAAATGCAAAACTGAAATGTTGCAGATTATAGATTTTACTTTTACTGCACTCTACGCTTGAGATAGATATCTTTTTCATTTTGCATCAGATCATGTAATATAATGAGGGTGTGTAGGGGTTACGTTTTAAGCCAAAGATCCATGTGACAGCGAGAAACACACTCATGTTTAGTTGTCTCCTTTGAGACCAAATGCTTTAAACATTTGAATAAAAGTAGCTCAGTATAAATAAACCTACACTCTACTGTCTTTAAAATGTATGATGAGTATTAGATAGATCTTTTCTAGACATAATAATGCAATTTTTGATACTTATTCCAACTTTGCAGCAGGGCATAGCATGTGTAACTAATACACTACACACTGTTAAATATGTCTCTGTTTCTATAATAAATACTCAACAGTGTTAAAAAGTCATAAAACTTTGGGTCTTCGTGCAAATGCCAACACTTACTGCTGCTTATTAAATTATTTTCCTGTTTTTCTAGTTACAGTAATGTCAGTGGCAGAACATGTATCAGCTTTCCTTTATGGTGTCTTCATTGTGTGATGGCAGGAGATAACTATACAAATACAGCATAATGGACACATTGCAGAGCTACTAAGCTCGTACGGATTATCTCAGACCCGTATTTCTGGTTTGGCTTAATGATAGGTAGCATCAGCAGTCAGAGGCCAAGCTAGGGTAACACTGATTAACAAAGGGAAAGAAATGAGAGGATTAAACACAGGATACATCAGCTCATAAACAGTATTTTCTCTAAAAAGTGAAGTAAAAGCATTCATTGTGTGGATCAGTTGCAGACTGTGTCGTAGAAGAACTTTCACATTTAATGTGAATCATACTGCTGTTATTATTGATAAAATCCAAACATATGGGTCTATTTCTTATATACAGAGACTGTAATTTAATGTATTTAATTCAACACATGTGACTGCGTGTGATGAGAAGACTGCAGTCAGCCTTAAAGATGCCGATGATGGTTATAAATGAAGTTTGAAATAAGGCAAAGCTATTTAAGCTGCATATCAGTTTATAACTGAGCACCATTTATGCTAGTAGGAGGAGACACAAACAGCTTGAAATCAAATCAAGTAATGGCCTGAAAGTCGAGGTAATTCAGCACACAAGAATGCCCACCTTTGTATCCATACAAACGCAGCGAAAAGAGCTGTTATTATCTATGGCAAATTCTCGTGTTATTTTTAGTGAATGCAATTAAAGTGCAATGGCTGTGAAAAAATGAAAATGATTAGTGGGAGAAAAATAAAGCTATGAAATATTTTTGGTAAATGCTCGGAGCATTGACGAGAAAAAAGAGAGAGAAAAAACTTCCAAAGTGTGAATATGGGTGTGGATTTTCCACACACTCAGACCTAGCAACACACTCCACAAGTTTAAATTTGGGAAACCACAAAGTGCTAAAAATGAAAACAATGTGTACTGCAGATGTGTCACCCTGATAAACCTGAGCAGCTCGGCTGGGGTTTGGTGTGCAGAGCGGTTTAAGGGTGAAGTATTTTTTTTACACTTTGGCATAAAAATTTAGGGCACACCATACACACAGTGTAATTAGATTCTTTGCATATTCCTCTGAGGGACATGCACACACACACAAAGGGTCAGAGGACATGGTCAGCAGGAGTGATGCCTTGGGAGCAGCCAGTTCAGTGCACCGCTCAAGGTCACTTCAACAACAGATATGTATGCACATTGACACTCTGACCACTGGGCTGCCTGCTGCAATCTCCGTTCACAACAAGCTTATTTTCTAAACTGATATGATTAATATCTGTGTTTGAAAAGAATGAAAATATCAGGCTTGATGTACATAATTAAATGCATGGAGGAAATTGTGGGCTTTAATATACCTTGAGGAGTATTTAACTCCACTCCATCTTTAACTACTTATATTACAAGCATGTTTAGTTTACCAACAACAAATATAAATGAATACATGTAAGAAATATTAATCTATAAATACTGTTTATTTTTCTATCACTAATCAGAGTTCCCAGCTAAAATTAAAGTTGAATACTATGTTAATTAATTAATTTCAATATCTCCCGCATGATATATAGGACTGTTTAAATTCAGTTATTTCAAAATGAAAACCTACTTCATGCTTAAATCTGAGAATCAAAATGGAAATAAAAGATATGCTGTGGATCTGAATTATTTCCAGGCAGACTGTGTTTTCAAAATATTGGCACTGAATGAGATACAAAGGAGCCAGAAAGAGAAGCTGACTGCAAAGAAACTCTGAAGGGACACCAAATAATACCAGTGAGTCAAAGAAATGCAAAATTTGAATTACTACAAACCTACCACAGATATAAAAAATAGTGTTTTAGTTGTTACGTCTATACAGACACAACTACAAACACACACTACTATTAAACTGACATACAAGGAGGAAAGAGATAAGCTGATGCAAAATAAAATATTGCAACAAATCGTGCAAAGAAGCATACTGAGACCAATTAAAGACATAAATTCATTAGAAAAATGTACAAAGGGAACAATGAATAGCCTATATAGTAAAAGAAAATAATAAATCAGTTTTAAATATTAACCTTTAGTGGAAGAAAAATCATATCTGCAGGTTTGTATCATGTTTCCTTCAGTTTCTGTATCTTTACAGCTAATCTATCTTTCAATAAAAACAAGTTGGGGGCCTTACACACGTGTGTGCCCAGGGGCCCCTTGTTTCTGAGTCTGTCCATATTCACCCTCCTGGCATTAATTTTATATAATCTTTTTCTCTCAGTAACATATGAACAAAAAAATTTACAAAATCAAAGGTGGGGCCTCCCTCACTCACCACAATGTCTTTCAGTCTAATAATATTAGGAGCAATGTAGTGCTTGTTCAGTTGTTTACCTGTAATATCTAAATGTTTATAAAATGCTATTTAAGCAATTATAATGGCGTTATTAAGGTGACACATCTGTAAAGTGACTCCGCTCCGTACAACAGGCGTCGTGGGGGCGGAGGTTGAATGTAATCCGGTCCGGGTGTTCCGGACACCCGGTCCTCTCCACTGAACTCCAACCCCCGCGCTCTCTATCAGCATCTCATTCCTGTCTCAATATGTCTCAAGATGGCGGCCAATGCAGGATCGATGTTTCAATATTGGAAGCGCTTTGACTTACAACAACTACAGGTCAGTTCAAGCTCTTTTTAAATCGCCTACCCCTGGTCGCTTCGCTTGTCTCGTCTCTCTCGGAGGCTGTGTTTTGTGTTTTTTCCGCGGCCGCCTCGTAGGTGTTTCGGAAGAGAATTCAAGACCTCTTCCTCACATTGATGAAAGTGGCTCTCTCGCTGATCAGAAATTGATCCTCTTTGTTCAATTCAACATCGATCGGACACTGCAACTGGGCAAGCCAGGGCGACGCCGCGGGGATGCGCCGAAATAAAAGCAAAACAGCAGCGCTTTGGCGAAGAGCTTTCGGTTGGTTATCTTTATTGCGTGTTCTTCAACTTTTACTGGAGCGAGTAGCCGTAGTTAGCCCGACGCTTTAGCCGCTCTAAGGTTGGATAATTTGGGGGAAAAAATAAGTGCGACTCATTATACGGTGGCGCTGTGGTGACACCAACCATTGAGACGGGCAGCACAGACACATAACAGCTTTTTGCCTGTTTTTATCTGCTTTTACAGTCACATTGGTAAGTTTAGTTGAACCCGAACGGACACATTAGCAACCTTCTTTGCTAGCGGTTTTGGAACAGTTTATGAGGAACTCACCTCCGTGATTATGCTTCATCAACTCGGTCTTTTTTTGTCGGCTTCCCCCTGATGGGACATTGCCACGTCCGTGGAAGTGGACAGGACGCGGCCAATGTTTGTTGACGGGACATAATTGAAACCATGAATGTTAGAAATGAGATAGATCATGACCTTGTGATTTTTTTTTAACGAACTCCAGAAATGCCCCACTCTCACGCGCGCTACTGGTCTTTGCGTGCACAGTGGAGATCCACGGCGTAGGAAGGAATATGAGGAAAATATTGGGCCTGTTCAGTGTGTGAATACATTAGAGCTAGTTTGACCTATCACAAGACACGTAGACAATGGTACTGTTGTGTTTTCTCGTGGCATTTAACATGCATTGCTGAATTTCAAATCACAATTTATGAATATTAGTAGCCCAGTTGCCGTCGCGATTAACATAAGATTGCATTATGTAGGCTAGCCCAATTGTCCATACATAATTTTGTGAATTACACAGGCTTGGGATTTAAACTTTTATTTAGGTCATGATGCCCCTATGACTGGGTAGACAAAAGGACAGTGAACAAGTCTTCCCAGCGGGCTTTGTGTTGCACTTACGCCACATCATCAAGGCTTCACTTCTTCTATTTATTTGATCCTGTTTGGTCCTCCTACTCGTGCCCCCTTGTTCATGCATTATGTAAAAAAAAAAAGAAATTAGACTGCTTTCTCTTGTCTTTCCTCACTATCTATCACCCACCCCCTTCCTGCCCCCCTCCCTTCATCTTTCTCTCTCCTTCTCCTCCCCCCTCCTTTCCTTTTTTATATATTTTTTCTCTTCTCTTTGGCCCTTCACCCTGCTTTCACCTATATTGCCCTGTTTGAACTGGTGTGTGAGAGAGTGAATTTGTCTGAGATCAGTATTTTCTCTGTATATTGACTGCCAGCACGGACAGCGAAGGCACTGCCAGCAGCCAGGACATGAAAAATGCATCGCATAAGTTTGTGATAAGGCCCTGGGTAATTATGGCAAAGGCCCCTATCACAAGCGATTAGTCAGGACAGTGAATCTGAGCGTGTGCAAAAAGGCTGGCGGTTGGCAGGCCTGTCTGCAGGATAGGAATAAGCCTGAGCTGGTGTGCGTGTTCGAGTTTGTGTGTGTGGACGCACAGAGCTGCTCAGAACATTCACTGTCTATTATTGATGACATCTTATTTACTCTCCCTCCCACTGAGATGCTCCGAGAGGAAAGCCTTCAGAGAAGAAGCGTTTTTTTTCTCATCCGTTTTTTGAGGATAATGTGGCGTTGGCATGATATGATCAAAGCCTACGTGGCCTTGTCAGCTACTTGCCTTCTCATTTGCGTCTTTCATGTGATTGTATGGACAGTGTGAACTATACACTTACGGTCTGTTTTGTCTGTGTAAGGAGCATTAGCAAAGGAATGTTTTCTTTTCTCTCTTTGTTTCCTTTTGAAGATGAAAATCTGACCCAACCTCGATGTCTGTAGCTTAAAGCCATCATGGCATCTATTCCTTAGACTCCGAATGCTGATGTTCATTAAAATCTTATTTGATCAGTGTGTCCCATTCCTTGTGTGAGAAACTAGCTAGGTGGTTGTTAGAGGACAGAAAGTGCTTTGAAACGGCACAGCGAGCTGTTAAGTTGTCTGTGCATACCCCCCCCCCCAGACGCACACATACGCACCACCACTACAAACACAAATGGGTGCAACAGTGATGCTTTTAGCAAGGTCTTGCACACTTGCAAAGTGGATCAGTGATTCAGAGATGATGGCAGGGTGACAGTGAATTACAGATGGAGGAGGTTTTAACGTCTGTAATCCCTGTCCGTCCATTACAGAGTTGAGTTTCTTTAGAGGGGATCATCACTCTTCTCTCCTGTTGTTTTTTCTTTTACCCCTTTTTCCCCTTTTTTATGTATTGAAGCAGTTTCCTAGAACACTGCGTTTCTGCTAGAGAGTGATGAAAGATGGCACTTCATTACAGGCCTTAATAAGATATGAGTGAATAGCTGCGGCTAAACCTATAACTTGTATTTTCTGTGTAAGCTTAGAAAATTAAGAACAGACCACTTAGTTCCCGTGCTATTCCCAATTTAAGCCTAATAGTCTACATCTCACCTCATAATATTTCCTGGAAGAACGCACCCTAGAGCCACTTAGAAAAATAGTTCACTATGTTAGCGCACTGCTAAAGAGTAACTTGGATGAAAACTGATCTAGACCCTGTTCTTATTTGCTACCTCCTAATGGGTAAATTTAGGAAAAGGGTTTTGTAAACTGATCCCAGAGCTGTGGTCAGTGGCAACCTGAGTGGTATAAATCTCTCAACGACTGGCTCGCTGTTGTCTGCAGGAGTTTTAGTGTTAATTTATGAGCTGGTTGTCTGAACTCACTGGTGGGATATTTTTACCCCTCTGTTGCTGCACAGGCTGGGGGCGCACAGAGGAAGGGGCATCACGTCATGCTTTTACTGTAGCCAACCGCTTCTCTGCCCAGTGACAAAACCTGGCATTGGGACTGAGGTTTCACTGTGTGGTGGTGAGCGACTAAGCATGAGTCAGAAAGGGACGAGTGCATGTCAGGTCTCTTGGTCTGTCCCGGTCTGCTTCAGTCAGGCCTTTGCCATCTCACTCTCTGAGAGCTTTTAGTTGAAATGTATGAAGGTATGCTCTTTCCTATTGAAGGAAATGTGCAGCTCTCGGGAAAGCAGAGGAAAAAAAGTTGTTTTACCTTATCAGTGGGTAATTCTCAGCAGAGGTCCGTACTCCCCTGCCACTCAGCAATTTGCTTCAGCCTCTTCGCTCTCCCCCTGATTTGAGGAGTACCTTTTCTAGATTCTGGGTATATCTGACTTAACAAAACAGTAAATGTATAAAGCTGAGTGACTTTCTGTAATCTATTTGGGATTACTTTGGGATGGTGACAGAAATTCAAAACTTTGTCATTTGATGTTTGAAGAAAAGATAGAAAACATTGAAAAGGGTCCAAACAAGGATATTTGAACAGATGGAGCCAAAAAATCTTAGTGACAAACTGTGACTTAGACTTTTTTCCACCAATAGTTTTAATTTGCAGACAAGGCAACATTTAAACATACGAATTTGAGTATAGTTAACTTGAGTGAAGCTAACTACACCAACAAACACACAAACAGTTGAATATGCATGCATAAATACCCTTAAAGGTATGCTCAAAA
Source organism: Pseudomugil tenellus (assembly GCA_037177515.1). Classification (NCBI taxonomy): domain Eukaryota; kingdom Metazoa; phylum Chordata; class Actinopteri; order Atheriniformes; family Pseudomugilidae; genus Pseudomugil; species Pseudomugil tenellus. Next base: position 14,519,885 of record JBAMHX010000010.1, on the reverse strand, counting down.
TAAAAATGTCTTTTTGGGGTTTGACAGCCAGTATAAAATAGGACTGGTTTTTATGTCTTGGCAACCACTGCATCAATAAAATCTACAGTACAACATCTGTTATAACTCTTTAAAGGCTTTTCTATGTACGGTACTTTTTCTTTTTTTTACCAGCTGGGATCAGTAACTTGTACTATTCTTGTACAACAACCCCCCCACCCCAGCAAAATAGGATGCAACTCTTTAGTTGTCATATTTCCAAAAAGGAAAAAATGCATCACTACAATGTGGCATGTGCGTTTGTTGTGGGAGAGTAATCACACAAACAAAGACATTTTCAAAGTTTACATTTCCACATTTTGCATCACAAGACATAAACATTTAAACTAGACAGACAAAACTTCCCAACTAGCAACAAGAGAACAGAGGGGGCAGTTTCTAGAGGCCTATTTTCAAGTGGCAGGCATTATTTACAGACCCACTGGAGTCTCTCACCTACAGCATCATAGAGTTTCACCGTATCTCATGACAGAAGCATCCATTATTGTGCTGCTCAGTATTCTAGCAGAGAAAGCAAAGGCCTTTCTTGTTTGTAGATTTACTTTAAGATGTTCTGGCTGGTGCTGCTTCCAAGTTGGAGGATGATGCCTACTTTTATTTAGACGTCATATACAACACACTATATGCCTCCAGGATCATCTAATCTCGTAAATTCTATTTCTCACTAAGCTTAAAGTAAAAACTGACTAAATATATTATCCCTTCAGGGGGTATAATGTCTGTTCTTGTTTATAAATCACAAAGTGTGGTGGATATTGGGGATGAGTTTAGATCTCTATGTGGATCAGCAGTTTGGTCCCACACTGTATTGGTACTACTGTTTGTTGTTTTTATTTATTTACCACATATGTGTAGTTACCACTCTTATAGTTGAGAGTATGTATATATATATATATATATATATATATAATACACAAATAAAATGTGTGTATGTGTATAATTTATCCCTTTATCTGCCAATGTTTGTTCTTGGTGTAGCAATGGTGTGCAAATTAAAAGAAAACTAACACTAAATAAACAGTCAGCATGATATCCTAGAACTTACCAATTATTCGTTGTTAATAAGCTGCTGGATAGTTGATGTTTGATTATCACTAATGTGTCAGTTTATTGCTGTATTTTCTGTTCTTCGGTCATTTTACACCCCATATACACTATATCAAGATCAGAATGAAGTGTGGAAACCCAAGAGTTTTGTGGTGAAAATAACTGAATAATGACAACTTTGGTGAAAGCAGACTTAAAGCAGCCAAGGAAATCTGAGATTTTGAGAAACCGTTTGGTTGTTAACGTGCCCATTTGTGATGACCCAGCAAACGGAGCCTGGGTTGAATTTACAGCATTTTGAAGAGCTGAAACATCATGTTAACATGGAAATATAAACAGAGGCAGTGGACCATAAAGAAAAAAATACTCATTTCCACAAGGTACTGCAATGTGATCATTTAGACCAACTGCAAATGGTCACACACCGGAGACCACATTTTTGACAGGTCCGCCTGAGCGCGCATCTACATTTGAAACTAATGCCGAGCCACATTTTGTTTTTCTGAATGTCTACCTCTTCATAAATTTGTTGTTGTGGTTTTTAGTATCTGCTGAAGCTAAGCTATTGGTGAGGCTCTGGCCCCAACTAATTTTAGTGTTGTTTATCTCACTGTTATCAAGGCGTCTGGGCTAAAAAGGGTCTGAGCAACCATATGTGGAGACGTTATCCCATGTCAACGCATGACTACAGTATCAGTGTCCCATTAGATCATTGACCATAGGTATTGAATTCTAATAGGCCTATTGGTGTGTCCTAATGGTCCTAGTATTGAATTATGATATTGGCAAGAGCTGATGGCCTCTCGATTGAATTATGATATTGGTGTGCTGCAGCCTAATGGTTCTTGGTATTGAATTATGATATTGGTGCACTTTTGATGGTGTAGGGATTGAATTATGATATGGCTGGCTATCTGCTAATAGCTCACTGTGTAATTTTTAATGTCAATCATGGTTTCTGTCGTTGGATCCATAGCTAGCCCAAAGGCTCAATCAGGAAGATGCATCTGAACAGAACAGCTTTCAGTCCCTTTAGCCTCAAGTCTTGTTCCGTTTTTTTACTTTTACATGATGCACTCTGTTGTTTGGTTTGTAACGGGCCCATTTAACACTTAAAAGAAAAAAATCATAATGTATAAGTTATATTGTCATGGCTATAAGATAGAAAAAAGGAGGTAATTGTAAGTTTCTGACTTTTGCATTTCCGTACAGACACATTTTAGCACCTTTTTGTAATAAAATGTAATGTTAATGTACTGTAGCTGTAATGGCTCAGAATCTAAAGCTGTCTAAATTTCTGTAAGTGTCCACACATTAGCAGTGTTTATGTTGAGCTCATTCCCATTCCGGTATTTTAAAGGAACTAGAGCTTAGATGGTCTTGCTGCCCTCTCCCAGAGTAAATGGACGGGCTGCTTCTGTGTCAGCCCTCTAAAAATAACACAGACTGCTGGCTGGGCTCAGCAGAAAAACTACCACTGATTATGATGATTCAACTACCCTGTATTCACAGGTGCGTTTGTGTGTGTTTGATGGGGGCGGGCTACTTTTTACAGATTGTTCTGTGCATTGTGTATGTATTTTACTGGTTGCTTTGTAAAGTTGGAGGTTGGGGAAACTGCTGCAGTGAAGGAAATATTCGTAAATGTGGATAAGCTGCCCTGGCAGCTTTTTTTGTGTTTTCAGTTCAGGGACAATGACTTCAAGTAAATGTTTTTGTAAGTTAGTTAGCATAAATGGTAGTTAAATGATTGTAACCCACGTCTATATTACACAGAAATAGTCTGCAGCATCATTAAAAGTTCTTTAGGGATGATACATGACTGCTGTTTAAAACATGGCAAATTCTGTACAATCAATGTCCAATAGGTGTTAGATTCATTGAACATGATCAGACGGGACCATAACCACTTCCTAACCTTTGGCCTGAGCAGCTGTCAGACTGAAGCTGTGGTTCAGAGGTGGTGTGACCCTGATGACCTCAGTGTGACCTGGGCTGTCTGACTGGCATAACCTTAAATCTAACAGATGATGACTTTACCATCTGGCTTGCGTTTATCTGGTCTAGCCTCCTTGAACTTGAACTTATTTGGACATTGAAGGTGAGAAAGAAAACTGCAGGAGGGAGAAACCTATTACACAGTTTGACCAGGTTGTTTAGTGTGTCAGACTCATTTTGAACGCCACCTGACCAAATATATTCAGAAATTTAAAGCTAAATTCTTTGCTTTTGTGCATAATTTGAACTGCAGCATTGTTTTAAGAGTGAGGAGTCACTCTACGCCCTGGTCAAGTCTCTTAATTGTATGTTTGTAGCTAAGCTGTGTACCCGTCTTCCTCATTTCTAAAAGTGAGAGTTGTCTTCTTGAGGAAGGGGGAAGGGACTATGTGTTTAGTAGACACAGGCTCATCCGCTGACTGCTGTCTGACCCTGAGTTCAGCGTTATGGTTATTAATAGGCCCAGAGGCCTCAACTTCCAGGGGGCCCTCTGATCAGCTCCAGATGTGGAATGAGAGAGGACAAATCTATGTTGGCCTATCCATGTTTCACATGAAGCAGAAAGTGGGGCGATAGGCATTTGGCGAGACTGATAAAGATTGAGGGAGGGAGGAAGGGAGGGACAGGAGACCTTTCCACAGCAGGAGTGTGTTTTGTGAGTCTTTGTTTTCATATGTGTGTTTTTTGAGTTTATTACACTCTCTGCCCTCAGACCAAAAGACCATAAAAGCGTATGGTATCACCATGGCGACCATAATAACTACCTATAAAACAGCGTGTAAACTGTGAAATAAGACAAACAGACCAGAACAGCCTTGACTGGCTGGCTGAATGGCTGCCTTCCGCCATAAAACTATTTGAGAGCCAGACTGAAGGAATGCCTCGGAGGCTGCTGTGGCTGTCACGACACATGAAAGGATTAGGCTCTGTGTTTTATCTCCTCTTTATCTGATGGTAATGGATAAGCTGAGTGTAGCCTATCATCTGACGCTTGGGCTGGGGGTTTGATGTTTTAGTAGGGTGACGGTTTGTTGAGTTGACCGCTTTGGTCTATTGATTGCTGTTTGATGGTTTTGATATGTAGGCTGTGTGGAACAGGTCAAGTCTTTTATGCAGTGAAGGCTCCAAATAGCTTTTAGCTGTCCTTCACTCCCTCCATTACTCTAGTGGTTCGTTTGATGTTCGGATCAATCAATAGCAAGAGTCTGAGCTCTTACACATGCTTCTTTACTTCCTACTGAGCTCAATTCCTCTTCCTTCGTTGTGCAGGCTTTATATCACATTCTCTCAACACAGAATGATATAATTACAACTCATTACTAGCCTAACGCAAGCTAATTATTCTGTCATTATGGCAAGGATTAGCTATGCTTATTCTCTCTTTCTCACTCTGTTTCTCTGCCTTTTCCTCGGAAAAGTCATGCAAGAGCAAAAAAAAACTCTTGTTCATAAAGGCTGAGTAAGACTAAGCCCCAGGACATGTTCTGTTGACATTCATCGTATAGACTTTGGGTGTCAAACTCAGTCAAAAGGCAAGGCCACGTTAGAAAGTAGTGACAGCATGGACAGGACACATTAACGAGTCCAGTCACAAAGATATGTCAAACTTAATAGAGCATTTTGATATACACTTTTAATTTATCACAGAAATCAACATGCTGCTTTTATAGGCCATGGCACAGCTCATGCCGATGTGTCATCAGGCGTCTAGAAAATTACTGGATACAACAGACATACACGGCTAAATTAGAATGTGGAAAAAAGACTTCACGCAGAGTAGGGATTTAATGTAGCAGAGCCACATGAGGGTGATGCACACCTTTCTCACTGTACTCTAAATGTGCCGCCAGCATGAAGCAGCTAATCGTCCTTATATGGAAGTCTAAGTGAATTGCGACAAATGCAATAGGCTAACAAATGGAGAACAGATCAACTTTGAACAGTGCTCCATTGTCAGAGGTCACAGACTTGGGTTAAAAATAGATTGCAAATGAGTGTAGGAAGGTGTGGATGTCTGCAGTGTTGCATCGCTGGCCTGCACCTGTGACTCTATCATTATCCACTGATGGATGCTTCTATGCGTCTTTAAAGAAAATAAACTTGAATAAAAATCTTAAGCATCATACTTGTATGTGTGCTACAGTTCATAGAGAGCCCTACTTTTTTCTCCAGACATGATTAATCCCTATCGCCCCTCTTCATGATCACAGTTTCCATTTTTTAGTCTGTATCTGTGCACTCATCCTCTCCCCAATCTCCTCTCACTGGCACAGAATGGCTTCCTGGCAGAATGGAGGCATTAATTCAGGGATGAGAGGTGTGATACTCTCTCTTTTCTCTGTGTCTCTCTGGTTCTCTCTATCAGCGCTGTGTTTGTAATGCCTGGCCTTTATCGTAGCTGAAACAGCTCACTACCCTCTGATCCTATCTCAGATCTCAATATCCTAGCCGTTCCACCCTGTAAACGCAGGGATGAAAAATCTTGCCCTTTCACCAATGTATTACACCCTAGCATATCGCCATACCCCTCTCCTCCCATTGCACTCCCCACACCACTCACCCTTTGTGACACGGGCCTCCAGCTAAATTCGAACTCTACAAAATGAGACCAAGTGAGCTGCACTTCTTCAACGCCAGAAAGCATCTTAGTCTCATTATAGTTGTATTTAGGCTCAGTCCAGGCCTCTGAATCCCCCTGTCAGACAATAGGTCAAGCAAAATAATGACTAGCTCTCAGTAAGCTTCAAGAGAGTTAAGGCTTGGATGTTGGGGAGATAAAACAACAACCAGTCTCTCGGCAGAGAAACACGGATCAATACAAACGAAGCTGCGGTGTGAAAAAGCTGTTTTTGATCCAGGCTTGCGTCAGCATCACCGAGGTGAATCTTGACAGCTTCTGTGCTGTTTGTAGATATGGATCTGTGTTCAAAAAAAGGAGCAAAATGCTCAGGGAGCACAAGCATCTTGTTAGACTGAAGAGTGTTAGGCTGACCCCCATCCCCAACCGCTCTGCACAGTGCTCACATGGAAAAAGCATTCAGACCTCACTTGTCACTGCAAAACTATTGTTATCTTGTAGTGAAGAAAAGTTTGTGGCTTTCTCTCCAGTGAGGGTGAGATAGAGGAAAAGTAAAAGCGGAGATTCAGGAAGATATGACTGCATCTTCAAACCCTGTGTGGTTTGTGGAAACAGCATCTGCTGGCACATTTAAGGTTCTGCAAGCTGCTCTGTCAAAGGTAGGAAGGTATACAGGCAGTCAGGATTGCAGTGTCTTATCTGTGCTGCTCTTGTGCTGTGTTTTGAGGGGGCGTGCCTGTGATCTGTGATCATGTACCGTGTCGTTGTAGCAAGCGTGGCTGTCGCTCCTGACTGAGCTGCCACCCCACGACTCCACCCCCACACAGTAAGCTTGGCATACAGAACAGTCAGCCTCATAGGAGGTGCAACGGTGTGCAGGGAGATGGAAGGGAAAGGGGGAGGTTTGAAAGGTAGACCTCGTAGATTTCAGATAAGACATATTTCCAGACGCCTTTACTGTTTACTATCATAACCACATAACAGCCTCAGACATGTCGGAGATAAAAGGAAAGATTAGTAACTGCAGTAGCAGGACAAAAAAAAACTTCATCTCTTAAACATCGGTGTCATGATGCCAAGTACAAAGGCTGTAAAAATGCTTCTCACTTTGTAATGAACATGAGAAAGCTAAGATTTATTTTTGAAATATTGTTCCCTTCTGTAGTGTGACCTTGGTGGTGTTAATGTAACAAAAAAGAACTGCTCACAATTTTCTATGCCTGGCTTGAATTCAGAGGTAGTAGTCCATTAGACGAATGTGTACGACACGCAGTGGATGTACATGGTGTTTGGACTAGAGGAGTAATGGCAGACTATTTGGCATGTGTGACTGTGGACTAAGTGTAAACAAAGTGTTTCTAGCTTTCACACTCTTAATTATTCCACAGAGACTGAGACCTGAAGCCAATCCTCGTGTTCTCTTCTCTGTATGCACTCCTGGTCACCGTGGAAATACAGACAGCAGCTGCTGATTGACTTCATACTGTGTACATAACAATAACTTTGTTGTCATTCCACCAGCCTATCTGTCTCGGCATCATCGGAGCGTGAGGGTATAAGGAATTCCACAAAGTTTTGATACCTCAATTAAAGTGCGTCTGTCTCCTGTTATCTCGTTTAGTCTGTAGTCAGTATGATTGGCATAATCAGACATGCCTGATTGGGGCCTCCCATTTAATTAATCAGTCTCACTGTATCATCACCTGTGGCTCATTAGAGTAATTAGAGTGAATTAGTCAGAAGGCCTCTCTGCCTGCAAAAGAGTGGAAGGAATTTCATTAAGAGGGCCGATCACGCATACATACACCTAGGGTCTGATGGCCAGTGGTAATAGGATTTGTTTACCCGTGACTGTTATTGGTGATGAATCTTATTCTCACACTGGTAGGATGGAGAGATACTCATTTCCATCTGCTCTAATCTTCCTTCCTAGCTGTAAACATGGTGCATCATGCCAAATTTCGCCAGGCGAGCATGTTAGCTGATTTCCTTTTCTGAAACGGAGTTCAAAAGAATGTGGAAAGACTGGGCTCCCAAAGTTACTGCAGCGGCCTGTCTGTGCATTCATGTGAGAGGACACGCGTGTGGAGCAGTGTGCAAGAGGCTTCTTGGCCAAGTCGGTGTTGAAGTCTCTCTAGGGAGTGTTGGCAATCTGTTCCAATCGTCTTTACAGCTGACCAGACGACCAAATGAACCAGGACAGGGACTGCTGCTGTGGGCCAGTCCAGCCAAGCCAAGCAGGGCTGTTACAGCAATCACACAGATATTACAGCCCACTTAATGCCTCCCTGCACACACATATTCCATCCTCTGCTAAACTAGACACAGCAGTCTTAACCAGGCAAGGCTAGAGTTTAAGAATAATGCGAAAGTCAATGTGAGTGGTTAAATAAATACCCCAGTAAATTAAACTGTTTTCACATCTGAAAATGTCAATGTCAGGTCCGAGGAGTATCAGGGGAAGTATACCACTGAGACGGAAACGCAAGGCCCAAAGTGGACGTGAAGCTTTTATGATTTTTATCTGGAGTTGTTGTTACTTGTTGGTTTTCCACAGAAGTATCACTACAAACACAAGTGTTAACATTTGATAATAAAAGATTTTATTTTTGAATTGCTGCATTTCTGTAATGTAAAAGAGCTGTTCCCTCAAATTGCATTTTTACTTTACATTTAGTTTCCTTGCTTGTTTATTTTTAGCTTCTTGTAAGCTTAATTGTTAAGTTTATTTAACTTGCGTGATGTCTGTCATTGAAGTCAAATATATTAGAAGGGAAATCCCAGAGGTATGCCAGACGGCCTCAACCCCTGTGGAGCTGTCTTGCATGACTGCAACAATATTTTCTCCTTCAAAAGTTTTTGAACTTAATCAATTCTTAACTAAATAACAAACTGGCTAGTGGCTAGTTCTCAGATGTAAGTCGCTTTGGAGAAAAGCGTCTGCTAAATGACTGTAATGTAATGTAATGTAATGGTAGTGACTGTTTTTTTTTTTTTTTTTTTTACAAAATGAAAGAAGCCTTGTGATTACAGGCTCAAAATATTTAATCTACTCATCTTAGATCCATGTATAGGTGTTTCTCCTACAAGGAAATGATTTTCTGCAAGCTAACTTCATACAATTTATCTCCTTGTTCAGACTGAAATATTGCAAAGCACCACCCATTCCTCTTGGTCAATATTTGATGTTTGTGTTCAATATTCTGACTTAGATGGTGGCAGATGTCGCCATTCTGGTCGTCATAGAAGTGAAAGATCCTCATCTTCCTGTTTAGCATTCTGTTAATCAAGCAATGCACTGTCTTTACCCATAACAGTAATATAAACGGAAAAGTAAGCGCTCGAAAGGATCAGTTACCTGGAAGAACTAAGCACTGACAGTCCTCACTGTGAAGAATTTAAACAGTTTTGGATTTCTATTACAGCGATGATCAAACTGAGCAAAGCCTCATAGGTTGGGGAAAATGTAGCAGAGGAACTTGTGCTTTTGAGAACTTGGGCTCTTGTAAACATTCTGTTCGACATTGGTGGCTGTAATGCACCGATTCTCTAACCGATAAAATACATCAAGAAGAAGTAGTGTGGAAATGTAATAGATCACCACAGCTGGAAAAAGGGCTGTTGTGGTCTGCAGGGCAATGCTTACGTTACTTTCGCTGTAGTGGCTATGTTGCTAGTAAAAAGGAACTTCTTGGTATTCCAGTGTGAAATGATATAAAAAAAACCATTAATTCCAGTTCCAGAAGGCAATGTTCATACAGGAATCAGTAATAATTACTAGCTAATAACAGAAATAGCCTGATACTGCCGTGATGTGTCTACTGCTATTTTAAGAAATATGTAGCTTCAGTCAGCACATTCTGTTAGACGGCATGTCGCCACGATAACTTACTTGCCACGGCAACCGAAAGCGCCATCTTTGTCTAGGGGTAAACAACTCGTTAGTCTCATTCAGTTATATGTGTTTGGCTCGCTGTAGGTTGGTTTAAATTGCCTAAATATGGATTTACTTATTCCACAGGAGTTTTTCATATTAATATCACCAACAAACAAATGAAATCACACAATATAAGGACGTTACCGGAAGCGTTTGGCCGTCACAACCATTGAAAAATACTAGACCAGTTTTTCATTTTAATGAAAAACATCTCATTATAATGTGACAGCTTCTTGATATAACAAGATATTAATCTCATATCGAGAAACTTTAGAAGATGGTTTCTTATCATAACGAGATGTGTAACCCTAACCCTAGTTTCCTGTGTGGAAATGCATTCTTCCGACAGATTTCGACTTATTAAAATGCACCCTGTTCATTTTCTCGCTGTTCCCTCTGGACCTGAATCAAAAGTTCCCCGAGAAGCGATGTTATAGTTAAAAATATCATGTTATAACGAGATAACGGTGTCACTTAAATACGGAAGTATATGGTTGTACGATTCATTAGCAGGGCCAAAAGTGGAATACCCCCAAAAGAGTTCTAACATGCACAGTCAGGCTTTTTAAAAACGACTCAAGAAACAAAAAGGAAGCGAGGTTAAAAGACAATCTTGTCCATTGTTTAGTGCTCTGAATGTAACCGCTAACTGTTAGCTAACAGCTATCCTAAATACGCCCGGTCTGACTCGTCATAGTTACGAGGTCTTGGGTTCTTTGCAGCCATAATGTAAAATAAAGGCCACAGTAGTAGCATAGTGGGACTTTGGTTGCCACAACTTTTTAACCATCTCTATTAAGTTGTATTTAGCATCTGTTGACGGCGCTCAGCCACTTATCTCTCCACGCAACGGTATAAGATGGTACTTGGTCTTGAACCACTTGTTTTTTTGTTTTTTTTTTTTCAATTAGATGGGTAGCCGACCACAAACATGATTTTACCATGTCTCCTCTGTAGTGTCGCTAGGGTATGTTTCCACCATGCTAAGATGG
>JBAMHX010000010.1:14489211-14508492 GCA_037177515.1 Pseudomugil tenellus | reverse complement strand
TATATATACGCACGCACACACAATTCTTTCTATTAAGTTGCACTTTGAGATTGCACAATGCAATAACATTCAATTTTCTTTAGATTATTTATCATCTGTTTCAATTTAACATTAATTTCTTACCAAAAAATGTTGCCATATAGACTGTTTATAATAAATAAAAACATGTTTTTCCAGACAGGATAAATAATCGTGATTGCAATATTGGTCAAAATAAGGTGATTATTATTTTGGTCGTAATCGTGCAGCCCTAATCAGAATAACTAAGGAGATAACAATATTTTCTGATACTGTATACAACTGTGCTGATTTCCAGGCTCTAAATGTAGGCTTTAACCCTATCCTTACATGTGTATACATTTCAGGTGAAACTTTAAAAAAATTATCTGATTACTGACTTTGTAACTTACTGATTTTGCAACTTATCAATTGCATTTTAATTGCACAACATTTGCCCCCAAAAGAATAATTTTTCCATTTAAGTTAATTTTAGTGGATGACTAAATTTAATAATAGACGCAGACATTAATGTAGCAAAGTCAGGCTCCATTTATGGCTGGAAAATTTAATTTATTTGCATTTCATTTCAAAACAGTAAAAATATAAATATATATATATATCTTGCCAAAGCTAAAAAGACCTTAAGTTAAAATGTAATTTCAAGTACTTTAACTAACAGCTCCAGTCTTCAACATGTTCTGGTAGTTAAAAACTTTTCATATGTTTTTGTCCATATTATTCATTGATAGGCATTGATATCTGATTGTAAACCAGGGCAGTATCCACCTGTGGCAACTTTAGTCGGTCATGGCGCAGAGGTGATCCTTTCCTTCTGGATGGGGGAGGGGCTTAAGCAGAAGATGCTGTTGCTTCCGGAGAAGAGTACACTATACATGCTCTCATGTTAGTCACAAAAAGTCTACAATTTAACAAAAAAAAACATAGTTATATATGTTTATAATCAATTTTTTTCTGTGGAGTCGCAAGAGGGGATAAAAAATTGCTTAACATAACCCCTAATTTATTAGCCAAGGTATGATATGTGCATCATTGTAATTTGTGTGCAAGGATATTCTCCACTGACAAATGTCCCTGCACAAATGTTGTGCAATTAAATAAAAAAAATTATCTATTTAAATATAACATATGCAAATGTTGCTATACATACTTGAAGGATGAGACTTTAAAGTGTTAAAATCATTATATGTGTGCATTCCTTACATGCACAGAAAAAATGCAGCTTTTTCTAATGGCTCTCAGTGCAATTGTGTACCATGTATGTTTATTTTAAGCATTGTTTTATTATACATTAAATAAACATTTAGCAGAGAAATTACACAAATATACTTGAGTATTTCCCCCAAGGTACATTTTTGTCTTGATATTTTGTAAATTTTTATTGTGGTGTAAAACTGGAATAGTCGCTTCTAAATAGTCGGTAAGTTTGTGTATAAAATATTTGGCTGGCAGCAGGGATTGTTCCCTTTTGGAGTGTTACGCTCCATTAGCAAGACAAGTGTAAAGTCTGCCTGTCTGCTGATGTAGCCACAGAGTTTGCTGCATGGTTAAAACCCCACTTGGTTTGGGGGTTTTTTTTTTTTTTTTTTTTTTTTTTTTTTTTTTTTTTTTGGACCAAGACCATGCCCATAAAAACTTGCCCTCTTGGCACTGAATCAATCCTCTTTCATGTGTGATGTGTTTATTTAGCTTAGCAGTGAGAATTGTATGGAATGGAGGATTTGGTATCGCATTGGGACATTTGCAGGGTATTGGAAAGGGATTGGACAGAATCGAGGGCGTTCGGGATTGGCACATGACCTTGTGAAGCAAAGCTCTATTGGAGTAATTTCAGTTTCACATTTAAAATGAGGTTATTGATGGCTTTATAAATATTGAATTACACCCAGCTTTGAATTTCCTAATGTTTCCGGAAGTTTAAATTTGTATTGACTTAAATGCATCCATAAGAAATCTGACAAGTTTAATGAATAATGTTTTCCATGCAGTTTACTTTTACAAATAAAGCAAATGTTTCAGCTTAAATAACATTACCTTTATTTTCCAGATGCACTTCGGTGTATATGAATCAATTTTAAAACAAAAATCTTTGAGTTACTGTAGATTATTAATTATAATGAGTTTTACCACCCATCATCTAGGAAACTGTCCTAGGGCTAAATACATCATATTATGCTCACACTTAGATCAGCGGTTGCCAGTGTGGTGCATCTCGAACCAGCTGGGTATCCTTGGTCCTGTTGCTAATCTTAACCAGTTTAATAATTACACCTCCACTCATGAATTGGAGCATTCAGTTTTTCAAAATTAATTTAACGTGATTAAAATTTATTGGGTTACTCCTTTCATCAAGCGTTGTGCAAGCTTCTGCACACGCTCGAATTCACTAACAGATAGTGCAGCTGCTCCATGGCCATGGGCGGACAGGCTGCTGCATCAACTGCTCCATGGACAGGAAGAGCAAGATGGCATGAAAGCAAATGAGCATTTTTTTCCCCCCGTGAACATCTTGTGCTGCTGCATAAAATGCAATGCAGAGGACAACCAACCAAGTCCATTTGCTTTTTTATTTTCATCGTTTGTGGATAAAAGAAGATCATTGCCGGTCAGGGAATTCAACCTAATGCGTATGGGGGAGAAGAAAATCTCCTAATTAGTACTTGATCACTATATTTCTTTAGAGGGTTGTATTTTTTGTGTGTTTTGGGGGTGTGGGCAATTTGGAGAGGTGGGCATGTATGCACGAGTGTGTTTTGGGACCTTGTCAGCAGCCTGAGCCGCAAGGGCCCCTGTGGTAATGTGTGTATTAAATGATTAGTGTGTTAGTTAGCATAACGGCCCTTCAGCAGCGTTTAATCACTCTCAGGGGTGGGCGGCCTCACAGGAGTGGAAGAAGGGGGTGGGGTGGAGGGGTAGATAAGGAGAGAATGGAGGGAGGGAGATGGAGTAAAAGAGATTTAAAACTAAGAAGACTGCTGGTTAAATGAGTGAGTGGAGGATCTGCCCAGAGTTTGAAAAAATTAGCGAGGAAAAGGGAGCATGACAGGACAGCACTTGATCTATCTTCTGGAACAAGTCCCATGAATAGCTATTAATAAAAATGCAAGATGAATGTGGAGAAAGGCAGGCTAAAGTTTAGCCTTGACAACACTGTTGCTGATAATTGTCCTGCTGTTGTGTTGTTGTGAGGGGGAGGAGTCACTTGCAACTGATAGTTAATTGCTATGAATCACCTCAAAGTGCACTAACTGTGTCCTTTTGCTATAGAAGTTTACATTGCAGACACAGTGGTAACTGGTTGAGTGACTGGCTGAACAGCTCAGATATTGCTTGCAGTAGTAATAGATCAAACCACTGGTGTAAGAGAGTTTTTCTTGGCAGAATAAGGGTGTTGTGGGTATGCTCCCAGTCTCTGCTGCTGCTGCAACAGACTGGCCAAGTTCAGCTGAAGCTGAGTAGGGTGTCTGCAGCTTGCCAGATCAGAGTGCTTTTTTTTCTTTTCACTATAATGAATAACATTTCTGATATGACAAACTACTACAGAAACTAAAAAAAATGTTGCATGTTTGTGTTGCAGAAAGAACTAGACGCCACCGCCACACAGCTTGCCAACAGACAGGACGAGAGCGAACAGTCCAGGAAGAAACTGATCGACCTAAGCCGTGAGTTCAAGAAGACCACTCCAGAGGTAAAAATAAAATCACATCAGTTCTTTCAGCAGTCATAGTTTACCGCATTGTTTCTCAGCATCTATTTTCCTTTTCATAAATGTTGCTATGATTATTTACCAAGTAAGAAAGGGAGGGGTAGACGGTGAAGAGATGCAGGCTTGGCTCCCAAAAATAGTCTCTCCATTAGTTTCCCTGAAATCCTAAAGAGACAAAACAGAAACCCCCTCAGGAGTTTGTATTATCTGACCTAGTTTTTTATGCGAACAGAAAGTGTAGTTTGTGAGTGTGTATGGAAGAGAGAGAAAGACAGAGAGGCAGAGGAGGGCTGAGCAGGAGGAAAAGAAAGAGTGTGACAACACTACTAAGTGGGATCAGGAGGGAATTCTGTCCTGCTCCTCTGTTCCCTTCACTCCTCATGGGAATATTTGTTTCATCTCTGTTACCAAGGCAACACATTTCAAACCTGACAGTGAAAACAAAGTATTGTTGTGTTATTATTGGTAATGTCACCATGGTGAATTATTGATGATAGGATGAATTATGTATGAATGGTGTAGACCGTGGATAGAAAATTGTCAACTCTCTGTGGAGTTGACAGTAGGCCTATTATAGTTACCACAGGATGAGAATTGTGTCTATTGACTCCAGCATGTAGCCCACCCATTGTAGAGAAATAGGCACCAGAGAGATCAGTACCTGCATATAAAAGATACTAATTTCACTTCACCCTACACATTCATCTTTAATATGATTTCCAAGTATAACCACATAACTCGCAACAGAGAAGAAAAGACGTGCACATGCAGAGGGCGAGAGTTGTGCATACAAAGAAAACATGCAGAGAAGAAAAGTCACAAACACACAGAGGCAGATAGTCTAGATCACAGAACAGGACACACACATTCATCAGTGTAACAAGGCTGTGATTTAGGAAGGCTCCTCTGGCGTCTGTGTGGCCCCTGGCATCTCCCTGGTATGTGGAGGAGGAATCTAAGCCAGGCCAGACGAGCGACAGGATTCATTACAGGGCTGTAACAGGCTCAATAGGAATCAGCACTAAAACTCTGGGCGGTTGGAAGTACAGAAGCAACAAGGCTGCCTACCAAATAGGCTGGTTCATAACATGTGATGGCCTGCGCTTGATTAAAAATGCCCTGATCGTCTTCTGCACATTCGCGGAGCTGTATTTTCTGTCATGCTCATGGCTGTGTGTGGTTGACCAGCCCATAGAGGGGGCTGTCAGCTCTCTGTGGTCTGTACCAGTCAACGGAGATCACAGTCACATCAGATCAGACTGCATTAAGCTGAGCGGGAGTCCGTCTCTGATCCATTATTCAACAACCAGGAGACCGGCCCACGTTGACTGTGTCTAGTCTGCTGAGCTGTACTCGGCATGAACTGCACTCATGGTGTGCATAATAACACACATACACTCACCCAGTGGCTTTTGTAGCAATTTGAAAGTAGTGCAAAGAAATGCAGCGTGAAAACAAAGTTTTCATAATTCATTAAGACTGACACACTGTTGAATTTTTCTGAGACTACATCTGACTCTGCTTCCTAAGTTACTTAAATTATTCATTGTGTTCTTAATTTCCTTTTAGTTAGTCAAGACTGCTCTACTAGTGTTCTAAAGTAAAGGGTGGGAATGGTTGTAAAATGCCCCAAAGATTGCTAGCCAGAGGCAGTGGTAGTAAAACAACTTTGTGTGTATGTGTGTGTATTTCACGCACACACGGTTGTGTTTAGCTGCAGGGCGGACAGACAGCGAATGGGAGTTCCATACTCCCTGGAGGATTCCTCAGGCTGGCCTGTCTGCTGTCTGCCGGCAGCTTACACACCAGCCATCCATCTCCTGCTGGCTGGGCCCCTCCGATCCCCTCGCTACACACACACACACACACAGATTGACCATGGTGTCTGTGTGCATTGTTATGTTATATGGCCATAAATCTTTGGAGGGGTGAGGATGAGGGGGGAGAAGCACTTGAGAGTGGACTCAAGGGTTCAGAGCACCAGTGTCCAGCAGAAATAGCTTTCTTTATGCTATTTGAATGTTTGTATTTAGGTGTTGCTTATTTTACTTTTCTTTGTGTCTGGCCTTAAGGTTGCAGGCAAAACTCAGTGATAGGAGGATAATCATTTAAAACATAATTTTATTGAATCAACTTTTCAATAGAACAGTCTCAATTCTGAGGCTTTTTTTTGTAAACACTTGGTTATCTTAAGTGGATTCCTCATGCAGACACTTTCTTAGCCAAATCTGAACATTGTGATTTGTACAAAAGTTATTATTGTTTGACTCCTAGACTAGATTAGAAGTGATAACACACTCTTAAGTACAGTATATGAAAATAACAAGGTGCTGACGTAGTTAGATGCTTTTATTTGGTTTGACATGCAAATGGAAAGTATGTGAAAATAAGATAGAAATGACTTTTAATCCTGATTCAACTCTTGCTGATAATTTAACAGAGAACAGTCACCCACGTTGTGTGTTTTGTGTGTGAGGGAGAGCCTGAGCGGAGGCGTGTGGGGTGCAAGCCATTATCTGCAAGAGGGGAATATTCAATTGGCCCAGACAAACAGCCAGAACGACCCCTGATGAGGTAACAAAGAGGCAGGGTCAAAGAGGTCATGACCTGTCCTCAACCCAGACAAGCTGTCTGTCTGGACCAACCTAGGATTAGTCCAACTCCAGACACTGGTCACAGGTCAGATTGGGATGCACATCCTCTATATTTCTCAGGATCTTAGGAGGTGAGCTCTTCAAATCGGAGCATCATCTGAGTAAACATCTGTCACTGACCTTTCTTTATCGGGCAATTTTGCAAGTATGAGTCTACAGAACTATGCAAAATCCACAGTTCCAGTACAGAATGTCCTGTTCCGCAGCACTTTTTACCATACACTCCAGTTCATCTTGTCAGAACGCAGCCTGGGCCAACAGCTCGGTGATTTGCATGTTCCCCTGATACATACTCGACTGGCTATCTAATCTGAAACTGCTGACACGTACTGGAAAGTCATGCAATGGGACTTGGAGGATGAAAAGCATTAGCTTTATAGTAAAAACCTGGTGTGCAGCTAAGACAATTTGCATTAACTGTCAGACTTGCTCTGTGGCTCGTTCTCTCTCTGACTCGCACGCGCTTGTAGTGCCTCTGGGTGGCCCAGGTGGTGCTGCACCTGTTCTCATGAGAAGCACAGTCCACCAGAGCACCCAAGGGTACAAATCTGGCCTCTTCCCCACTCTCATCTTCATCACTGACAACCACATTATGTTCATTGGTAATGGCAGGAATAGCTGTTACTCAGTTTCAGGAAGTGATTTAGAGAAAGATATGGGCCAGTGGTTTATAAAAATTACTACAACACACACACATTTATAGATAGATAGGTAGATATTTTAGCTTTACAGTTCTTCTTTTTTTAAAATTGTGCCTAACTTCTCTTTACTTTTATTTTTTAGGATTTACGGAAACAGGTCGCCCCTTTGCTTAAGAGCTTCCAAGGAGAGGTGAGTGTATTGAGAGTTTATGTTAAAAGTGTATTTAAACCATGCTTTTTATAAAGGCTGTTTGACATTTATTGAATGCTCTTACCCTCATTGCTCTTCTTTACTTATTTTCATCTTTCCTTTTTAAATTCATTTCTTCTCTCCACCATCTCCTGTTAGTACCCTTGCCACTATCTCATTTCCCCTCTTTCCTCTCCTTCTTTGCTTCGCTCTGCTCTGCTCTTGATTTTCTGTCCTATTCATGAAGTCTTGTAGCCCGAGGGTGTGTTTAAATTGCATCCTGAGAAAAAAAAAAAAAAAAAAAAGTCGCCACAAAACCCCAGCTCTAGCCAGTCACAACTCACTGCTGCTATTTCCTCAGTCTTTGTATGTCTGCATTATTCGGTTATTTATTTATTTTCTTGTGGATTTGCTGGATCATGAGACATTATTCCTTTGTTCTGGCACATTTATATACTTTTTAATTGAGTGCTTTACACCAAGTTTGAATGTATCCTGACCAATAAGTGATGACCTCTCTGTGTATGTGCTTATATTATACTCCTAATGTTCGTCTCTATATCCTCCTCCATCATTTTGGCCTAATTCCATCTTGACTCCTCCTTACTGGCAGCCATGCATTTCCAGTTCACTCCCATATGTGAAAGTCAGAGGGTAGGAGTGGAAACGGCTGGTTCAGACTGGGCCTTTATTTGGGGTGGGAGTGGGTGGGTGTACACACACATTGGAGCACAAGCAAAATCATCTCAATAGATGGTGACAGAGCTGCTTTGCTGCTGGCTAAAGAATATTACAGTTTAACACTGGGTTAGTTTCCATATTCTTGTGTTAGAGCAACAACCACAACTAGTGGTTATGTAAAAATGCTATAATTTATAGTGGTTTCACCATGTTCTGCTGATGATCCACAGTCTATTTAGAGAATAGAAACAGCAGCAGTATAATTGGGGCTTTGTCAGCTGTTTCCACCATCCTTATGTTGACACACCTCGACAGTGTGCTCACCAGAACACGCTGAGACGCGCAGTGGGTGGTCGCGGAACTGAGTAAGACATTATCTTATGATTATTGAGATAATACTGTACACCCGCGCCAGTCTCAGAACAGCCCATCAATCAGGCAACTATTCTGCACACTTGCATGCCACTACATGAGTCTCTCTGAGAATGTGTAATTTTAGCCTGTCTTTGTTTGCTTACCCCCCAGTCCTTTGATCAAGGACAAGACAGCACCAGAAACCAGTGGGGTCCTTTTTGGAGTCCCATACTAACTCATCCTTGAGCGGTTTACCCAATCTTTACTAAGTCAATGTGGAGCTCGGGCGGAGCAATAAAAAAGTTTTAGTCTAGGAACATGGAGGTCTAGATACTTTGTTTAATCTTTGTCATTGAAAGGTGGATGCCCTTGGGTCATAATTATTACCAATAACAGTACAGTTTCCACAAGGCCTCAGTTTGGTAAACGGGTTATGTGTGTTTGCGTGTGTGTGTTGCATGCTCAGTGTTTCTTGTTGGTTCATCGATCAGATAAGCTTTTCCATTATCCAAGGCTTCAGTCTCTGCTTCCCATAGCCTTCCCTTATCAGACTCCACTGGGGCCACACACACACACATACACACATGCACACACAGGTCAGCCTGATGCCCTTCACACACTATGGGTTAGATATGGGAGCGACGCAGTGCCGAGTGATGGTGGCACAAGGTGCTGACGAATGTGCGTGTGTGTATGTGTGTGTGAATGTGTCAGGGATACCTTTTGCAATTGTAAGCACTTCTCGTCGGTAGCCCACTGATACTGGTGAGGTATCATTTGTGTCACTTCATTTGTTGTACTTGGTTTGTGTGTGTATGTGTGTGTGTAGGGGATGGGGGCAGGGAAGCATGTAATAGCAGATGTCATTGGGATTGGTTGAAAGAGCTGCAGTTTGGAACAGCAGGGTTGTATTTGCAAATCCTGGGTGGTCTTCTAATGGCTCTGGTCCTGCAGTTAACCTGCCTTTAACTGTAGGGTGTGTCCTACATTAAATGTCTATTTCCTGCCTCCCATGTTGGGCTATATAAAGCTGCTGTACCACTGACCTTGGCCCAGTCATTGTACAGTCATGCAGATGGTTTCCTTCACTGCCATCGGCAGATAATTTTTTTGTGTGCTTCTTTTTATCACGAGGTTGTGTTGTACTGCGTATAATCTCCGATCGCACAAATGCACGCACATTTTAAAACAAGTTTGACATTTGTGTGTAAGAGGTATTAGTACTTAACGTCGGTAATCTCCCATTAGTGGTCATGATTTTGAGTATCCTGGTCAGTCAATGCTGCACAGCACTTGAAAAGGGTAAAGTACCCAATGTAGCATAGTGCTAGAATGAGTTGTACTAGTGGGGCTGTGTGTGTGTGTGTGTGTGTGTGTCTGGGAGAGATTGTAAGATCTAAGTGTGTGACACAGAAACATGTGAGAAAGATTGATGCTAAAAAAGATTGAGGGAGAAGAAAAATAATGAGTCACAAAACATGGAAGTGGCAAGAGATAGACAGAGAGAAAGACGGAGAAATAAAATGGGGGTTGGGTGGGGGGGTGTCGCTGGCACCAAGCTACTCGAGGCCAGATGTTTTGCGGCTAAAAAACTTTAGATGAATCAAAGCCATGTGAAGAGATTTATTAGGTTCCCATAGGAGCCCAGGCAGTATTACATGTAGCCCGTTCTGTTTACAGTGGCAAGAACCCCTAAACCACCCATCAACTACACTACTGGCTTGGCTGGGAATGTGAAGACTTTATATTTGGACTTATATAGGCTTTTGTCTTTATTCCTTTTCTCTTTGTGAATGCGCTGGAGGAGATCGAAGAGAAACACAAGCCTGTTTAGTCTGAGTTTGTGAGCCAGAATAGTCAGCTGTAGCTCTGTCCAGTACAGTAGCAGCATCTGAATGTCTTTATTTGGCATCTGTTTCCCTCAATTTAGACTTGAATTCAGATGCGTTTTGCCCACTCTGTCTGCTTCTCATATTGAAATGTGACACAGTATAGCGGAGCTCATTGCCTCATGTATTACCATTGACAACACTGTAAAACTTCGTCAGTGTGATTCTGAGAATTAATCTCTTATGGATCTATCCTAATGCTGTCCATTTCAATAATATCTGTGATGGAATACATGCCGTGCCCTCTTGTGTTAATGGCTACCTCAGTAATGGATCCACACTGTATTGCTGCTAAGAGCTGACTGAATAATCTGCCCCTGCTGTGGCTGGAAAGACTGAGCCAGCTGTTTAATGATGTCAGCGTGCTGGAGGGGAAACGAACACACTTTTGCACACGGGCGTACACGCACACGTGCACACACAGTATACTAACGGACTCGAGGACAGACAGACGTGGACATGCACAGGCACAAGGCAAACAAAATGCATCCATCAGCGGTTGAACAGCTGAACTGGCTTCACAGGAAACGCCACAGCAGCTTCTGTCAAGATAGCCATGATTGTATGCAACATACCAATGCATAGTGAAAAAACGGATATTTAGACTCTTCTTATTGTGAATTAATAACACTTCCTTTGGGGTGACTGAATCAAATACTGACATTTGAGTTGTTCTAACTGATTATTAACTTTGTCATCCTTACAGATCGATGCATTGAGTAAGAGAAGTAAAGAATCAGAGGCCGCCTTCTTGAATGTGTACAAGAAATTAATCGATGTCCCAGGTAAGACTACTTTTAATGTGTGTTCTCATCATAAATCTCAGGTTTTAAACACAAGAGGGGGGGAGCATGACACCGCCCCTCTGGCGCTCCTTGACTGTTCATCCATGTGTGTGTGCAGTGCTTTAATATGTCCCTGCGCGATCTCATCCCCACTGCTTTTAGATGGTCTTAGCAGAAGGTGCATCCTGATATGGATGACAAGCGTGCTCACGACTGACAATAGCAAAGTGTACACACACAGGCAGGCATGCTCAATACACAGTGACAAAAAAGGGTTACAGAACACACAGTCACCGCGCTGCTGGTTGGAGATTTTTAGCTGTTTTGGAGCCCTGGAGGGGATGTGTATGTAGGAGTGAGAGGAGTTGAGTTCATCTATAGCGTAAGGAGGTCATCATATTCCCACATGGATAGACCTACAGTAATATCTTTGGATTGTACTGCTCCCAATAAGTCAGCGCTAGCTCTGACGGGGCTATTCTTAACTCGCAGCGAGACAATGATGTAATGCCTGATGCACACACGCACACCGACACAGACCAGCCTGACTAATGCAGCAGTCTTGAAAGAGGAAACAGTGTGTTTTGTTCTGTCTTCTGTCAGCTGAAGGCCTGGTTAGTCAGCCCAGTGTGCTCTGCTTTAGATGAAAGGTGTCTGGCAAGACCATTCAACACCAGTGGCCTGCAAGTCAAAGCGCTTTTAACAGGCCGTGCAGTTCATTTGAAAGAGTGGGAAGGTCTACATGAAGGACAAAAGTTTGATAAGATGAGAAGAAAGTTAATTTCCAAGGACGCCGAAGCAAATAGGAGTCTAAATTCAGGGCATGCAGTTATGTTACTTAGTAGTTGTGTGTGTTTGAGAGATTTTAAGTGAACACAGACTTCTGTAAAGGTATATGTGGGTTTGTGTCAGAGTTTAGCCCGGCATGGTTGTGTCACCTTGACAGAACAAAATCTGTATGAAATTCCCCAATCATTCTCTGCTGATCTCTCATTAGCATAGTTAAGATATCTAACTGCGTCACACATGAGACACACACGCGCACACACACAGCTCTTACCCCCAGCTGTAAGCTGTCAGTTCCTCTTATCTGTACAACACACACACATAAACACACACATGCATAAACTGCTCTTTTAGCTGGCATGCTGATGAGCGTTGCCTGCGTCTCTTGGCTGCCTGTCACCAGTCTGCCACCCATGAGCACCAATCAGATGTGATTGGCCAGAGTGACAGAGCTCTCTTCATCACACTGACAGTTAACCCTGCTGTGTGTTCAGAGTTGTTGGTAAAATGCCTCTAGAAAGATTGGCTTTCTTCTTTCTGTCTCTGTTTATTTAATCTCTAATTTACCTTTTTTGCTGTCTGTTTTTACAGCTCCACTTTGTCCAACTGTCTGCTACCATGTTTCTCTTCTTGCTTGCTTTCAAGCTGCATCATAGCGAACACTTAAACTGATCAGAGCTTTATAATCTTTACTGTTAGTGTGTCTCAT
Organism: Pseudomugil tenellus; assembly: GCA_037177515.1. NCBI lineage: Eukaryota > Metazoa > Chordata > Actinopteri > Atheriniformes > Pseudomugilidae > Pseudomugil > Pseudomugil tenellus. Next base: position 14,496,079 of record JBAMHX010000010.1, on the reverse strand, counting down.
CTGTGTTTATGTCTGTCTGCCTCCGTCTGTATCTATCATTCATTTCTTCTGCTGTGTCAGCAGTTGACGCATGAGTTTTTTTTTTTTTATTTTCCAGTACAGACAACATTTAGCTTATAACTTAACTTAGTGTCCTGATACAAAAACTGATAAGTCTATCTTTTAATAGACTTCATGGAGCAAGGTTAGTTGATGCACAATGTGAAAACTAACCATGACCGAGTACACAGTATCATGTATTTCTTAGTTTTTTTGTTTTGTTTTCTCTAATCAGAAGTTATGATTTGCATTGAAATCAGATTGTTTCAGTTATTCAGTATAGGTGAATAAGAAATGTGGGATGAATCATAGCGTGTTTTTTTTTTTTAATCAAATTTGGCTGTTAAAGGTTAAACCACATCTTAAGCATTAAATATAGATGGAGGAAATCATTGTGACTAAATATTTATGAAATAACAATAATAACAATGATTTGTATTAATGAAGAAAGAAGGTAAGCTTGCTATAGAAAAAAAAGCATATTTACCTGAATTTAATGCAACACATTTCATCATGTCTATGAAAACATACACAGATTCGTTTGATCATTTAGTAATAATCAAATAAGACGTCAAGCTCTCACCTGCGTCAGCGGTCTACGTTGAACCAACTTTATTATTAATTCTCTGATAATTATGATATGTGTTTGCTTCTTGCTAGAGACTCCACAGTCAGATCAAAGGTTGAGGTTGGCCCCAACACAGTTGTCCTGAAGCTGTTAAATTCATCGCCTTGCTCAAGGACACTTCACCCGTGCAAACACTCGCTCTCGTAGGGCCTTGACTGTAGTTATTCCTAGCACACTACACCACCTCACCGCCCTTACTTGTCTAATCTGCTTTGCAGTGTGTTAACATGGTGTGTGTGTTTTCTCCCCCAGACCCTGTACCTGTGTTGGAGCTGGCTCAGCAGCTGCAGCTGAAGCTCCAGAGGATGCACGACATTGAGACAGAGAACACCAAACTCCGAGAGACACTGGAGGACTACAACAAAGAGTTTGCAGAGGTTAAAAACCAAGGTTAGAGACGGATATGTGCAGAGGCACACCTTTTGCAATGTTTCCGACTTTCAGGGGGACTTTTGGTGTTGGTCAGACAATTCAAAATGTTTAGTTTCTACTAATTTAATGTAAAGATTATCAGTTTTAGTGTTTCAAAGTGGGAGTTATGCTTATTTTAACAACCAAAAAGCATCTGTGACTAAGGAGGTGACTTACAAAGCAAGTTTCAGCAAAATCCTAATGATATTGACCGTGTTTGTTTAATATTCTGCACAGGAATAGATGGAAGTAATAAAAAATAAACTTTGTTCTAAAACTTGAATAAGGATAAAGGATAATAATAAGAATTTGTGTATGAATCATCAGCCGAATACAAAGTCAGTCTCCACATATAGTCAGCTTATTCAGCTCAACAGGTTTGTATAAATGACTCCTTCAGCTGATCGTCAACGTCTTGTAAAAAAAAAAAAATGATGAGGAAATGTGGACTTTTTTCAGCAGATGAAATGAAACTCGAATGTAAGCTTATCTGGAGCAGGTTATAGTTACACTAAAACATTAAACCATTTTTAAAAGAAAGCCATCTTATGAAACCCTGGTTTAAGGCCAAGCAGACTTTGCTCACCTGGTGCATTTATTTAATGTTTTACCTCATTAATTAAAGTGAAAAGTCTGTGTGCATTTCATATAATTTGGAAGTGACAACTATATTTCTTCCTAAACACATTTATATTTAATAGTTTTATTTAACCAGACACAATGCAACTCTTGCATTGAGTCTTAATGTCTCTTTTAAAAGGTTACCTGCGATAGATAAGCAGCCCCTTTTATGAGCACACGTTAAACAAAATTAGTTGCATAACTTAAACATACTGTATATTTATACTGTAAAAATAAACTGCAGCAGCAAAAATATAATGTACATTTAAATTTTAGAATTAAATAAAAACATAAGACTGAATTATATGTTCTTTGCAGGTTAAAACTACACCCAGCTGTAATATGTGACATTACTCACATTATTTACAAGATTACATTTTCTAAATGTACTTGCGCTTTCAGATATTGTAGTTGATACTCAGGATAAATAAATTCTGCAACTTTTAATGTTACTTCTAAGAAATTCATCTCTTTAACAAAAAAAGTTAAGTGTATGAATGAATCATAGACACAAAACATTGGAACAAAAATTAGTTTTGTATAAATCTGAAACATACTCCAGACTCTTTTTTTTTTTTTAACCACACGAGTGCAGGTGCACTTAAAACATGCTGTTAACAATATCTCTGCTTTTTGATATAAAAAGACCTTTAAAATGCAAATATCAGAACAAACAATTCTACTTAGACTTTTTAAGGGTTGAGTGCATATTTGAACATTTTTAATGACTCATGCATTTTTCAGAAACTCACAAAAATCTACAAGATTTTACATTTTCAAATACATTTTGAAGAGGAAAAAAAACACAAGGCACAGTTTCATAAATAAAAAACGACGAGCTGCCTCTGGGTAAAGAAGGATGGAAAAACTGACAAAGGGAGAAGGATGAGTATGAAACGGTAATAAAAGTGGTGCTGTTTCAGTGAAGGAGTGAGCGAGTGGGGAATGTTTTGGAATCCCCCTTTTCCTCAGCGAGAGTTAATTGGAACAGCTCGATAGCGGCAGGGTTCCATTCTGCCATTGATTTTCCTGTTCCCTCATCCTTTATCCCTTCTTCCCGCCTCAATAGATGGGGGATATTTAAACCCCAAAACACACTGTGGAACTCCCACTCCTGTTAAACACACCGGCAGACTAGCCCGCACACTTGCACACGCGCACACACAGACAGACACACAGAGTGCAGAGGCCATTGATCCCCGCAACCTAAATGTTTAAAGTTCAGTTAAGCAGTTAAGGGGTAAGAGGGCTCTAAGGGGACTCTCCTCTATTGATTATGTGTCAGTGCTGTGAGACTGGAGTTTAAATCACACACGCACACACACACAGCGCTAAGAGCCCTCAGTCAAAGGAAGCAGGCAGCATTGCTCTACATCATTGTCTCACTTGCTTATATCTTTCTCTGAGAAACACACACACACTCAGAAGTCTGTTTATTACTCTAGTTACGTGTTAGATTTATTTCAGGCTGGCTCATACAGAGCTTAACAGTCAGCAGGTTATGGGGATCTAATGCAGCCCTAATGAATACAGCGTATTTACTGCTAGTGAACGCTGAATATTTCTGTACAAGTCATGGATGTAAAGATTAAGCTGGAGCCATAAGAGCCATGTTCTTTGTGCTGACAGTTGACAGACAGTAGTAATCCTTAAGTTAAGGCAAAAGTTAAAAACACCAAACATCAAAAACAATGTCACTGCTTCTATTTATCACCTATAGGAAGCTATTACTCTGTTTGCTGTGTTTTGAAATTGCTAGCATTTTCACGCTTCCTTTACTCTACACTCCTTTCTGCCCTGACCTTTCTTCAGAGGTGACCATTAAGGCCTTGAAGGAAAAGATCCGAGAGTATGAGCAGTCTCTGAAAAATCAAGCAGAGAACCTGGCTCAAGAAAAGCAGCTCCAGCTACACAACGACTATGCAGAGAAGGAGAGGTAAACTTCTTGTTTCAAATAATAACATGCATTATTTATCTAATATAAACCTGCAAGTTTTTGTGCTCCAAGCAGAACTGTCAAATCTAATCTTTAATGGATTTCAGATTGTATGAAAGTATTCAAAGCCTTTTTCAAATTATACTAATTTAAGGCTTTTTAAAATACATAACAGCGAAATAAGCACACTACAAAGTGTGTCCAAAGTTTTGACTGGTACTGTTTATTATTCCTCTTGTTTTTCTCTTTTATATGTAATTGAGTATGTATAATATCTCATTTAAATGTATTTGATTATATTTGTTGGAATCAGTGCAGGATATCCCAGTTTATTTCCCTGCAGTTATATTTTGCTTCCATGTTACCTTACCTTATCTTAAATGTAAATAAGTAAGTCTTAACTGTCACCTTATTTAGATAAATTGGACTACCACCTTTCCAAGCAAGAAGAATACTGTTGCTGTAATTACCAGCCAGAGATCCTGCTGCGTTTTTGCAATCTTTAAAAAGAAATTGATCTGACTGCTGAAATGAGGTATTAGCTTGTCGAGAAACAAGAATGCTGAATACTGCCTCTTCCCCGAAGAACAACCATTCCACGTAAAGACAATTAAGCTAATTGCCTGAGATGTGGGCAGCCACATTATTTCACTTAACATCTGATGTGGAATTCTTTTCTCCTGACTTGTCCAGATAATCCAGACTCATTAGATGGTGACAAGTTAAACAAACCCATATTACCATTGACGAGGACTTCACTTGCATTTTGAATGAATGAAATAAACAAACAGTTGCGCAGTATCTAAGTGATGAGCACTCATATTAGCTGGTGCGAGCCGGTAAACTTATAATGAGCTGATTAAATTCAAGACATTGGAAGATTTCAGCGGTATGGATAGTAGCTTCAACCATGTTAATATGCAGTTTTAGTGCTACACCATGCAGATATGATGATGATATATTTACTAAAAATCATTCAACTGTGATTTTATTGAAAGAGGCCTAATTATCTTAATGTTGAGATTTTTTATGAATGTTTGCATTTAAAAAATGATCCTCATTTAAATCAGTTATGTAGGATTTGTGCCTATTAAATGAACATCACAAACCTCATATTGTCCTTTATTTGCCATCTTGTTTGCTTTGTGAAGGTTTATTAAAGCCGTTTAGACTTGCAGCAGAAGATCAATTGTCCAACTGTATTTCCTGCACGTCAGAGTTTTATAGGCCCCTTCCTGTCTGCAGAGGGCTAACTTCCTGTGTCTGAGAGGGGTACTAAATGGATGGCACCTCCTGATGCATTTTATCTTGTAAGGAGTGAGGAAAGGAGAGAGAGGGACATTGAGATGAAAGGATGAAGTAAAGGGCTCAGAAAAAATCTAGAGATGACAGGAGAGAGAGATTGGTGGAGTGGGAGGGCAAAGCCTGTCATAAAGACAGTCTTTGTGCTAGATTATTGATGTTTTTACATGTAGTGGCAATTTCTCTACCGAGCCCAACTTTTTATATGCCAAGAAAGAATCTTATTTAATCCGTGTGGTTTCTGCCCCCTCCCACCTCCGTCTCTGTTACTCAATTCTTGCTCCGCTCCACCCCCCCTGGTGCATGGTGCCCCAGTGGCCAGACATTCCTGCCTAATAGGGCTGCTTAATGAGGAGTAGGTTTGTTGGGAGAATTTTTAGTGTGGAAAACACTTTAGAAATGGTGGGAAAATGGAGAATAGTTGCATTTGCTACAAAGTGTGAACCTACGATTAACTGACTCATGATCCCTCTTAACTGTGACTTTTACTTCCTGCCTCTGTATCTTGAATCTCTAGGAAACTCCAGGAGAACCAGGACTCCATGTCCTCAAGATTGGAAGAGGCAGAACACAAGGTCCAGTCCCTACAGACAGGTACCAACCAAGTCTTCACAAACATTAATGCTGTTTTTTTTTTTTCAAACTCAGATAAAACACACTTATTACTAAGAAGACATTTGGGTTAGCTCATAACTATTATGTTTCTTCCTGAGTGGGTACGGTTACATGATGCTTTTAATTCTGAATTATTATTTCTGAATTTCCTTATTAAATTCTTCTTCTTCAAGTTTACATGGAAAACTTGATTCCGAATTGAGGTTTACGTGGCATCACGTTTATTATTAATCATCTCTTAATACCAATGTGACAGCGGAAGTGACACACTGACGCAACGGCAGAAGTGACACATTAACGCAACCAGAAATACACAGATCTCTTATTGTTTTTAAGCCTTATTGGCTAAATGGAACACCATTTAAAAAAACAAAATGCATTTTAGTTTCAATTTTGATTACATTTTTGTTACTACTTGCCACAAATATACCACTTCACATTTTTGAGCAGCTGAGGAAGACAAGGAAAATAAACAGTGCTGCAAATATCAGACGAGAAGCGAACGTTTTTTTTTTTTTTTACTTTATTGTATTTACAAAAGTCAAGACGTGAGGGAGAAGACTGTATGTGCATTATTGGAGCGGGAGAAGGTAAGCATGCGGAGAACGACTGGAATTAACTCTGAGTGGAATTAAGGTTTACATGAGAGAGGAATTATTTAATTCGGCTATAAAATGAGAATAAATCAGCCACTTTATTCAGAATTAAAGTTAATTCTGAATTGTCAATTCCACTCGGAAGTAGGTGTTTCCATGGTTACTTTTTAAAGCTGAATTAACTTTTATTAGGAATTAAAGAGGAATTAAAAGTTCCATGTAAACAGGACCAATGTTTCTTTAACTGTCCAGTCACTGGCGTGTAATTGTAATGTGGTTGAAATGGAAGTGGTGGGTGTGGCTTGATGAGATGATGGTGGCATTCCTCCTTTAGAAAACCTCTGACAAAGCAAAGGCAAAGACTACCAAAATTATAGTACATTTTACATTTCTGTTTCCATTGCATGTTAAGTCCTTTGTTTGGTGGCTTACTTGTGGAAGGGAACCTCACGGCTGGGTGTTTTTGTCGATCTTTTTCAGCACTTGAAACAACTCAGGCTGAGCTGTTTGATTTGAAGACCAAGTATGACGAGGAATCTACAGCAAAGTACGTGTCTTACTGATCTACGTGTCTGTTTCCAGGCAACTTCTCCCCTCCGGCTCCTCCATATTCTGTTCCTGACATAATCATCCTGTTTAGTGAATCTTCCTCCTTGGGAGGGGGGGGGGGGGGGGGGGGGGGGGGGGGGGGGGGGGGGGGGGGGGGGGGGGGGGGGGGGG
>JBAMHX010000010.1:14464306-14489111 GCA_037177515.1 Pseudomugil tenellus | reverse complement strand
CCCCCTTTTGTTTTTTTCGGGTTTTTTTCTGGAAGGGGTTGTTTGGTTGGGGGGAGCTCCTTCCTGGGGCCCCCCCCCCCCCCCCCCACCACCACCCCCCATCTCTCTCTCCCTAACATCTGGAATGTCTCTGACAACTCTAAGCAGCCTCCAAATCCCAGCATTACCCATTCACTGTAAATACTGAAAGGGATTGTAATGTATTTTGCAGCCTCGGCAAAAGCTCGAAAGTGTTTTTATCGTTTTTGTGGCGTGGTTAAAAGTGTGCTCTGATGCAACGGAGTGTTGACAGAGAAACGAGGGTCAATTTGAGAACTCGGACCTGAAGCCACACAGGTATACTAACAGGGCTTGAAAGATAAGATCGCTTCAGTTACTTGAGCTGTGTGCATCTATCATTATTGATCTTATGGCGGTGGCCATGATGAGAACAGAAGCTTTTCCATGTCGGCACTCCACACTGCGAAGTGGCACTTTATGACATTCACACTCCTCATCCCCGCAGGGTTATTGGTGGGAACTGGAACCAATCGAGCGGCCAAAACTTCCTCCAGAAACCTGGAAAAAAAAGCATTTCTGGGAAGTAGACATGGGGATTTCTTGGTGTTTTATTGATAATTGGTGTACTAAAAAAAAACAAAAAACATTACACTTCCTTTGACGTGAACTTCTGCTTAATCCAGAACTATTAATAAAATGGTCAAGGGCACAAACTTGGCTTTTAAAGCCTACCCAGTCCCATCCCACCCAATCTCTTACTCTGTCCCAAACTCACTGTCTCTCTCCATTAACAGAGTTGTGAAATTGATAGGGTGTTAAAAAAGTGGATCGATCCATCTTGCGTCTTTCTCAGAATATTGTTTTTTTTCTATCTTTCCTTCTCCTACACATTATCGTTATCATATGCATTGTGTGTTATGTGTGAGAGGAAAGGCCACAGGAATATATTGCATGTGGTGTAATGACACTAATCGATAGGTTTTATTGCCCATCAGCTATATTTTCTTTGTCCTGACGATATTACACTTCCTGATTTGTCTTTTAAGCTTCCTTTTCTGCCTCTTCCCTTTTATGTCAGAAGAAAACACATTTGAAAAGACACTTATAGTAGGGCCCCATTTGCTTACAGAAGCTAATAAGCACATGCCCGCCCACATCCACACATGCACTCATATACAAGTATACACACTCACTCACTCGTGAGCCTGAGGCAGTCAGGGTCCTTGACTATGTGGCGTGCTGTGATCTGAAATTTTAATGCAACGCTTTAAAGCACACACAAACCCTCTCTAACCCTGCACCCTCCCAGTCCTTGGAGTCCTTCCCCCGTTTACTGCTTGGCTGAGCAAATCGCCAGTGTTTGGCTGAACACAACTTTTAACCCTTTAACTACATATATTTTGGCACTACAAAACGCAAACAAATTCATATCATGTAGGGTTGTTTTTGTTTATTTTTTTTCTTCTTTATACACAAATATAGATGCCCATGCACACACAGTTTGCTCTAAACTTTTCACTAAGGAGGATGTCGCGTGACAAATCCCCCATCCTCTTGCTGTATTTGGGTAATCTGCCTTTTAAAATACTAACATACACTAACACACACTCACACACATGGACGTACACTCGATGCCTGAGAATTTGGTCGATGTTGCAGTGCCTGAAATGTGTGTGAGCATCAGCAGGAGGCGGGCCTGTAGATGTAGCGTAGCCCCCTCTCTGTGTCAGCGCTGTGAGGGTCTGCCTGGCCGTGTTTTAATCGTTTAGTCCCTGTTAAAGATTAATGATATATTGATCTCCTGCCCCACAGGATACTTTGTGAGTATATGTTTGTGTGGATTCTCCTATGTATGTTTGTGTCTGTGTTTAGAGGGCCTGATAGCATTTTTGGTAATCATTTAATTGCTGATAATTAGGGGAGCAGTAGGCTTTTCTGTCCTGTTTTCATTTGAAGTGCATACAAACACAAAATGGCGCTCAACATACACACACTTAGACACACTCTCACAGCTAGCTTCTCTTTAAGCCTCCTTGAAATCCCCAAGGTAACACGCTGTGAAAACGCAATGTGGAGAAAGCTAAGGAAAGAAAAGAAATGGAGTGATGAAAGCTGGAGGGCAAAAAGCAAACCAGGGGCTGGAGGCTTCTGCGAGGAAGAGGGGATAACGGTGTGATAGAAGAGGGAAATGAAAATCTAAATCAGGGGAATATCCTGCTGGCACTGAGGACAGAGGCCGAGGAAGAGAGGGTGAAAGATGTAAGAGGGGGAAAAAATGAAAGAGGGGGAGAAAAAGTCGAGGGCAGTGAAAAGGGAACAGTTGAGGGGAAAGGATAGAGGCAGGCAGAGGTTGGAAGAGAAAAGAAGCGGTTGAGTGAGGAGCAGGAGAGAGAAGATAAGAGATGAAAAGGCCTGTCTGAGATGGAGGAAGTACAGTAGAGGCTCAGAGGCTGTGGGTTTGTTTCAGAAGTCCTACACTGATGTCACTGGGTGCACCCACCGGCTTTCATGGCACAAAAGAATGTGTTGTATTTATGTGATTTCCACTGTAGTGGTGCATCTACTTCATAGCGCCTCCCTGTGGCTGCTATACAGAGCTCTGTATATAGGTTGTGTTGAGATAAAGCCCGACTTTATTTTATTAAATACTCTCCCGTTATTGTTGTGTGTTTGATGAATTAATTCCACAGGGTGCATTGGTGGGCCATTGACAGTCTCTGCCCAGCGACTCACTGACTGTATCAGGATATGCAGAAAATCCTTTCCCTGTGATCTGCTTTGGCCTTCAGCCTCTAGCTTTGCCTTTATAATTCCCAAATACAGCCAAATCCAAAGGTTATTTAAGAAGACTTTGTGCATCTGTACTTTGATTAAATGATCACATTTGGAGCCGGAGCGGTGCTGTATTTGGGTTGCATTACTACCCATAAACGCTCTCCATTACAAGCTTTTCTAGCTTGTTGGCTCTGTGACCTTACATTTGTGAGTTCAGGAGAGGGACTGAGTGCACACGTGGATCCCACACACTATAGCTTAAGACAGGATAAAAGCTGTTGAGGTAGTGTACTATTATGTTGCTTAAATACATACCAGATCCTTTTAACTATTAGGGAAAGAATAAAAGCGGAGAGTGAAAAGCTCTCCCACCCACATCTGATTCTTTTTGCTGCATTGCCTGTGGCGCAATGTTGACCTAATATCAACTGTGTCTGTTTTGTTAAACACATTCAAATCAGTAGTACTCAAGCCTATGGGACATAATGCCGTTTCTCATCCTATGACACAAAAATACAAAAGCTGCGTGGGCTATTGGGTTCACTATCAAAAGATTGCAGTCAAATCAAAAGGTCTTAATGGACACAGCAGTGCACATATGCGTTCACATCTTTGCACTCAGTGCCCCCCGCATGTGTTCTTATATGTGAGTAATGTCTTTAATAAACATGCCAGCATATGCACTGCATCTTTGCACTGCCTTAAACTGTTTATGAGGTCAATATTTTTTTCTGTTCTCATACGGTAAAACACATTCAAGCTTTAAATGGGCACAAATTCATATCCTTCTTATCAAAGAAGCTAATCATATTCAGGCAATTAAACAGTTTGTAAAGTTAAACTTAAAACTTAATAAAACATTTTACATTCAGTTTTATTCTGCATATGTTTGTTGTGCCGCTTTTGATTTTTGTCCACAAGCCCCAATATGTGCAGGGAAGTGCTAGATTTTACATCACTCAAGGAAAAAAGAGCTGTTAAATAAAATTTCCAAAGCCCAATGAGAAGTACCATCATGGGGATATGTTTGTGCTCTCTGACCTCTAGCAAGTGGGAGGTGAACCGTGGCCTCCATCCAGACCATTAGTCAGACACAATCACACAGCTTCATAGCAGATTAGTCTGCTGTATTAGGATTTAGGGCTCTATTAATGTAATCCCTCTGTTTTAGTGTGGCCTGGGTTTAGGGGCTTACATGTACACACCCACACGCATAGACACACATGTACATTTAAATACATGTATGCACGCACACATGCAAGCTGTTTAGGTTATGCAGTTCAAAATCAATGGATTAAGGTGAAATTTAGACAGTAGTTTAATGGACACGGCATTCTCGAAATGTGTGTTCTCTGAACAAATGTGTACACATGTGGTGTGTACAGACAGCTATCTACTCATTTATCCATTTCTCTTTTCTTCCTTTTTTTGTAATCTCTTTTTGAGTGTGTCTTTTCAGCACTGTGTGTTTTTTCTCTAGATTAATAATGAATGTGTGTCTCTCTCAGGGCTGATGAGATTGAGATGGTGATGACAGACCTGGAAAGAGCCAATCAGGTAATCAGCTCTGTGTCATGCTAACTTTTCTTAACATTTAACAGTACGACCATTAACTGAGATTGTTGTACAGGCAGATGTGGAAAATTTATTTAAATCGATGATGTTTAGCAATTTTGTATCATTTTATTGGTTGATTTTTTTTTTTTTTTTAATTGTTATGTCGGTAAAAGTAAAAACCAACCAATGTATTGTGTAGATTTTACTCCAGTGTGTCATAAAGATAAATCCCAGAATTTCACAGGTTCCTTGTTATTATTTAGCATAGTTTTAAGTTGACCCCACACGCTGTCATGCTATGCTAAATATTCACCAGACCAGTGGGTATTAAAATAGTCCTCAACAAACGCTCCATTAAACTTACATTAGCGTTCAAGCGTTATAAGGAATTGTAATAGACAAACAGGTTTTTCAAACACGTGCCTGTTTTTTCTGAGAACCCAAATTACAGTTTTTTTGTAGTATTTTTCTGAGAGTTGGAAAAATGCAGAACATTAAATGGATGGTAAATAGACTTATATAGAGGTTTTTCAGTCACCCTGACTACTGAAAGCACTTTACTCTGCATGCCAAATTTACACACATACTCATATCCCGATAGTCACATTGGGAAGCAGTGCAGGATTCAGTGTCTTGCTCAAAGGCACCAAGGCATGTAGTCGAGGGAAGCCTGGAATCGATCCTCCAAACGTCTGTTTGGAAGATCGATTGCCGACATGAAATATTCTGTTTAACTGCTCTTTATTGTTTTAAAAAAAGTGCTCTGCATTAGCAAGTAATGACTCGCTTCTTGCCCTGTTTGTTTTTTTACATTTTTACTACACGCTTACCAAAAGCATTCAGCTGAAATAAGCCCCCTAGCGCGCCCTCTGCCCTTATGTTGTAAATATTCCTGTGGTATCTGTTAATGTCATTGTTGTTAACTTTCATTGTTAGCCCAAGAGTATGATTTGTGGTTAAAGGGGTAGCATAGGCATGTAATGTTAATATTAGCCTAAAGGTTAATGCGCTAACTATAATGCCACACATGCACCAACACACACACACACACACTCTGTTCACACTTCTGATTTGAGGTTTACAGAGGGTGACAGCATGGCCTCCAGCTCAGTCAGACTTTTTATATGCTTTTATAAGAAGAAAATGGAAAACAGGATTTTTCATTGAGACTAGCAATTCAACTCCCACCCAGTCAATAACAACTCTCAATATGGTTGCAATTAGGAACAGTGTGGAATCGGCTCCCTGTAACTCCTAATGATGGCAAGTTTGGCCAGTGTTGCAGATGATTCCCAACTGGAGCATGGCAGTGTGGTCATAAATACAAGGGAGCCTGTGTCATCTAATTTCTCAAGAATATTTTGTATGTTTGATTAAAGAAATGTCAGTTCTTAGTTCTATGTATATACTGTCAATGGTTCTTAGTTGTCACTTTCTTTCTGACTGCTCCACTTTGTATATTTGTTTATTATGTAAAGGGGTACTGCTACTTTTCCATACAGCCACGCCCCAGTTTGATGGAACTGGAAGATTATGTAATGGAAAACCTTTTACTTAGATTTTATTACTTTTTGCTCAGCTCTTATGCAATGTAGTGAATTCAGCTCTGTGCAAAATTTATCTAGCGAGAAAAATATGGCTTCATCACAAACAACTTTGTCGTCAAAGACTTTAACCTCCGGGCTGCCATATTTTCACATAGAGGGAGGCCTGCATGTTGTGAATCTGCTTTTTTCAAACCATTTTTCTAATATGTTTGAAGGTTTTCTGAATGACTCATTTGTAATTAAGACAAAGAAAGCTAAATTTTCGTTTTATTTCAGCGAGCAGAGGCCGCTCAGAGAGAGGCGGAGGTACTCAGAGAGCAGTTGTCCTTGAGTAACCAATCTCAGCCACTCGGCAGCCCAGCCAAGGCCGACCCTGACACGGTAACACATTTTATTGACTCACTGGAGGTTGGAAAAGTGATATTGATATGCTAAAAATGAGCTTTATATACTAGAGGTGTTTTACTTCAATACATACAGTTAATTACTGAATTCACTGATTCTGAAATCAGACACTGATATAAAAAGACATTGTTTCTGATTTTGTCTGATCAGCTTTTGATGCATTGATTAACTAACTTTTAACTGACCCCCCTCCCCAACAAAAAGTGTGGCACAGCTGATTGGCAGTGATCTGTCCCGATCTCCATGACGTGTTGATGTTGTATGTAAAACCTAAATAAAAACTGAATACACTGACTTGCACATTGTTTTTAACCTACATTCCAGGGCTGTCCAGCTCCAGTCTTCGAGGGCCACAATCCTTAGGTTTTCTATGTCTCCCTGGTCCAACACACCTGACTCAAGTTAATGAATTACTGTGCAAAACTCCATAGGTTTTTGGATCCATTTGGAGAAATGATACATTGAAAACCTGTTGGATAGTGTCCCTTATGAATAAACTTTAGACAACTCTGCTATGTTCAATTAAATACACTCCAAATACAAGATATTTAATTACTTTACTTTATGTGCAAATATGAACTTGTTTTAAATTTGCAACATGATTCAGAAAAAAAACCTGAGACAGCGGCATGCTTACTGCTCTGTTGCATCACCTTTTCTTTTAACAACAATCAATGTTTGGGAACTGAGGGTACTAAATGCTGATGCTTTGTTGGGGGAATTCTTTTTTGCTTGATGTACAACTTCCGTTGTGCCACAGTTGGGGGTCTGTATGATTTTATTTTTAAAAAGATGTGATTTAAAGATTTAAAGAATGTGCCAAACATGTTCAGGGGGAGACTGGTCTGGACTTCCAGGCAGGCCAGTCTAGTATATCCCCTCTTCTACTATGAAGCCACCTAACCCCTACCCAGAATGCATTGTTTTTTTTTTAATAAGCATGGACATTGCTCAAACAGAAATTGCATGGATGCAAAATATGGTGCTCAAAAACTTGTGTGTACCATCAGCATTGATATTACCTTCACAGATATGCAAGTAACCCATGCCATGGGCACTAACACACCCCCATATCATCAAGGATGCTGGCTTTTGAATAGCTATTTTTCTCTTTGGCCCAGAGAACATGACGTCCATTATTTCCAAAAACAGTTTGAAGTGTCGTCAGATCACAGCACACTCTCCACTTTGCATTAGTCCATCTGAGATGATCTTGGACCCAGAGAAGTCGTCTGCATTTCTGTCACTTTTAGATGTCGCTGTGATCTTTGTGAACTGGTAATGATTTTTCTGAAGGGTTCCTGTTTTAATGCAGTGCAGCCTGACAGGTTGAAAGTCACGGGCAGTTCATGTTTGCTTTCGACCCTGCTGCTTACATGCAGAAATTTCTCTTTTAATTTTTTCATGATATTATTAGCTGTAAATGATAAAATCCCAAAATTCGTTGTGGTTGTATGTTGAGAAACATTAACTGTTCCTAATGCAGTTGTTCACACAGTGAAGAAAACAATTCTGACTTTGCTTGGGAACAACTGAGCCTTTTGGGGATACTCCTTTTATACCCAAGCCAAACACTTACCTGTCTGTGGTAAACCTGTTCACTTGTGAAATATTCTCAACAGGAGGTTTTTTGAGAATTACTCGCCTTTCTATGCTGCCTTGTCGTATTTTTTTTAATTTATTTTTTTTAAACATATTGCACACAGCAAATTTTAAATCTGTAAATATTGAAAAAAAAATGTTTGAGCATTAAACATTCTGTTTTTTTTTTTTGGCATCTTTATTTGAATATAGGTTACAAAGGATTTCCAAATTTCTATTTTTGTTTACATTTTACAAAACATCCTAACGTGTTTGAGTCAAGCTGAGGGCTTTTAAAATATCACCTTATTTTGTGGAAGAAAGTATTGAGTAAATATAAAGGGGGACTTGTAAAGAATTAATTTACAAATGCTTTTGTAGGTATCAAATTAAATTTCTGACCCATTTTGTTTGAAGGAGCAGGCAGGAGAGGTGGCGTCCCACTCAAATCTGGAGGCGGAGCTCAGGGCCAAAGAAAGGGAGACCGCCCAACTGGTGGAGGATGTCCAGAGACTGCAGGCCAGCCTGACCAAACTCCGAGAGACCACCAGCTCCCAGATCACACAGCTGGAGCAGCAGCTTAGCAGCAAGTCTGCATTTCTCAAGGTAACCAGCAAAACACACACACACAGCACCAGCTGTGTTTTTAGAGATTTTTTTTCCCCAAGTTTAACATTTTGCCATTAATCTTCAGTAAGATTCTTTCTATGTTTTCTTGTCTTATTGGTGCGTTGCTCTGTATTCTAATTAAAGTTATATCTGGGTTAACATTTATCTGTTTTATTCTTTTATCTAGAGCCTGATCATTGATGCTACATAAAGTTATCTTTTTTTTTTTGTTATTATTTCTGTTCTATCTTCAGGAACTGGAGGAGAAACTGGAGAAGCAAGCTGATTATGAGGAGGTGAAAAAGGAGTTGAGGTGAGGAGTAAAACAAGGCATTTGTGTGTACTGGTGTGCCTAAAATGGATTCAATGCCAGCATTACATATGTCTGAATTTTTTTTCAACATTGGTAAACATATGTGTTTTAAGTGATGAAATATGTTTGTCTAATGTGCTTCGTCTCTACTGATATCTGTCCCTCTTAATACTTCTTCCTTTAGCAGATAAAAATAGGGAAGTTAGCTTGCTGTGCTGTCGATATGCGTGTGTGCGTGTCCATCTGCGTTTAAGGCATGACAGTAAATCTTTGTTTGCTTTCAGTATCCTCAAGACTATGGAGTTTGGAATATCCGACTCTATGCAGGTAAAAGAGACAGATAATACGCTATATAATACAGCACCGTTTAAGTCATAAAAATGTACAAAATAACTGAACATGAATATCTGGAAGATTTCGCCAGGAGAAGGATTAATCCAAAAAATCCCATTTTGACCTTTATCCTCCATCTCTTCATAAGGACTCTTCCAAACCCCTGGAGGTGCTGCTGCTGGAGAGGAACCGTACTCTTCAGTCAGAGAGTGCTGCTCTGCGTATCGCCAACACTGAGCTGAGTGGTAAGTGTTCACAAGTCTGTGTACTGATCATAAGAAGTAAGTTCTTCAAATGCTGAGTCCAAAAATGGCCGCATAAAGCATTACGCTTCAGGTAAGCCTGAGCAGGAATAGATGTAGAGCATGGTAGAGTAGATCAGGGAATTGCATATACAGTGGCATCCAAAGGTTTTTTTATATATATTTCTGCTGGTGTGAACAGCTACATGAATAAAAGATTAAATGATCTTCAAAAGGCATAGCACAAAATTCTCTATTTTTTTCTAGATTAGAAATTAGAGGGTTTTTTTAATATTAGCAATAAAGACTATGCTTTGTTCTCATCATAGTTTTCTGGCATCAAAGATTCCCAGAGAACATTTCACCTGTAGAAAGATGATAGCCCAAAGGGAGGTGGTTTCTACAACAAGATAATGATCTGAAACACCTCCAAATGAGAATGGACAAACTTAGACAGGCTCATGTTGAAGGTTTGGCCCTGACCCAAATATCGTCTACAGTCTGTGAAAATATAGGAGCAATGTTTGCAAGATGGCCCAGAAATCTGACAGAGGGGGGATAAAAAGCTCCCAGCTAGCTTAAAAACAGTGGTACTTCCTAACGAGGGTCTTCAAAAGGACTGAGGTGTGTGTGTATATATGTGTGTGTGTATGTGTGTGTGTGTGTGTGTGTGTGTGTGTGTGTGTGTGTGTGTATGTATTCTAAATAGCAAATAAACAGGGTTAAGAAGAGTAGAAACTTTTGAATGCCATTGTATATGTGTGTGCAAATTCTGTTTCTCTGAGAATACTTAAATATATAAATGTTTGTGTAAATATTTCTCCCTCATCCAAAATTTCACTCGTTCGACTTAAAAGGATTGGGAAACCGTATTTTCCCATAATGGTAAAGTGTTATATTGGTACAGAAATGTTGCTGCATTAGGCCACACTCTTCGCGGAGGAGAGAAAAAAAAGCCGTGTGGAGTTTTTGTTAATACCCCAGCAGGAGGTCAACCTGAACAGTAAAACAAATAAATGAATAAATAAATGAAAATTGCATTACACAAAAAAGGAGGACACCATATTATGCCCCCCTACCTCGGAACTCTTGCCCTCTACAGTAGTGTTTATGGGTTTGAAATGTCATTGCTTTAGGCTTGAATAGCTTTGAATTGATTAACATTCATAGTAAGGGGAGCCTACTGTCTTACTTAATCATGTTAAGTCTCAATGGTTATGTATTTGAATATTTCTCTCATGCATTCAAAGTCAAGATAGTTTGGTGGTTTACGTGACTGAGGACCTTTTTGGCTTCCATATATGTTTCTAATGAATGTAAAAAAAATATTTTCGTAAATCGAGTTACTGTGAAAAGTTGTTTTATTTTATGTTTTTTAATCGACAGCAATCTATTATCTTGTTGTAGCCATAACATTTGTTTAACAAAGCATTTTATTATTACTCTTTTATTTAATTTTGATCATTTTTACTTGGATATATGTTGGAATGAACTAGAGACTGTGATACTGCATCTGCAGTGGGATAAGACCATACCACAAGAACACGCTGTGACATCTTGGAAAAGGACTCGCAAGGTGTATTGGCTGTCTACGGACATGTTTTTTTTTTTTTTTAGCTTTGTTCATTTACCTCTGCTCTGCCTGCAAGAGAAAGAGGGACTGAGCCCTGGGCCAGGCTAAGCTACCCAAGTGGCACAGTGACAACTGTTTTATTTGTCCTCTTGTATTTTTCTTCCAGGCTGTGGCTTACAAGAAAGGTTGAAATCACAAATGCATGGGCACTTTGTCTGGGGGGGGTTGGCAAAAAAGGAAAAGAAAGTTCACTAATTTGGAAAGACTTGAATAAGATAACTTTCAACTTCCTTTTTTTATTTCATATTCTTTTGTTTTGGAACCCCTTTTTTGTTGACTCCCCCATAATGCATAGTGTGTTTGACCTTTCTTGTAGGGTCAGCCGGGCGAAAAGGGACAGAAGAGTCCACAACGAAGGAGGAGACGGTGAACAGCGACCCCTCATCCTCGCCCCCTCCTCCACTTCCTTCTCTCCCATCCTCCTCCCAGCTTCCCTTGTCTCGCACTCACACAGACCCCCTCAACACTGTCACCACCAGCAGCAGTGAAACGCACCCTTTCACTCCTACGGGCATTGGACAGGACCTCTACTCGCCCATGTTCCCTCTGGTGGGCGGTAAGATGGCTTTGAACTCCCTGATTCAGCGACAGTTGCTCCAGACCTTCTACTCGAAAGCTTTGCAGGAGTCGTCTGGAATCCACAGTGGAGCTCTGCTGTTCACCCCCTTCACTCCAGCCCTCAGCTCCATCCCTACCTCCACCCCTGGCTCGGGGTCTGCCGCCATTCCTCTTGCGGCGAGCAGCCCCCAGCCACCTCCAGCCAGTCCAGATATGGCTCCTATGAATGGAAGCAGCACTGCGGGCAGCGCCCCTTCCCCATCGCCCAGCCACTCTGATGCTACCACTGGTAGCGTTTTGGATGGGGAGGACATGGACACAGCAGAGATTGCCAGACAAGTGAAAGAGCAGCTGATCAAGCACAACATAGGTCAGCGTGTGTTTGGCCACTATGTGCTAGGACTCTCACAGGGTTCAGTCAGTGAGATCTTGGCTAGACCAAAGCCGTGGAACAAGCTAACCATCCGGGGGAAGGAGCCCTTCCATAAGATGAGGCAGTTCCTCGCCGATGAGCAGAACATCCTCGCGCTGCGCAGCATCCAGGGACGGCAGAGAGGTGGGTCTATATGACTTTCATGTGTCTATGTATGGAGGAAGATGTGTGTGTCTTTGCGTCTCAAGAGTGTGAGTTTATGTATGAGTGTGTGTGTGTGTGTGTATCCACAGCCCTGCACAGAGCCATTGATTAGCTTGTCAATATGGACTAGCTTTTTATTTTTCTTCCTCTGTCCTAACTCCCATTCTGTGCCACACCTGTGTTTTGAATGAGTTCCTAGTCACGCACAGATCCCAAGAGCCTCTCCTAGCTATTTTAGTCAATACAGAAACCTTTCACACATCAATATTATTGATCGGTAGGAACTAGCAGGAGGCAGGGGTACTGTTAACTGTGGGAAGATTCGATTAGCCCGAGCCTGCTTTTCTTAACGCATCAAGAGATTTCCGATTTAAAAGTGGTCTCAGTGGTGCAAAAAAAAAAATGTAGCAAAATTTACCAACAAGCAGATGCACTTAGTACGTCTTTGTTTGAAACCTGTTAATTTATGACTCAGTTTGTTTTAGTTGTGGTTTTAATATTCCTGTTTGAGCTGAAGTTTAGCTCCTCCCGGGGCCACAGATGTTTAAGATCAATGGATTTATGACAGTCTATAATGTGCATGGGACGGAACAAACACTCTTTGTATTTGCAGAGTACTATAAGGCACCATATAGTCTAGCTATTAAAAAAAGAGAAAAACAACAACACACAAGTGCTGTAACATAGTGTGTGGTATATTGTTTTTAACAGAGGGCTCAGGCCAGCCCCAGCTTAGCCGAGTGTTTCAGGATGTTCCGAAGCGGAGAGCCCTCTCCGATACAGCTTCACACACAGGTCTGTCCCCTTCACGCAGAGATTCTAGCACGTTCTGTCTGTGTGGCATGTTTGTGTTGGGGTGAACTGTATCCATGGTGTGTGTGTGTGTTGCTGTTTATTAATTGCGGGCAGGCATACAGATGTACGTGTGCCTTGAAGTCCCGGTGACTTGCGTCAAAGGAAAAGGCAGCATGTGTATTTAGGGATTTTATTGGTAGTTGTTATTCTGTGGGGAGCGTTTATTCTACGAACCCTGTAGCACATGTGCATGTGTGAGCTCCTAAGGGAGCTGAGTCTCTGTTATAGTTGCCTTATAGCGCAATGGTGGGAATGCTTTCATTTCTTTCTTTTTTTTAAGGGGTGGTTGTGTGTTATGGTGTAATAATTATTTTATGTCCTTATCTGCTGGATTGTTGTTCCTTTTTATATACTCTGTTGGTTATCCCCACTTTTTAATCTTAACACGATATCTCATCTCCTCCCACTCCCTCATCCTGTCCTTCCAGGTAACATCACTGCTCGTGTCCGCACCCCAGAGGCAGGCTCAGATGAAGCTATCAAATCCATCCTGGAACAGGCCAAAAGAGAGCTGCAGGTGCAGAAAGCTGGTGAGTTGCAGGTTTTTTTCTTCCTCTTCAAATGAGTCAGATCACTATATTGTGTTTGTGTCCCTCATGAGGGCTTTTTTCCTCATCTCTCAATAGACTTGTCCCATGCTCAGCCATCATATGCGGGACTAAAAGGAGGGGGTGGAGTGGGAAGTGGAGGGGGCAGTGGATCAGACGAAGCTATCCGATCCATCTTGGAGCAAGCACGAAGAGAGATGGAAGCTCAACAGGCTGCACTGGAGCCCATACTCAAAGCTTCATCCTCATCTTCTTCCTCAGCATCGCTGTCTCACAGGGACATTCTGGGCTCTCCTCTCACTGCGCCCCTCCCTCCTTATAACCCTGTGGCACTCTCTCTTAAGAAGACACCCAGCTCCCTCTTGTCCTCGCCTTCATCCCCATCTCCGGTCCTGGACTTCAGCTCTGGTGTGAAGAGAGAGGGCCGAGGTTCTTCAGGGA
The DNA here is from genome assembly GCA_037177515.1 of Pseudomugil tenellus. Taxonomy (NCBI): domain Eukaryota; kingdom Metazoa; phylum Chordata; class Actinopteri; order Atheriniformes; family Pseudomugilidae; genus Pseudomugil; species Pseudomugil tenellus. The sequence goes on along the minus strand of JBAMHX010000010.1, from coordinate 14,475,137 downwards.
TCGACTTGTCTGCTGATGGCGCTCTTAGGCTGAGTCGCTCCTCTGAAGGTTCGGCCCGCTCCACAAGTACTGGAGGAATGGGTTACTGGAGGGAGCAGTGGTGGAGCAACATGCATTCGGACCCCCGGAGGACAATAACAAGCCAGACTGGAGAGGAGAACCACAACCAGGAGGACTCCAAAGAGGTGAGGACTGGGAGAGAAAAAGTGTTTTGTTTTTTTTTCCTTTCCAGAGTCTTTGTGTTCTGCTTTTACTTTTTTTATGCCTCAGCTGTTCTCTTCTTCTGTGTATTCTAGGGAATACTGAGTGACAGTCTGTCTCGACAAAAACCGTGGAACAAGTTGAACCAGAGGAGCAGAGAGCCATATCTTCGCATGCAGCCGTGGCTCAATGGAGACCAGGGGCAAAACGCACACATCCAGCAAGCTCAGAACCAAGGTAAACAAATGACAGACGTACACTCACTAGCACACGCTATATGAATTCACACAGCCATGGCATCATTGGGCAAAACATTGCTCTGAAATCCTGATTAGAGCTCATGGCTAGTTGTTACTGTCAGTCTGTCACTCACCCCACCCTCCTCCTCACCTCCCTCCTACCCATTCCCCCTTTTCTCCCACCATCCCCCCCATCCCCAGTGCTGTGGCAGTGTCAGCCAGCAAGCTGCTGGTTTGTCATGTCATAGACAAGTTAGTGTTGCAGCGCCAGATGGCAGCTCTGTATGTGTGTGTGTGTGTGTGCGTGTGCATGCCTCTTTTTCTCTCTGGGGGTGTAAACAGCAGCTAATGTACACTGACAGCTCCTCATGACTGCTCTCTTCCAGCCTGCTGAGCTGCACAGCAGTAGTACACAGACAGACAAGGAGATGAAGGAATAAAAGGTGGAAGCCAAAAAAGCTTCAAACAGAAAATTTAAGCACCTTTTGGTGTTTTTACAGGAGCGAAATTAGTTTATGTAGTTTGACTGAAAATCCTCTTGATCTCAGTCGGGAGCGGAGATAAAGCTGTATTTTCCTTACGTAATGTAACGTGTCATCTAACCTGTGCGATCTCTGCCACCCTGTCTGTTCTGCTCCAGCAGAGGGTACTCCCAAGACATCAGCTAGCTGCAGCCCTGCTCCTGAGTCCCCCCTCAGTTCAGCTGAGGAGTCCGTCAATGGTCTAACTGGGGATCCACTTGCTTCACAGTCCTCCAATCTGAAAGCTCCCTCTGAAGATCCCTCAGGTGGGGAGTCTCAGCCAGGCACCCCGCTGCCTCTACCAGGTCACTTGGGTCTCAGCATCCAGGAGATGGTTGCAATGTCTCCTGAGCTTGATACTTACGCCATCACTAAGAAGGTTAAGGAGGTGCTAACTGATAATAACCTCGGTAAGAAACAAAGGGATTGTATTTGCTTTCCTGCTGTGCCTTGGTGCAGTTTAGTACGACTTAAACCCCTTTCTTCTCTGTTGATGAATTCTTCAGACACTAAATCAGTTCTCTGGAATGATGTTTTTTTTCTTTCCTTTTTTTTTTTGTTTTGTTTTTTCCCCCCTCTTTCTCTTGCCTGACCAGGCCAGCGTCTGTTTGGGGAGACTATCCTGGGTCTGACTCAGGGTTCTGTCTCAGACTTGCTGGCCAGGCCCAAACCTTGGCACAAGCTGAGCCTAAAGGGTAGAGAGCCCTTTGTCCGCATGCAGCTTTGGCTCCAGGATCCACACAGTGTGGAGAAACTCATGGACATGAAACGCCTGGAGAAGAAAGGTGTGTAACAAAAGCGCAACGAGTTAGAAAGAAATGCACATTCTATACAACGCAGTTGGCTGTCAGAACTCATAAAACAAAAGGCTCCCAGAAAATGCTTCACATTATCTTCTTCAGCATGTGCCTTAGTTTATAAATACATTCACAAAAAAAAAAAAAAAAAAAAACACGAGAAGCAGCCTTTGAATTGCACATGCACATCTGCACACACAATATCCTTTGTGCAAGACAGCAGAGCATGTTGTGCAGATCACAGTCATCTTGGTGTGATGTCAGTACCAATCAGGACTGCAGACATCACATACTGTATTCGATGTGACAGCCAGGGGACTGCCGGGGGCCTGCTTACTCACAGTCATCAGCGTTCCTCTTCATCATCGTCATCATCATAATAATCATCAGTGTCTATAATCTTGTATTTTCATCATTTATTAGTGCATACTGTCACTCCATCATTTTGCATTCTTCCTTGGCAGCCAAGAGGACTCGCCCCCCCAGCTGCCTCAAACTGCCCTGACTGCCCACCTGAAGCTTTCACTCTCGCTCTCTCTGGAGACAGAGTTCATAAATTTGAACCTGCCAGTAAGGGCTGTCTTTGAGAATCGGTTTTGCTTCCTGATATTCCAAACTACACAAGGATAAAATACTAAACTGACCCAAGATCTGTGTGTTTTGACCAGTGGGATAATTATCTGATCACTCCTTTTTTATTGTATTGATCAAAAGCAATGCATTTAAATGGTATTTACCCATCGTTATGGCCACCTGCAGATCCCAGAGGAAAGACACAGACCTAATGTGGAGTAACCATATTTGACCTCACACTCTGGCTCAAGCCTGTAAGGCAGCACACAACTTTCAGAGTGGTCTAACCTTGCTCTCAGGGGTTTTTCCCCAGCAACACTAATATATCCAGCAGGGTGTAGTGGGGTTGGGAAAATGTCAACCTCATGCAAAGCTGCCATGAGCTGTTCATTTTCAGCTACTGGTGCCTGGGGTACATGGTGCTGCTTGTTTGCTTTAAAATGGAAGTAATTCTTTCATTGTCTGTCTGGGAGAAAGACAAGAGCTCCACCTAGTGGGGGATGCTTGCAGGGTTCATTTTCTGATCCATGTTCACCCTCTGCTAGCCAGTTTTCCTAGCCACCTGTCTTTAAAATGTCTGTTTTTATGGCCACATGTCTCACCATTAATAATCTTATTTGACATTACACCAATATCCAAAAATACATTGGGAGTCATATTTTGATGGGCTCTGCAGTAGCTCGCTGAAGAAGAGACTCCACAGTAAAACTGTGACTATTACACATTAACAGTATAAAATGCATCAGTAAAGTAATAAAGTGCATCAGCTGATTCCCACTATTACACATTTGTTTCTTAGTTTGATAAAACAAAAAAGTTGGATTTAAAAAAAACAGTTTTTCTTTTAAAGTTTGTAATACTTGAGGTTATTTTGCCACTATATTCACTTCATCTGGTAGACACAACCAGTACAGTTGAGGCAGCCGATGGCGTATAAAACGGCATTGCCCCTCTGCCAATTCCTGTCATTCTTACATTATGTATGCATGGAGAAAAAGGATACTTTGCCCACCTGACGTTATTAGTAATTTGATGTCTGACATCTGTAAATTGACCCAAGTGTTGTCCTGGCTGTGTGATTGAGGGTTTATGTTGAGCAGTAGGCAGAATATAGACAATTCTATCTGTTATATGTAAAGGACAGTCATGTTTGTCATATAGTTGAAACAGGCTTTGATACAAAGTTTACAAAGATATGTGGCGCATGAATTATATTTACCTATGTTGTTGTGATTAATGCATATTTTCAGAAGTTATTGTGCAAAACTGTTGTTTTTATTAGTGAAATTCATCTCAACAGTTAGTTGGCCTGTTTTCGTGTACTGACATCCCTCTATGTGTTTGTGTTGTTTTCCAGCTTACATGAAGAGGCGACTGAGCTCCCTGAGTGATGGCCATTCTGTAGATGGGGGCTTGGTTGGGCCAGATTACGTGCAGGGCTCTCAGAGCCCAGGACAGCAACAACTGAAGAAGCCCAGGGTGGTGTTAGGCCCTGAGGAGAAGGAGGCACTGAAAAAGGCTTATCAGCAGAAGCCTTACCCCTCCCCGAAAACCATTGAGGAGCTGGCCTCCCAGCTCAACCTGAAGACCAGCACTGTCATCAACTGGTTTCATAACTACAGGTTAGCAACTTGAATTTCTTTAACATTTCTTTAATATATTTGCATGAATTCTACAACAGCTTCAAAACTGGTGTCCACTGCAAAGCAGCAACTGACTGGATTGCTTACATGAACATAATTGCGTTGCAAAAACTGTATTTCCGGATTTGAATTGAATAACTAAAATCACGTTTCTCTGCTAGGTCACGGATTCGAAGAGAGCTTTTCATAGAGGAGATCCAGGCAGCTGGAGGCGTTGGACCTGGCAGCGAAGGGGGATCTCCCTCTCTCCGTGGGTCCAAATCAGGAGAAGGGGACAGCTGTGATGGGACAGAATCTGAGGGCACAATGGAAACGCGCCAGGGACTGGGCATAGGTCTGGACGATCACAGAGGGACATGCAAAGACCACGATATGGAAGCTGAGTCTGAAGCAGGGGGCTCCAATAATTCCCCTTCCCAGTTAGACTGCACCACCTCAGGCTTTGCCGGGCCGGGCTCCAGCTGTGGACAGAGTGGGCTGGGGCTCTTCAGCCTCACAGAGGCATCATCCAGTAGCTCTGCCTCTAGTACAAACATCCCAGCCTCTGGCCCTACCAGAAACCCCAGGGACAACAATTTGCGCAAGAAGAAAGCAGCCAATCTCAATAACATCATCCACAGGCTGGAGAAGGCTGCCAGCAAAGAGGATCCCTCAGAGTGGGAGTTTTAGCTTCCCCTGACCATCCTTCATCCCTGTCGTCTCATAACCTCACAACCTCTAACCTTGGACCCCTCCTGCTTTGTTCCAGTTGGAGAGTGGACACAGCCAAAGTCAAGCTCAGCAGCCATTTTTATTACATAGACGCTTTCCAAAAAAGAGGAACGAAACAAAGAGTGGTTGGCAAAACCCTTAAAAAGAAGATTTACTGAAAACATAGAAGAACAAAATAAGAGAACTTAAGGGTCTCTCCTTTCTTTTTTTTTCTTTTATAATTTTAACTGAGTTTTGTTTTTGTACTGAGAAAAGCACTTAGCCGTCCTGCTGGCCTCTGGCCCTGCTGTACCTCCCCCCCTTTCACCAGCCACTGGTGCACCAGACTGGTTAGTCCTGAGCTGGGGTCTGACCCACAGCTGGGGTTCAAACCTGGACTCAGCAACACAGGCAAAGGCCTGACACAGCAGCTGTCACAGTGATAGACACTGATAGATGATAGATAGAGACAGGAACTCTCTTACAAGAACTCTCACTTTCTTAAAGGAGATTTTTTTCCGCTCTTCTTCTCACCTCCCAAGTGTCCACAAACCTCCCCTCACTCAGTGAGACGCCTCATTTTTCACACTGTAGAGTGACTGTTACAAACCCTTTGCCTTTTTCACTCACTGCGTGTGTGTTTGTGTGCTAGGGGTTGTGTCAGTGTGCACCTGTGTGAGTGTGTGTGTGTATACACAACCAAAAAAATGGTATGTGCGTGTGTGTTCTCTTCTCAATGGCAGCGTGTTTTTTTTTTTTATGTCACTCCTACACTCTTAAGAGGGTAGTGGAAGGCCTGCCGGCTGAGCTGCCATGGTTACTGATTTAAGATGATGAACTTTGACCTGTTGCGTCTCGTATCCTATCCTATCCTGCTGACAGCCATGTGATGGCCAGAAGGATCTGTTATTCTTCACAAATACAAGCACTCATCTGAAGAGGAAGAAAGGAAGGAACCTTCTTTTGCCTCCTTATGCCCTTCTTTTTAGGATGAAGGATGATCTCTGTTTTTGATACTGCAATTTGGTTGCCAATAAGAGATTGCACAGTCTATTGACTCTAAAGAGTACGAAATAGGGAATTTTAGGACGCATTTTTAATTAGTACAAAATAAAAATGAACCGTAAAAGAATAATGAGTTACTGTTAAGAGAGAAAAAAAGAACAAAATGACAAATTGGAGTGGAATAATGTTGCATTGTTGAAATATGATACGATTAATTCACGTAGTACTGTAGCTGTCTGACATGGTGATACTGTACATGTCTCTCGTTGTTTCAGGTTGTGCATGTCACAGCTGAACCCAGCACTGGACCTGCTGGGGGTGCGAGTCTGCACCACTGACAACACTTTTTTCTGTTCACAAACTCATCTTTTTTATAGGCCAAATCAGGAAGAGTGTGTGTGAGAGAAAGAGATTGTGTGTGTGTGTGTCTTCTTGTGTGCATTTGTACTTGCCTGCATGTAAGTCAGGGTTGAGGTCAATTCACTCATTTGAATTTTAATAAGTATATTTTGAAAAATGAAATTCTTGACTTTAAAAAAAGTGGTGTTAGCAAATGAATGCTGACCTTGATTAATGTGTCCTTTCTGCTGGTTGCTGTCAAAGTGAGTTCACCCCAACCCTGGTGTAGTTGCCACTCTCCTCCAGTCAATCCTGTATCCAGGGATGTAAGTCTTTTGCATTGAATTCTACTGTATACACTACAAACTATAAGGCATATCACCTCCTCCCTGTCCCACACAAGCCCTCAGTGCCTGTCAGCCCACTGCCTCCCCTTTGTGTGTGTGTGTGTGTGTATTTGCATGGGTGCATGCACACGCGTGCCTGTCAATGCATGCGTGTGCACATGTGTGCGAGATTGAGGAGTGTTTAGTGTTTCCAATGAGTGGGGTCATATTTCGTATCTACTTGCACACACTACTAGTGCACAACTGACACCCTTCTTTAAGCTGTTTGATGCGTTACCATCACATTAATCTTCTCACAAAGTAGTGTAATACTATGATTTACTGTAGCTTGGTTTTATTGCTATTTTGCATTTATAGTTTGGTTTTTATTCTGCTTATTTATAGGTGCTGTATTTTTCATTTAATGTCTTATCATATGAGTTGTCTATTTTTTAAGGGATTATACTGTTCCTGAGGGCAAGTAACATTTTTATTAGACGTATAGACTGCCGGCAGTATTGGTTAATATTTACAAAGATGTACTAGTTCTCATTTGTTTGTATATTCATGAATCCTAAAGTTTAGTGTCATTTCAATAGCTTTGAAAATGTGTTTGCTACAGTTCATGCTCCCATAAGCATAAAGCTCTTACCACAACTGTTATGCTCTTAAATTGCTAGCTAGAAAAATCAAACGACATATCAAGATCAGTGCATATATGATAGCCTATCTTATTTTTTCCTGTTTTCTATATTAAGATTTCTTTTTATAATGATTTTTGTTTCTTTCTCTTTGGCAAGCCCAACACTAACAGTCAGCAGGGCATGCAGCTTTCTCTACCCATCCATTAATCACATTAACGTAATTAACTGGTCCAAATTTATATATTGTTGTCAAATAGGTCAAATGAAATTACCTAAACTTGAGAACACATGCTAACTTGAAAGAGGTCATATCTGCCAAATTGAGATTAGAGAAGTGTACCAGCTAGCAGGAGTGCTACGCCAGATCGAGCAGAGATAGCCAGCCTATGATTATGCAGAATTTATATTGCAGTTAGAAACAAAGCACTTAGGAGGATCTTTTTATGACTTATCTCGGACAGGGTCTGTAAACACTACAACAGAGTACAAATTCCCAAGATCATGGGAAGTGTATGCCTTTTTTTAAGAAAAAAAAGTGGTTGTAAACCAAGCACAGACTCATATCTACATTTGAACACTAAAATGAAAGAAAACAAGGTGGCTGTTTCCATGTTTTACATGATAAACTGTAATTTTGTCCAGCAAACTCGTACTTCATCCTCCACACGACTGTGAGATGCAGTCATTTGCGCACAGGGCTGTTATCCTGTACAGTTGTAGATACTCATCAGCTTTTCTTTCTATTCAGTCTCCTCAGTTCATCCTTAAGCCTTTCTCTGTCATGAATGTGCATCACGCACAAGTTGAAATTGGATTTTTAGGTGTGTCTGATAATTGTAAAACTTCTCAAACATTGGCTCTTCCTGTGGACGACTGATGTGAGACATCCGTCCTTCGCAGCGCGCCGACTGCTGGGACTGGACGACCACGATGCGCTTTGATAGCGAGGAATAGCTACTGTAAAATATTAAGCACTTAAACCATCTGTCATTGTTAAGCCAGATCCATCAGCCCACCTGAACCATGTGAGATCATCAGATTTGTGCCTTTAACTGCCAAGCAGGGCACCAAACTAGTGATGTCATTATAACGTTTCAGCTGACTTGTTCCTCGTATATCTCATACCCTGATCCGGATTTATTTTTCATGGGTTTTATTGTTGATGCTTCAAATTTTTCTCGGCTCTCTGTAATCGCTGGAGTGCAGGGAAACTGTAATGAGAGGAAACAAAGTTGTGTTTTCTTATGACTGAGCTACAGTCCTGTTTCTGTCCAGGTCTTATTCCAGGCAGTTGTTGACGCGTCAAACCCCCTCCCACACACAACTCCCACAAACACACAATGCATTTCTTTGGTTGTACATAAACTAACTAGCAATGAAAGGCCAGAGCATTGAATGAAGGAGGAAGCATGCGGAAACAGCATACACTGTAATAACACTGAATTTATTCATGGGGCATTTTGTATTTTTCTGTTTGTCAGGTTTGCTGTGACATTAATAACGGCACTACAGGTATTGATAATGACGTGTGCCAATTTTAATGGTTATTTGGAAAAGAGATGTGTAAATACAGTCGATCAAGTAGTTGATTGATTCACTATTGTCACAGTGTGCTTTTGTTTGAAGTCAGGAGGAGAGAAGGGACGATTCAGGACTTTTCCATGATCCACAGATATTTTTCTACAAATTTAAATCAGATGATTCTATACACTGTTGAATAACATTGTAAAGGTGTAACAGATGCTGTATATCATATCATGTTTTCTGAAGTCGTAAAGCTTTACTGTATGATCTGTTGAAGTAGTGGTTATTCATTTGAGACGTTAGTTGTAATGGAAGCCCGAACAGCAGCACTGGTCACCATATTCAGGAAAAATAGAAAAAAAATGAAAAGAAAAAAAAAAAAAACCTCAGATGTTTTTGTAATACTTTTAGAATATATCTTACGAAGTGGGTTTTTGTAAGGAAACACTTTCTGAATCAGTGGTGCTGTATGCATAGCACACTCAGTAATACATTTATACATAACACAGCACAATACACTCATCTTTTTAACTCCCCTACACTTGCGTGCATTTTTTTTTTTAAATGTTTTTTCACTCACGTTGGCTCCTGCTAATTTGAAGTCTTAAGCCATTTCGTCGTCACTTTTTGGGTTAGTTCATGTTTAAGTGCCAGTGATCGGCTCTGGAACAACAAACATTTCAGCAAAAAGATAAATAGTGATGTAGTTTTCCACTTCTGTTGGACGGTTGCAGATGATTTCTGAGTATTGCTGCCTAGTGTTGTTTCAGTTCACCCATATCTTGAACCACGGTGTAGTCTGACAACCAAATGACCTGGGGAGATCTTCACTCTCCCCCCTCCCCTCCTCTTTTGGAAAGCTTTAAGATGCTTGTTGAGGCTTTAGGAAGTTGAGTGTTTTTAAAAGATTTTTTTCCAACCTGTCATCAACAACGTGGAAGTAATAATTCTCATAACTTCTCCCACTGCTAATTTTGTGAGCGTGCGTATGTGTGTTGTAGTACAAAAGGCTGCATGACTGTAAAGGGATGGTTACTTTTTTTGTTTGTTTTTTTAAGTGGTTTATTAAGCACTTCTGTCACTCCTGAGATGCATTTTTTCTCCTTTTCGGTCTCCTCCCTTTTTGTTCCCTCATGTATCATTGTTTCTTTATCTTTCTATTTACTAAACGTATCATGTTGTTTGTTCTCAGCACTGTAAAACAGTCCCTTCTACAACATTGAAAAGCAATATCACTGTATGAAACGTTCACAATGTATTTGTTATGATTGACATTTGATTCATCATCATTATTATTCACATGCACCCTAGGTGTGATAATTGAAGTAAATCTCTTTTATACAAATACTAAAGGCGTGCGCTTGGTGTTTTTTTCCCCCCACCTATTCTCCTGGGCATTTTTTGGGTGGTCCTAAAGAAAAGAAAAAAATAAAGTATTCTCAGAGAAAAGGATATGAGCTTGTTAGAAACCAGGAAAAGGGAATTTTAGAGGTGATTGGACTGACTCAGCCATTTAATGCTTCTTCACGTGAGTTAACTTTTAAACTTTATTTAATTCTTTTTTTTTTTTTACAGCCCAGTAGAATTTAACTGAGATGATCCACATCTGATCTGTACTCCCAACAGGCCGTTACTCTGAGCTTCAGCTGGAGTTTTCAGCTGCAGTGCGTACAAGTTCAGAGCAGAAGGAGCTCATCTTGAAGCTGGAGCATGACCTGAGCACCATCCAGGCCATGTCCTCCCTGCAACGTCCCGACGCAGATGGGGGTGAGACCAGCAATATGGGGAACATCCCAGAGCCCATCAAAGAGGTCACCGCCATGTTTACCGGTACGTCTAAAGATCATTAGCTTTAAATCGTGGGAAAATATTCATCTCTGAAGCTGTCTGGATTTAGAACTCGCCTGAAATTTTCATATGCTTAATTTCGGTCCAGCCAACCCACCCCCGCTTGTTTCCTAATACGGTAAAATGATAAACATGTGCTATGTTTGTGTCTAATCATGTCCCTGTAGCTGAGTGAAAATGCAGGCACACTGCTTGTTAATTTACTTGCATTCTGTCGTAACATGCAATACTCTAATGGGAGAAACGCTACAATACGTCTCATTTTGCACTCTTGTGCACATTTAAGTACATTCAGTTCAGATGCAGGTTTATTTCAAGCTGGAAGCTGCTGTTACAAGTTGCTATCTCTAGAAATTATCATTAAAAGCATGTCCGTCAACACTTCAAAAGATGTTTATTGGCCCTAACATTTTGAAGTCATAGTTAAATACAAATACATACATTGACCAAAAATGTATGTATTTAAATAGTTATATATATA
>JBAMHX010000010.1:14421415-14433373 GCA_037177515.1 Pseudomugil tenellus | reverse complement strand
GCCTAAAATGTAGCAGAATTATGGCCTAAAGGTAAAATAGATTCAAGTAGATTTTTTCAAACCAAATACAATTTCGGTTTTTAAATCGATTTATTTCCCCTTCTGTTAAAAAAAAAAAAAAAAGAATATAAACCACGAAAATTTTTTTTAAAAAAGGCTTTTAAATTTTAGACCATGTCTGTGATGGCTTTCCATTGTGCTCGTCTAGGGGACAGAGTGAAAATAGTTCCCTTCCTGTGGATTGTCTGTTAGTGGCGTTTTTTTAGGGTGTTGCTGTTTTGAGCATGTTGTAGACTGCACAATACACACACACACACATATGTGTGAGTGTATACCAATGTTAGAATGATTATGCTTATGCTTAAAATAGCTTTCTTTTTATTTTTAAAGCAGACAAAGCTCAAAATACCCAGGCAAGCTAACTGGGGCAGTTGTCAAAGATATCTTAGGGGTTTTTTTATAAAACCTTTGCCCTTTATTATATTGTTGCTTTTCATGCTGTGACCAAATCTGCTGTCTCATGTAAAATGCCATAAAATAGCACTTTTGCATTAGTTTAGAAAATACCACTGAATGACAAAACCCTTTGTGTGTGTTTTACTTATTTCTTCCTTCTTTCTCATCCCTTCAACATTATATCCCAATGTCCTTTTCTAATAGTTTGCTGAGGCCTCAGAAAACCATAATGTTGTCCACTTCTCTCAAGAGTCTCACGGCTTGAGTTTCATGCTGACTCGATGACTGAATGCATGTGTTTATGCGAGTGTGTGTGTGTTGTGCGGGGTGCAGTTCAATATCCTTGAGCGAGGCACATCCTCATCTTTGCGGAAGGGCAGGAGATTTGGAAATGCACCTCATTGTGTGTTGTTGTTTTTCTGCTGAATGGGTGGAAAGTTGGCCGAGTGCAGGTTTTTAAATAGCTGAATGGGTATTGACTTCCTCGCCAGCACTGAGACACATGCAAATGCACATTTACTAACACAGGGTGGGGGGTAATTATTACAACAACACTTAGTGATTAGCAGTTCAGTTTACAAATCCTGTGCGGCTTGAAATGAATAGATGCATAGACGTTTTAATGAATGAAGTGGTGGGTTTATGAATGAGTAAAAAGCAACATTACTTTTGTCCCAAAATATTGAACATCTCATTGCTGCTTTCTAGTAATTACGTCTGTCTGTGTGAATTAGGATGGGATTGTGTTACCTGATGGCAGATCATGAAAGCACTCACATTTAGGGACAATTGGTTGAGTTTCTCTGCCACCGTCTGCACATTGCAGGAACCAGAAACAATCAAGTGGGTCTCATTCAGTTTTCTTCACAATCCAGGAAATTAAATCTGTGAGTTTCAGAAACACAACAGGTTCATTTAGGACCCATTAAACACTCATTTGATACATTAGTAGAACTTGAAAAGCCATTATTTCAAAGGTCACGCTGAAAACAAAATTTTCTCCTGGAATAGAATGATTTCCAGTTCAAAACAAAGAAGCAAGACAATGCTTATGCCATATCTTCATTATTTCTTCTGATTTTAAAAAAATCCTAATCCAATAGACAACAACAGTCCATTCACCTACTTCCTATGTCCTGACATCAAGTGGATAAATTTCTTCTCCCTTCTGGGTCCCATTAGCCTACTCTTATTCTAACGCATCTGGTATTTGCCAGAATGACCAGTTTGCCAGTTCAAGCTCGAAGGTTGTTTTCCTCATATTAACCACTTGCTATAGTTTCTTCACAACATTTCTGTCAGGTCAAATTCAGTCCTTTGACTTGGTCATCCTTACACAAGTCATGCTACTGGATTCTTGTGTAAAATGTCATTTGTTTGAACAAATACGCAGTTTTTCTTTTTTAACAACACAACCCAATTTCAGTTGAGATTAATGTGCTGACTCATCCAGGCAGCATAAGTCTAAACCGTGATGCCATCATGCCTGAATGAACATTAATGCAAGCCGGTCTGAGGGAGGCTTCGAGCTGCTGCAAAGTTATCATTGTGACCCTTTGTGAGGCTGCAGATGATCACACTGCTTGTTTAATGATGGTTGTTTCTGCTGCAGTTCAATTTCTACACGATTTCTTTGAATGTGGATTATGAATAAACCTCTTTAGGTAGTATTTTGTAGCTTTTTCCAGCCTGAGAGGCATCAAATTCTATTTCTGACATCCTCATTATTCCTATTTTGCATCACACTTCTTTTATTTTAAGATCAAATGAATACTTTTAATGAGTTGCTTTTATCTTCTTGTGGAGCTTTTGTGAAAATCCGATGATGTTGTACGTGTTCTGTTTACATAGAAATACAGGAAACTCAGTGTTCACAAACTTTCAAGCATTGCTTGTATTGAGAGGAAGAAAAATAAAGTTTCCACAGAGTATGAACTTATGATTCCTTAGGCACATCCATGCAGATAAGATAAATATTTCCTTTGCTGTTTTTTTCTTTAGTTCTATTTGTAATCCCACCCTTTCCTTCCCCTTCAAGTCTTCAACCATCACAGTATTCCTTTGAAATTCGACACCAGATCTTAGCATCCAAGAACTAAAAAGTATATTTTCAAAGAGATGGTATAATTCCTGCCTATTTTCCCTCATCAAAGTCTTTAACTGATCCAGATTTTCCTTTGTTTCTGTGAAAGAAGGGAAAAAAATGATTACTTTGTAGTTGAACATGTGTGTCTGGCTTTATTCCAGTTGAAACTGGATTTTATATTGGGTTAATTCTTTCTGGACAGACAGCCCACTTTTGAATACCACACTAACGCTGGTCCTATGGAAGTCTGCAGCGCCGGTGTTTGCAAGATTTATTTAAAGAGGGCAATATTAGCTTGAATGACTAATTATGACTTTGTTAATGAATGGGTAAGATAGCAGCTTGGGGAGGGTTGGCCTTCCCACAGTGTGTGTTGCCCAGCTTGCACACATACACAATGTCTACTTATATGTTTGATTTGCGGCAAAAATCATACTAGCATTTGCCTCCCAGTTTGGCACTATTCACTAATGATGTTAGAACTGCCATTGGATGTTGCTACTGAGTATTATTTTGACTGCGTTAGATCCCCGCTGTTATAGTGGTGACATTATGTTTCATGGCAGAGCTGGAGCCAAAAACAAATCATATGAATACACATGCCAAGAAACAGAGGAAGGATTGTATTCTAACAATAATGAAAAATATTAAGAGAAACAGCAAATGTGCGCTAAAGAGGATTCACAGAGACATTTATCTCTTACATTCATTTGGTTGTTAACCTGCTGGGACTGCGCAGACAAGAAGATAATTATGTCCATGCATCTCTGGATAGACGAAGCTTTCCAGATCATTTCCTTCCGATTGATGCATGCTCCTGATTTTCTTGAATCGATTCACCACAGTAATGAAATTCTGTATCAGGACACATTTGATATTGTAAATAAGTCTATATTTATTACAGCACTCCAATTCCCAAATTTTGGTGTCAGTTAAGTCAAGAAAATTGTAAAAACACTTGATAATCTGAAAAATAAACACTACAAAACCTGGCTTTAAAAAACAAGAAAAAAAAACCTACAAAATTTAGGTTAATTTTCCTTGACATAAGATAAACTTTCTCGTTCTGTTGGCAGATAATTTATCTTATTTCAAGGAACATTAACCTGTCAAGAATTACTAAAACAAGTTCAAAATAATCTTTTAAAAAAACCACTAAGTAAGAATAATTATCTTACGCTTAAAAAATGCTTTGCGTATGTGGCCTTGATTTGAGATATTTAATCTTACTTAAATTTTAGTTTTTGCAGTGAAGTTGAAGGAAGGTCCTGTTTTCTTTTTAACTCTGAGCCTTATAAAGAGAAAAATAGCTATTAACTTAATAAATAAAACATGAAATTGAATTTAACAGGTGTAATGAGACGACATTCAGATAATTCAAGGTGTCATATCATATTTTTCATGTAGAAATGGGATCTTGGCTCACAATGTTACTCTTTTGCAAATCATCTCTGAAATCCTGCTATAGTTTCAAGCTGGAAAGGAAAAAGTCATGACTGAAGGTAACTTTTAACAATAATGCAAGTAAGGAAGTTCCATCTTTTTCTTTTACACATTTTAGTGATAAACATGACAGAAAAGGAGCAAAGATTTTGTTTTTCATATCTAAATATAATAATGACACACACAAGCTGGATCACAGTCTGCTTCAATCACACGTATTTCATTTTTACACCATAACACATGCAGGCTGTTCCACAGCTGTTCTATGTGTGATTTAAAAGCTGGAGCAACGCGAATACACACTACTGCATCTATTGCATTCTGTTGCATTCACACAAATGCTATGCTTTTCTTCTCTTCCACAGTCTCTCCTCGGTGGGTTGGCATGGCCCAGTGATGAACGGAGCGGTAGTGCCTGGTAGCCCGGAGCTCTCTTCCTCGTGCCCTCTTCCAGACTGGCGAGAGTTCTGTGAGCTCCATGCTCGAGCTTCTGCTGCAGATTTTGCTGACAAGTTCCAGCGTTTTCTTTCAGAGAACCCATGCTACGACTCGCCCGGTGCTGATGCCAGCTTCTCACAGCACTTTGCCCAACACTTCCTGGAGTGCTTCTCTGCTGCGCTGACCCAGGCAAGAGAGAACCAACCATCTTCACCAGGAGAGGAAGGCTCCAACACAGCACCTAAATATAGCATCGTTCCCTTTCTGGGAATCCAGGGTTGCCCACTGTCCTACGGTCACGATCTCTACCAGCGGCGCAAGGACGCTGGGGCTTCAAGTGAATCTCTGGACAGCATGGACAGTGGTGGTGGTGGGATAGAGGGAGGGGGCAGTTGCACCACCACCTCCCGAGGCCCCCAAATGACCCACAAAGTGTCTGCTCTGGGGCAGTCTCGCAGCTCCGAGGACGTTTCGGCCAGTCACCCAAAAGCTCGCTTCAAAAAAGGCTTTTCCCTGAGGAATATGAGCCTGTGTGTGGTGGATGGCGTTAAAGAGATGTGGCACAGACGTGCTTCCCCTGAGCCTGACACACCCTCTGGGACCAGGAAAGCAAACGGGGGAGGAGGGGAGGCTGCAGGGGGGGAGAAGTGGTCGCAAAAGCTGCGGCTTCCCAGGGGTTCACAGGGCCACAAGGCAGAGCTCCTGGAGATCCAGAGAGAGGGAGCGCTGAGATACATGGTGGCTGATGACACAAACTGTATGGGTGCTGCACAGTGGCAGAAGTGTCGCCTGCTCCTGAGGAAGACGAAGAGGGAGGAAGGAGGGGAGAAGTTCTTGCTGGAATTCTATGTCCCACCCAAGGTATATTTAAAAACAAAGCACACATTTAAAACAAAGCACGTGAACAGATTAGGGTGATAATCTATTTAATTATTGACTAGTGGTTTACAGCAGCTCACTTCATTGTTGTTGCTATAAATCTGATAAACTCAGCAAATTCAAGTTCATGAGAAATGTGATGGGCTGCAACCAGCTGCTAAAATAAGACATTACCCTTAGAGAACACTGTTGTTCTGTAACATTAACTAAGCGGTAAATGTAAAACCAACATCCACAAAAAGGTTTCCAAGCAGAGCATCGCCCAAAGCTTCACTTCCTTTACCAGACTGCCCTGTTCCCTTACTGCGCCCTCATGCCATACCATTCCCTTCTATTTGACCCGGGCAGGCTCCAGTCATCCACAGGCCATCTTCTTTTATTGATTTGTGGTCCAGATGTGATGCTCATGTGCCCATTGGTGGTAAATATAGTTCAGTTTGGACATTGTGGCCAGTGTGCGGCTATTCAACCCATTCACAACAAATGGTTAAATGCTATTTGTGTGTTGATGTCTTGTTATTAGAACAATGGATATTTCGCCAATAATGCAAATATCTCTTTTATTGAACCCAAATATGTATCTATTATTATGTGACCTTTTTTTTTTGTCCTGTGGCCAACATCACGACTTCCATCAGGTGCTTTCTAATATGTCCCGAATATACTACCAGGTGTGTGTGGGATACTTAAAAAAGCATCAGTTATTGTTACTGTCAGCAACTTTTCCAGGTGAAATCATTTAAAATTTACTAGTCTTATTAAAGGAAACAAAAATAAGTAATGAAGTTAATCATTTCTGAATCCTGGGTTACATTCAGTCCTGTGCTCCAGTTTTACTGACACCGAGTAACCAAATACAGGTCAAACAACACTCTCTTGGGCATGCATGCACCTTTCACATTTGTCTATATGGGATTTCCAGATCATTGCATCTGACCTTAAGTAGGCCATGAGGCTCTGCAGCTGAGTGTGTGTAAATCTGCCACTGTGCTTTGATCGTGGCCGGTGGGAATTGGGATAAGGCTACAGAGAGGGGGAGTAGGGTGTGGACAGGTGGGAGGCATGCGTGAAAAGGGGGGAGAGGAAACTGGTTGAAAAAACCAGAGTGTGAGAAAAAAGAGTGGAAACTGTTTCATAGATTTCTATACAGAAATCAGACCTCAAAGTTTCTATTTCGTGTAAATATTGATTGCTTCCTCATCTCTGGTAAACTGGCTGATATGACAAACTGAAAATAGCAACTAAAAGAGTTTTGTGAGTCATTCATTCTTCGCTGAATCAGTTGGAACAATAAGTGGAAAAAGTTAAATATAATAATTGTGCTTCAGCATTTTTATCGGTTACATTCTGTGAAGTCCCCTTGTGAGAAAAATTATTATTAGCTATGGACAAGGCTGAGATTAGGAAAGACTTCAGAGTGGCGATTACAGCCTTGATGACAGGTTAATTAAATACAGCCCGACAGGCCTGCTCTGCACACTGCATGATTCTATCTCCACCAACCTATTCACATCTTACAAATAATAACAGTCCACAGTCAATAGTCTTGTAGAGATAAACGACTCATAAAATTTCAATTCTGCCTGCTCCTGGCTCTGGTTCTGTCCCTGTCAGGGTCATCAATCTGACGGGCCGCTCTGTGTGGCCGACACCGCACACAGCAGCACATAACTGCCTGCATTATGACACAGCAACAGGCCCCGAGATGACCCACTCTCAGGTTCACACCACCCCAAGTAACATGAAGTAACTCATCAGGGTCAGTGCTTCTAATCTGATGTGGCAGCAAATAGTACATTTAATGTAAAATATAGAATACTTGCATGGAAAACCTGGTCCAGTTTGTATTCAGCGTAAAAGCTAAGTTGTCATGACATGAGTCAGCAGACTGATACTTCATCTGAGGCTGCTCTTTCTTTAAAGTAAACCACAAAACAATGACTTTTTTTTTATTGTCTGCAAAAATCTGCATGTGAACTCTTTATGCTTAACATGGAGCACTGTTGTAGGTGATTGAAAACGCTTTTTGTAATCTTAGAGTTATAATAGATTTTCAGATTTAAACTGGTCTGTATCTCTTTAAGAATTCAACAAATATTACTGTATGACTGAGCTAATTGAACGAGAGTTAAATTGATTAAAAATAAACATTTACTTATATTATGTGTCCGTTTTGGATGAGACTATAAATGGCAACTGATCTGTCAGTTTTTAAAAATGCAATATAGCAGATACATAGTGGAAAGTAAAAGGTTTGCCATATTTTTGGATCTACCTGTACATTTAGGACAGGTGTTTTCACCAACAGGGTCATTTACCTGCAGGTGAGTTGTACTCAATAGATTCAGCTGGTTTTGTAACTGGTCAGAACAGCTGCCGGACTAGAGTTTTACTTTCAGGATCAAGAAAAGCCACCTCTGCTGATCTGTCTGGTTCAGTTTTGATTGAAGCTGAGATATGACCCGGCTTCCTTTTTGGTAACTTCACTTCTTAATGCAATTTGGCCGCAACAAACTAATCCTTATAGCAAATATCACATTCGCAAATGTTTTTACTTATTTGGCTTAAAGGTTATCCAGGTTATTTTGGTTTATAATTGGAAGAAAATTGGGAGAATATTTTATCCAATGTTGTTGAAAATCCATCCATTTACTCTGTTGAGTCATCTGATGCAGAGTCGCGGGGAAGCTGGAGCTTATTCCAGCAGTTAGCAGGCGAGAGGCAGGGTTCAGAAACTGGTCAACATGGTGGATCACTAAGCTGCTATAGACCTTTTCCCTCAAACACTGTAGAGACTTTACATGCAATAATGTATTCATTAAATGTAATTTCCCTGAATGTAAACACTGCAAACACTATCAAATTCACCATAACAATACACAACAACTAAAACCTGAATTGAAGACACTGCTGAAGTTATTTTAATATTTTAATGCAGACCTAACTGTCTATAGGGACCAAGTTCACTTTTCGGTAGATGGTTCCCCCTCAACAGCAGAGAAGTACCGTACAGGAAGTGGTCAAATGGTTTAATACAGGAAGCGGTTTTTGACATCTGATCCACAGACAGAAATTGTGGGCGTGGATGGGAGCCAGCTGCACAGGCGGATCAGGATGAGGACACTATTACTGCAGACAGATGAGCTGATAAGCCTTTGCCAGACTATCAGTCAGTCTCCTTGCTGTGCCTCTCCTGACACGCACAGAAACATATGAGCACACATACATGTACAGCTCACTGCCCCAAACGGACTGACTGAATCTGTTAAGATTATCCTCTGGATCTGACTGCAGAGGGACAACTGGGGCCAGTCTGCTCTCTGTGTTCACCCTCTTGTAAATTCTTCCTGTTTAGTGTTTATTTGTCGGTCAGCAGGAATAATTGCTGAGATGCAGGGAGAAATGAGCAACTGAGCAAAAACTGATTGGTGGCCTGATTTCTGTGGATCGTGCAGGGTTTTGTTAACTCTTCCCTGTTCTCAAAGCTTGTGCTTTTGAATTTCCCTTTTAATTCAAGGTAACTATTTCCCAAGCCGAACCTTTAAGTTTAACTGCATGCTTGCCTTTAATTATCATGTGTGAAGGAGAAGCTTATGGGCTTGGATGCATTTCAGAAACTAAACATTTACCACTAATTTTAAGCCCCATTTTGGACTTTTTGGTACAAAAATACATGCTTTCTACTTTTAGAGGTGCTGTACGGGCTTTCTGCAGGATGCAGTTTGACTGTGGACCATTCATAATTTCCTGGTCTGACTTTGGTGCCAGTAGATTGAAAGGAAATTGACCGGTAATGTTTTCTAGAGCAGAAATGGTTAAAAAATAAAAGTAGAAAAAGCAGATATGCAAGAACCAGGTGGCACATTTATTTTAATGTCTAATGCCTCTAACCTTTCTGAGATCAGCTCAAATTGAGATTTCTCTTTAATTGTTAGGTTTTACAAGTCTTATAAGCCTAAATATGTTCTTCTGAATGATTGTCTGTTGTGTAGATTATGAGTAAAGAAACAAATTTTTTTAACAACAGGACATGAAAGTAGATCAAACTTTCAATTTATACATATTCATGTCATTCTTGGAACCGGAGTTGTGGTTAGTAAGAAAAAGCAAATAAACACACCTTACCATGACAGGTTCTATTTATCTTTATTTTAAGTCTGACCTGTTTGGACGCATTTATGTACGGTGAAAATGTTTATTTTTTGTATCTTTCCAAGCAGTTTAACCAGAGGTTCTTGCTTCAAACTTCAAAAACAGGAAATATTAATCTAACTGATCGAACGAATAGAAGACTTGTCTGTTAGAGCAGTGTGAGGACTATTTATCAAATTACAGCCACTTTTAAAGACGAAAGATCAGTACTGCAGCTTTTGTTTTAATTATTAAGCTGGTTAAGGTTTTAAAATCTTGTGTCTAAGCTTTTTATTCTCCTTATTTACCTGCAGGGGCAGACTTGGTTTACAAGGCAGTCAACACATTTCATTCAGATTTTTTAATTCATACATATATAACCGTGAATGCTGTCAATATTTGGTCTTCTTTAATATTACTTACACATAATAAGCACATTATATGAGCTTTTATTAGTCTGCTTGTGTGTTGGTTACAGTCCTCAAAGTCTAAAGTGAGCATCCCTCTGTCGGCCATTGTGGAGGTGAGGACCACCATGCCACTAGAGATGCCTGACAAGGACAACACCTTTGTTCTTAAGGTATGTTTTGCAAAAAACTATTTTTACATAAGTGTGCCTGCATTAGCTAAAACAAAGAAAAAGGAAAAAAAAAAACAAACAGAAACTGTCCAGAACTTGAAACAGCTTTCTGGACAATGATGAACAGAGCTCAGTTTGTGACTGCAGTGTTTGGCTGTTCCACAGGTGGAAAACGGGGGGGAATACATCCTGGAAACCATCGACTCACTGCAGAAAAACTCTTGGGTTGCTGACATCCAGGACTGCATTGACCCAGGGTAAACCACCAGATAAATATTTGCTGCTGAGAGGAGATGAAGAGAGAGGAGGCATAGATGGATGGCGAGATGGGGACAGAGTGGATAGGACGGGAAAAGGAGGGGAAGCGCGTACTCATTAATCATAAAATTACTGGAGTTTTTGACAGGTGACGTGCTTGAGGACAAACATAGGCGATCTTGGACCACTAAGACTCCTCCCACTTTCTTGGATTAGTGGATGCTTGTCAGCTCAGGACATAAACAGAAAGATTATTTGTGTCCATGTTTGTGTGTGTGCGTTTTAGGACACTGTGATGTTTGTTTGCACGTGCTCTTGTGGTTTCCCTGACGTGCCTGTTTGTGTGTAGCGACAGCGGCGATGACATCGAGCTGGCGTCATGTCCTCATGGTCAGGCCTCCAAAGACTGCTCCATGGTGGCCTCTTGCAGCTGTGAGCTGCTGTCTGAGGGTGAGCAAAGACTCCGCTCTCTACTGCACGTCACATTGTTTACATGCCTCTATCCTGACACAAGTGTTTATTCGTAAATACATGTGTAGGTGTGTATCGCGCTCCAGAAAGGTCATGTCCTGCAGCAGCAGAGCATTACGGCACCCCCTCAGTCCGTTGCAAGGAACCTCCTTTCACCCAGCACCCGTCCCACATGCCTTTAGAGCGCTTCCTTCAGTCCCCAGAGGCTCAGAGCTCCAACTTTTCTGCAGGTAAAAACAAATACAGGAATATAAATACAAGAAACTTACAGTCTGAGGAAATTAAAATGGGGGTTTGTGTGTCACATGGCTCAGGTGGTGGCGAAGGAGGGAAAGAATCAGAGGGTGATTCCAGCTTGGTGGGTTACCCATGGTTCCATGGTACGTTATCGCGTGTGCGAGCGGCTCAGCTGGTGCTTGCAGGTGGAGCCAGGAGCCATGGACTCTTTGTCATTCGTCAAAGCGAGACGCGGCCGGGCGAGTACGTTCTTACCTTCAACTTCCAGGGCAAAGCCAAGGTGAGAAGATTAAATACTAGTTTTTATTTCGCTTATAATTGATTAGTGCATGTTTATGAATTTTGGTCTGCACTCTGCAGCCATTGTTGTTCAATTCCCGGAAAAGCTGCAGCAACATCAAAGCTGCTGTCTTATGTAACAAGATCCCTGCACATCACATCCTGCCAGCCGGCAGTGTTGAGGAAGTGTCAGCTGCCACTTCTTCCTCTGGTGTCAGTCGTGCCATTCGGTAGCTTTACTCCCACAGCAAGCCGCCTAATGTTCTGACCTCTATCTTGGTTTGTGGGTTTTAGATGTCCATTGTGTCTTACGGAGCTTCATCCCCCTTTCTTTTTTTCTCCCATATTCTATCTTTCTCTTTTTTTTTTATAAAAATAGCTTTTCTGCACCTTGATGATGTCCTGTCCTCCTTTTTCTCCTCCCTCCAGCATTTGCGTTTGTCAGTTAATGAGAACGGGCAGTGCCACGTCCACCACTTGTGGTTCCACACTGTATCAGACATGTTGAGACACTTCCACGCCCACCCGATCCCTCTTGAATCTGGAGGCTCAGCTGACATCACACTGCGCTCCTACGTGCAGGTGCAACGCAGCTCCTCAACAGGTACTCAACACACTATCCTTAAGCAGTTATATATTTAACTGTTCAACAGATTTTTATTTAGTCTTTATATAATATTTAGTCTTTTTATAATATATA
>JBAMHX010000010.1:14385487-14410374 GCA_037177515.1 Pseudomugil tenellus | reverse complement strand
TCTCCCGGAGGTGGGAGTTGAAGATCTTTCTGACAGGGGACTCAGCCAGCCGTTCCCAGCAGATCCTCAAAACACGCCTGGGTCTGCCAGCCCTGACCGGCATCCGCCCCTTTTTGTAGTATTTTCTATATTTAAGAACACAGAAAAGAAAGTCAGTGTTCACTTCAATGAAGATTTCTTGAAACTTGAAAAATGTCGGATGTTTTTTTTTTTTTCTTTTAATCTCCAGCTTTCCTGTCATCACTGCATGTCCAATTTGTTGAGTTTGTCTCCAGAGTTCATACAAACCAGTGAACATTACATCCCTCGTGTCCCTATAAAAACTAGCTAAAACTAAAAAAGATTGTTGGTTTTCTTCTAAGATTAAAAGAGAAAATTCTGATGTATAGTTTTTTTCCCCTCATGTCTGCTTGTGAGGAAATTGACAGATGTTTCTTTTGACAGATGTTGCTCTGGACAGAGAGGTAGAAGGAGACCTTCTGCTGGGGGACATGGGCCAGGGGACACCCTTCCGAGCTGGAACCTTTGATGGCTGCATCAGGTAAAGAATAAATCTTTATTTATCTTTTAAAAAATGTTTTGCTGGAACTTTGACCCATTTCTGCCTCATATTTAACTAACTTGAGCATTTTCCTCCTTTCAGTATCTCTGCTCTGCAGTGGCTTTGTAATGCAGACAAAAGGTCCCATAGTCCACCAAAGAGACTCTACACTTTCTTTAGTACTCTCTACTCCTCTCTAGTAAGGCTTTATCACACTTACTACTTTCGCAAATGTTGCTATACTCAAACCTTTCACTTATTAAATTGTTTCTTATATCACATTGTGCTTTTTCAGTCCAGAGGCTCTCGTGCAGTTTTTCAGCTTTATCCTGAGAACTCAGAACAGGTAAAAAACCAACATTTCCTCATTGTTTCGATGTGTAGTCTGATATGAGCTCCAAGTTCCTTTAATCACTTGTAGTTTTCATGTTTGATCTCCAAAGCTTGAGCTGATCACAACACAGGCCATGAGAGCAGGTTTCAGTGGGGGCCTGGTGGTGGATTACCCCAACAGCAGCAAGGCGAAGAAGTCGGTATCCTCCTACCTGCTCAATTTACATGTTTACTCACTTTGTTGCTATTGATTATGTAATTAGTAGCCATCTGCTCATACATTTTAAATTCGAGCGGTTGTGTTGAGTCGTGTTGAGTCAGATCTGCATGATTTATGATCACACAATGAAATAGTTTGATTTCACTTCTCGTTTATTTCCAGGTTCTTCTTGTGCTTGTTTGCTGGTGCATCGGGAGTTCTTCCCAAAGTAAGAAGTGTTTTGTGATGAGTGCAGGTTACTGTGTTTTGTTTTAGCCACATCCTGATCTATGTGTCTTTCTCTTCCTCAGGGACTGGGTTCAGAAAGTTCAGACACAACTGTTCCAAACCAGGTTCAGTACTCGGGACAGAGGTAAAGATGCTCCTAGTGGGCAGTCTGAGGGTACCGCTTTCTTGTTATAGTTTTTATTTCTGATGTCGGGGTCTATGTGAAGTCCTTTGCGTGTATTTTACTCCTGTGTAATGAAATGCAGCCTGAGTGATAACATATTTTTTAAACTTTTCAAACCTGGTCTTGGCCTCAATAAGTGCACGTTTAGCCATGCTTGCATTGATGAAGCCAAAAGACCTAAAGAATCTCTGAAAGGGCCATTGTCCTGCCTGATTTAAAACCATGTCAGGGAGCTTTTCCTCCCTTTTACATATTGGAAATGTGGATGTGTTTTGTTACAGATGCATTTTAAATAGGGATGCACCAATATCACATCATTTAAAAGAAGTACAAATGCATATATTTGAGAACTTAGTACCAGTATGAGTATTAATGAATAGAGTTCACTTGTAAGGAGCATGGACCAGAATGTCAGACGTGTGCATAATATATCAGTTGGATTATCTTGAGGCCATCCTTTAAATATAAGACTTCAAATGTCCAAATTTTCATAGATGAGAAGGAGAAAATGTTTTTTTTTTTTTTTTTTTTAATTAATTATTTTCAAAGCTCTGACATGACATCAAGGGTGGTCTTTTTGCCATCATTGTGTGCTCAAAATCAGCTTCTCTTGCGTAGATAACCAATAACAACGTAAAATATAGTGCAGGCTCGCTCTAAGCCATAGGGTCAGTCACCTGGACAGCCCACCCTGTCACCAACCCCAATGCGAACTCTTGTAAATATACTTCAAGCTAATATCACAGTATCACTCATCAGGACAGACACTACATCTCGTTTAGAATCATTAAGCCTCATTCACCAACATCTTCTTGCAAATATTAAATGTGCTCTTAACTCATTGGCAGCCAGCTGTAGCTGGGAGCCCTGTGCTCCTGGTGTCTTGAACCATTTTTTGGCTCAACTTCCATGACGGTGGAATGTTGGATGCAGAGGGTCAATGTTGCCGGCGCGCTCATCGAGGCAACGTATGGGACGCGCACTCAGAGCGTGTTCACAGCGTGTTGAGTGCGCTCCGGATGCGCGGCTGGGAATGCGTTTTGGGGATGTTTTGACAAGCGCAGAAATGACCTCTCTGTACAGAAAGCATGAAAGACATCTTTAGCAACCGATAAGGCAAGTCGTACGCGAGTATTTTTGGTGGAGACGTTTCGCTGCTGTGAGAAGGTTTCTATATGCACAGATTCACTTCTTTCACCCAACTGATGCTAAATTAGGATTTTTATATGACACTATTAATAAGTTTATGTGTTGACGTGTTAAATGATGAACACATTAATTCCAAAGATAATGTTGAGAGCCTTAGTTTTTCCTGTTGGTATAGTTGAGCCTTCTGGTTGTGTTGTATCAGAATTTATTTCTGAATACCGCATGAGTATACTGACATAGTACTGGACTCCGAGGATGCATCCTTAATTTTAAACTCATTAAAAATCTGGAACTCGTTTTGCAGATGTCGTTTTAAAAACATGAAGGGGAAATCTGTGAAAAAAGGACGAGACTGGATCCTGGAGAAGAAGGAGAGAAGAAGACGACAGGGAAAGTATGTGAATGTTTTAACTTCTTCGCTGAAGTTCACTTTACTTTCACTGAATTCCTCATTTGATGAGCTGACGGTCCTTTTTCTTGCTTTGTGCTTCTGCGCCCACAGGGAGGTTCGAGCTGACACAAAATACACCGGACGTCATCGCAGACCTCGGTTCTAGCTCTGACTCATTAGTCATTAGCTCTCGTCTGAACAACCCCACACAGTTGCCCCTGGAGCTGCAGTGATTGGACTTTTTAGCTCCTAACTACAAGTAAAGGAGATGCAAGTGTCAAATGCTTTTATATTTAGACAAGTATTTGGCAATTTCTTTCCCACAGTTTGTGGTGGCATTCATTTGTGGTTTGGTTTGAAGTAGATGATTGTTTAAGAGTGGTGCCACAGAGCAAAGAAACAAAATGTGGCCTGTGATTTAAACGTTTTTAAATAAAAATGTTATAAAGTGTCCATACGTTTTCCTCAGGTCAACTACTATGTGTGTTGTCAGCTATATTTGCTCAGTTTAAACACATTTTATTTTGTTTTGTGTCTAGTAGATGGAGGAAAGTGAGGGATTATTACATAAGCTTTACTGTTTGAAAATGAATTTAATACTGTAGCTTTAAAGTGAGATAAGGTATCTTATACATTACAAGAAAAGGTGTGTTGCTGGACTTGAAATAATAATAAAAAAAAGTTGAAACTTAATGCCTAAAATATTAAAATGTACATTTTCAGGATTAATTGATGTATTTTTCTCCGGGTTTGTATACACCAGGAGATAAAAACCTGCAAAAAAGAGAAAAAAAGTTCACTTTATGTGCTGTTTTTTATTTTTCATAAGATGCATTTAATCCTACACAATCATTGTAAAACTCTACAAAAGTCATTTCTATCATAAGACTCCTGACTGAAAGTGGTAAACGACTAGCAATCAGCTGGTCTGGATCGGGCTGGGTGCTCAGAATAAGCCCTCACCTCAGCGCATGCGTTACTGTTTTGGTAAAACCGAATCACTTTTTTTATCATTAATTTCATGATGCAACCCTTTAGACCTCAAATTATTTTTATTATTAGCGGTGATATTTCCCTAGAAGTCCAGATCACACTTGGAAAAACTTTTTGGATTATTTTTCTAACATCAAAATCAACATGGTGTAAGTATTGGTATGGAATATTTTATCATATCTTTACTCCTTCAGGACCTTTTTCATCTTCATGTTAAATAAATACATCAAATAGACTATCATCATTTCCCTTACAAAGTTTCAGATCAAATGCGAGCAAATGTTTGAAGTAAAGCTTAAATATTCATGTGAATCATGCAGTACCAGTCTGTGTCGAGAGAGGCCGCTGTTCACTTCGTTAGACTATAAACCACCTGGGCGTTATCTTAACCTGCTCAATCGATAACGAGACCCAATACAACCTCACCATCCCGGCAGACGGATACTCGCTGTCAGTCGTCTCTCCGTTAACTTTTCCAGATGTTATCACTGTAAAAATTAACCAAACAGGGAAACAAACTGCGAAGACGCACTCAAAATAGCCAATTAGTGAATTAGAGGGGGAAGTTGCGGGTGTGTAATGGGTTAATGGCGGAAGGCCTCACCTTTCGTGTGCGTAACCCGGTTCTGTGAAGTGGTCCCTTCATCCAAACCAGAGAGGGGGGGTCGCTGTTCTCTCACCTCGGCCGCATCATCCTGTCGGTCTCCGCCCCGAAGCTCCATCATCGCACATCCAGGAGACGAACTGAGCAGAAGGATTTAACCCAACCATGAAGGACCGCATGCAAGAACTCAGACATGTAAGTTACAGCTCCATCTTTTATCATCGCCATCCGTCTGCTTTTGCGAGGAAGGATGAGTTTTAAGTCGACGCTGCAAGTGTTTTTAGCTGGAAAGCGCTTCCTCCGAGGAAGGTGCGCTGACTGAGCAACAGTTGTGACTGATGGAGGCTAAAATGTGTTGTTGCATCTCAGACAGCGAGCACAGGTCAAGATAAAGGTTTTCTGTGAGTGAAAAATCTGGATAAACTCCGACCAAGACGAGTGAATGCATCTGCTTGAGTAAACAAAAGTCATTTTCTGCTCATCTTCTGAGAACAAAATCACCTAGTCTGTCTGATTTGTAATAGTTTTGGATTAGGTGTCAGTAAATAAACAGGAAGTTATTAAATAGATATTTTTAAAAAAATCAAAATTTTATTTATAAATATAGTGTTTATTTTGTTTCTGTGGGTAAAAGTTGGATTGAAAATTTAATTTCCAGTGTGGGAAATGTTCAACCAGTAAATAATCAACGTGTTTGTTAATCGATCTGACAAAGTGTGTGATTGGGATGTGGAAGTTCATTTCACCTCTTAAATATATCTGCCCTCATGCAACAGGGCCAAAATCTTCTAACCATACAAAGCACATTGTTGACTGATTTTTAAGTGGTGTGAATTTTACTTAGTCATTAGAGGAAAAGTTTATAATTTGGAATAAATCCAACCTATTAAACTGCAGGTGTGTCCAAGCTCATGAGTCCTACTGAACTGAAAACAGAGAGTTTTAAGATAATTTGTAAACTTCCCAAAGTCTAAATGAATGTAAGCAGAAACATAACTGGTGAATTGAGCTTTTTTGTGTGATGGATTTACTCTACTGTGTAAATCAGGGGTCACCAACTCCGGTCCTCGAGGGCTACCATCCGTAAGGTTTTAGTGTTTTCCTGGAACAACACACCAGGTTTAAAAGAAGAGGTTCTCCAACAACATACAGGACTGTCTCAGAAAATATTGTGAAAAAGTTCTTTATTTCCTGTAATGCAATTAAAAAACATGAAATGTCATACATTCTGGATTCATTACAAATCAACTGAGATATTGCAAGCCTTTTATTGTTTCAGTATCGCTGATTATGGCCTACAGCTTAAGAAAACCCAAAAATCCCATCTCAAAATATTAGAATATTTCCTCAGACCAAATAAAAAAAATCATAACAGCATAACAAAATCAAACAATTGAAAATCTCCATTAATGCACTCAGTACTTGGTTGGGAATCCTTTTGCATGGATTACCGCATCAATGCGGCATGGCATGGAGGCAATCAGCCTGTGGCATTGCTGAGGTGTTATGGATGCCCAGGATGCTTCAATAGCAGCCTTTAGCTCATTTGCATTGTTGGGTCTGGTGTCTTTCAGCACCTTCTTCACAATACCCCACATATTCTCTATGGGGTTCAGGTCAGGGGAATTGGCAGGCCAATCGAGGACAGTAATGCCATGGTCAGTACACCAGTTACTGGTGGTTTTGGCACTGTGGGCAGGTGCCAGATCATGCTGGAAAATGAAATCATCATCTCCATAGAGCTTTTCAGCAGACGGAAGCATGTAGTGCTCTAAAATCTCTTGCTACACATCTGCATTCACTCTGGACTTGATGAAACACAGTGGACCAACACCAGCAGCTGGCATGGCTCCCCAAACCATCGCTGACTGTGGGAACTTCACACTGCATTTCAAGCAACCTGGATTTTTTCGCCTCTCCAGCCTTTCTCCAGACTCTGGTGCCTTGACTCCTAAATGAAATACAAAACTTGCTTTTGTCTGAAAAGAGGACTTTGGACTACTCTGCAACTGTCCAGTGCTTCTTTTCCATAGCCCCGGTCAGACGCTTCTTCCGCTGTTTTGAGTTCAGAAGTGGCGTGACCATGGGAATACGGCTATTGTACCCCAGTTCCCTGACACGTCTGTGAGCAGTGGCTTTTGATACCTGGATTCCACCTTCAGTCCGCTGTCTTTGAAGCTCCCCCAAATTCTGGAAGCGGCTCTTCTTCACAATGCTGTTAAGTCTGCGGTCATCTCTCTTGGTTGTGCAGCGTTTCCTGCCACATTTCCCCGTTCAACAGACTTTTTGTGAATGTGCTTTGAAACTGCACTCTGAACAGCCAGCTCTTTGAGAAATTTCTTTTTGTGTCTTACCCTCCTGATGGAGAGTGTCAATGATGGTCCCCTGGACAGCAGTCAGATCAGCAGTCTTCCCCATACTTGTGATTTACTTTACTGACCAAAACTTCAAGGCTCAGGAAACCCTTGCAGGTGTTTCGAGTTAATTAGATGATTCAAGTGATTAGTTGAATAGCCTACTAGCATACTTTTTCATGATATTCTAATATTTTTAGATAGGATATTTGGGGTTTCTTAACCTGTAGGCCATAATCAGCGATATTGAAACAATAAAAGGCTTGCAATATCTCAGTTGATTTGTAATGAATCCAGAATGTATGACATTTCATGTTTTTTAATTGCATTACAGGAAATAAAGAACTTTTTCACAATATTCTAATTTCTGAGACAGTCCTGTATCTTCTGCACCTGCTTTTTAATGAGCCATTGATTTGAATCAGATGTGTTGCGCCAGGAACACACTAAAACCATCTGGGTGGTAGCCCTCCAGCACCGGAGTTGGTGACCCCTGTTTTAGACGCATCCTTTCTCCAACACACCTGAATAAAATAAAAAGCTCGTTAACGGGCCTTTGCAGAGCTGAATGACGTACGCACGAGGACGTTCAGCCATTTAATTCAGGTGTGATGGAAGGGTTACAACTAAAAGTTGCAGGATAGCAGCATTCGAGAACTGGACTTGGGCTCAGCTGGTGTGAATCAACATTACTGTATGTGTGTATTATAATGTCTGTGCAGTAATGTGGCCATTGTCAGATCTGGGTAATTGGTAGTTAAGCTGAGGAAAGTGGGGGAAACAATTTACAGCTTCTCTGTTTACAGTGAAGATCTCACAATGAATTGGCCACAAGGGAAGCAACCCAGGCTTGCCAGTTAGTGTGTTCAAGACAGGCGTGTCTTCATCCTGCCTCCCTGTTTCTTCTGAGACGCAGTTGTACTGAGAGACACTGAGATATCAAATTGCCTCAGCAGCTTCGGCGAGAAAGCTCCAATGATAATTCAGACTTGTCATGCGGGGTCGTCGGCTACGACATGCCAGCTGCTGATTCTATTTTCTTTAATCAGTTTTGATCTTTGCATTCATATCAGAGATACGCAGCTGGAGCAGCTCCAAGCAGATGTACTTCAGGAAATACAAACCAAATAAAAGTGAAGCAAATTAGAAGTTGCAGACAGTTATTTCCCACAAGCACTAAATTAATATTGTTTTCCATATAAAGCCTGAAATTGGAGTTATCTTTAAAAGTCGTGTAGATGTGTTTCTGGGTTACATGGTAGTAAAACGACAACAATACTTGTGTACTTGATTGTTTGGACCAGGGAAAGCTGTACTTGTATTGTGATCTTTTTTTAGGCTTAATATTACATTTTCAATGTTTTATATTTACTTGTGGGAGAATGACGCAGACGTTAAATAAGCGTCTGGTGATTATTCAGTCTGTATTCAGTCTGCAGTTTTTACAATGGAAAATTTGTATCTATATGAGACACTAGAGCTGTAAGAAAATATCGATATATTGTGATATTTTTAAGAGACAACATATCCATATGCAAAAGAACTGTATTGGTCTTTTTATGACCATATTTTTACTTATGAGACAGATTTTAATTTCTTTATTCATCTTGCACACAGAATGTTTTTAAAATAAAATGTTTTTTTTTGTCTATTTTAGAAAAATAGCCCCCCCCCCCATTCTTATTCAGTAAGTTGGGCATTTAGGAGGGTGTGAGTTCCCTTATTATTAAATTCTAGTAAAGAAAATGGCAATTTATCGCCTCCTTTATTGCATCACAATATACTGAAATATATTGTATCGCTACCTCTGTATTGTAATACACATCATATCACCAGATTTTTGCTGATACACACCGCTAGGACGAACATTTGGAGTTTACCTAAACAGCTGTTATACAGCCTGCAGTTGTGCAATTTAACTTTTTTTTTATCTAAATGGAATAAAATTATAATTCTACTGTATTTTTAATTTATCTGCCCAGTGTGGGTAACTTTGATTCCTGTGTGTTTTACTTGTACGAGACTAATGCTGTCTCTAAGTACCACAGCTTTGTTCAATTAAATTCAAGAAATTAATTTTTCTCACATGGATATGCACAAGTAGTGTAAAACAAAGATTTGACAATACAAAACAAAGAAGAATTTAAAAATTTAGTGCCACCATGCTTGAAAAAAAGGAGCAGGAAGAAGAAAAACTTATAATACCTGTCCCTTTAAACATACTAACAGATGGTCTGTCTACACTTAAAAAAAATAAAATACTCATTCTAATTCAACATAAAGCCATCACACATTCATATTTCTCACACATTGTTTACTGTTGCGACTCCTCATCATCGGTAAAATAGATACCATGATTTATAAACTTTGCATGGTGGTAAGATCATTTTCACACAAAAATAACTGCAGCCCCAACCCCCCCTCCCCCCAGCAGCTCTGTGATGACACCAACAAACCTCACATCAGTATGAGAGTGATGGAAAGATACTGGGTTACATAAGCATTAATCTTCCCAGACAAACACAGCATATGAGCAGCAAAAACACTTGAGAGTATTGCAGATTTTCTTGCTTACATCTCGTAGTGTGTTCTTGTCCAGTCACTGCGAGTTTACTCACCCATGTTGCTGTGTGACATTTTGGCAGGAAATTGAGTTTAGCTCATATTCATGTGCGGCTGCAGGTTGTGCTTCAACACCAGCCATATGCACATAAAGCTACTTTATGAGCTCAGCACCTGCTTACCACTCAGCTCTCCCAGTAGCTCATTAGCTAGCCGCCTAGTGCTGCCAGGCTCAATAATAAAACGGTCATGCAACCTTTTCCCTCCCCTCACCTCGTCCCATCACTCCCATTTGGCCTAGCAGTGATTTAGTGACAGATGGTACAGATATGTGTGTCAGTCGCTTTCAAGCTTTGAAACCTGAAGGGAATTGAACTTATGATGTTATTGCAGATTTCACACACCACTGTAAATCTAATGTGAGTTACTTAATTAGTCCAGCATTATGAACATAGCATCTGTAATGGTTTGTTTTACACTAAAACACATTGTTTTATTTTAATTTACTTTATTTTTCTTACAGTTTTCATTTGCCACATAATACGTTTTTCATTGCTTTTTGCTATTTTCCTGTCATTGATTAATCAGACAGCTTCCTCCTCGGTGCAGGTTTGTTTTTCAGTATCGTGTTGGTTCAAGCAGCCCTCTGTGCTTTTGTATGTATACGTTGGGATCTTTATTGTCTCTGCTTGTTGGTGTTTAAGTGACACATTAACTATTAGGATGGATGTGGTGTACCTACTCAGTCTGGAACTCTTGTTTCTTTTAGCAATCAGCCATTTTTCTCTCATTTTCTGTATTCATTTTATTCCAGCCCTTCCCCTTTTGTTGCAGTCCTTCAACCCGTAACTTGATTTTCACTGCTGATGCTGTTTGCTTTGTTGGTGCTAAGGTTTTATGGGCCCTCGTTGAAAGCCTCCTGGCCTCTGTGAAGTCTTTGATCTGTAGTGGACACAATAGCGATCCTCCGGATGTGACCCACAGATTGAAGCTATCTGCAGACTAGCATAAAATGCGTTGTCATTGCTCTGTATTATCAGAAAGGAGCAGACATACTCATAAACATATAATTTATTAACACATGGATGCTGCATAATTGCATTTATGAGCCATGAAATGAGTGTGACCGAGCTGGCATGTCACCAGGGACTTGTCTGTCTTTGCAAATGAGGTGACAGCTGCAATGATATCAAATATCTGTTGGCTGCTTATAATCTTTTTGAAACATGTCCGCAGAGTTATTTCTAGCAGTGAGAATTCCTTATGATCAATATGTTATAATAATCCAGTGACTGGATTCTTATTTATCTTTAGGTGCTGTATGTGAGGCATTTTTAACCAAAATATAGAGATCAGCAGCCTCCAATATGTGGACTAATAAATATCTTTAATATTACAGATTATAATTGTGTAACCCATCGGCTGTGGTATACTGGCTTGCTGTAATCTATGACTGCTAAAATTTAATTTTTAATGTGCTGACTTCCTCTCTAACACTATCTTATAATTGATGACAGTATAGTAATTCTTTTATTAGTGCAAATATTACCTTTTATCATACGTTGCGGTCGTCCTCATTAGCTTTATCTGTCTTTGTACTTAGCCCAGGTGATATTAGCATCATGGCAGTTTGAGGCTAAACCCCCTTTTTAACTGGTGAGAATTGCAACATGAAACATCTGCCACCAGTTCCCCTCTGAAATGTGGCAGCCAGAATTTTCAGAACAGCATCAGAGTCACTCTCAGATGTGAATCTGCTGGTTTGGTCAAAATAAGACACAGCAAATGTCATTTGTTAGAGTAAGGTTATACTGGTACTGCACAGCAATGTGGTAGCTGGCACTGAAATGTAGTTTTTATGTGTTTTGGTATCTTGGCTTTCTCCCACATGAAGAAGCTTGTGGAAGGAAGCCAGAACTTGCATGTTAGGTTAAATAGCAATTCTAAACTGACTCAAGAGACAGCTTACAGAGACTATTGTGTTTTTATTTTTCTGGCACTGCTTTTAAAACTTAATATGACAAAGTTATGTGCAAGTAACAGCCACTTATTTCTAACTTTGATCAGAGCAGTGCTACAATTCATTTAGAGTTATGTCTGTCCATCAGGTAAATGCAACTATTTATTCTCTTGTTTTGGTTTTAAATGATCTGTTTAGATGCTTAAAGCGCATTGCTTTCACCAACCAGTTGCTCTTTCTGACTCTGTCTGCTGGTTGGTACTCAGCTGGTAATGAACAGCTAATTTTAGAGCTTTTTCTGCTAAAATATCTGACAGTTGTGCCTGAAGTGAGAGTGAATCAGGCATCCAAGAAAGTGATGCTGTTTTATTTATGTGAAATTTCCAGACAGATAAAACAGCATCCAAGAAACTGATGCTGTTTTATCTGTCTGGAAATTTCAGATGCAAGTAATCCCTCAGTCATTCCCTCCTGACTTACGCATATAGTCCTACCTTGTGAGCAGGGTGGAGGGTTTTGAAAGGCTTGATTAATTTTTTTGCCAAACTATGTATGCATTTGTAGAGACTGCCTGTGTGTTTGGTGAGAAGTGCAAAGATTTCCCATATGCAACGTTAAAACGGCTGTTTTTTTTCCTCTGCTGTACAGAATGAAACCGTAAAGAAACTTTAAGGCCAACAATACTTCGGTTCTTACTCACCAGTGCACAAACTGTAAAGTTAGTTGGTTATTTTTCTATGCCAATAACTTCGTATCTGTTCTGCATCCTGTCTCTTCTCTGAGCTCCATCCAGACAGATAAATTCAACCTAATCTTGACTCTTGGTTCAGCAGATCATTGTGATTAAAACCTTTGCTGTCAATCTGAAATGAG
The DNA here is from genome assembly GCA_037177515.1 of Pseudomugil tenellus. Classification (NCBI taxonomy): domain Eukaryota; kingdom Metazoa; phylum Chordata; class Actinopteri; order Atheriniformes; family Pseudomugilidae; genus Pseudomugil; species Pseudomugil tenellus. Next base: position 14,398,003 of record JBAMHX010000010.1, on the reverse strand, counting down.
TATTTCAAACATTATTCTACATCATCACTACTTTTATTCATCACCAGCCAGTCCCTGATGCTTTCTAACGTCTTAACAAGGAATAAGGAGAAGAAGCCAATAGAGGCTGTGAAATCTCATTTTCCTGCATCTGATTTGTTGCTAAAGTTCAGAAGAAGCTTTATGACATTTTTTTCACCCTCTCCTGGATCTCTGATCACTAGCCAATTAACGGATGCTGCCTATGCACACAGCCAAAGTGACCAAATATATGCATGCACATCCTCAGATGTGGGTAATTTATACATTCACATCTAAACCCATTAGAAAATTATGAGCTAACAAGACAAAATGTGAGTAAGTATCCATAACTTAGCCTGAAAGGTCACTCATCTCATGCGAGTCTCTGTGGCACAAAGAGATATCGTGGTGAGAGCTGGCAGCTGCAGACATTTAGATTCTGGCCTAAAATTGACTGATATTGATTTGTGCAAAGTCATGCTATTATCACATTGTAAGTCATTATTTAACCTTTCGTATTGCAGCAGTTTGAGAATTTGTATTTATTCATTTTTAAATGGCATCGCTTTGATGATTACATTGTTAAAGGTCAGAAGGATGCAGCGAGGAAGGCAGAAGGGTAGCAGGGAAAGAACAACTGAGAGGGAATATATGAAAATGTACAATATAAAGTTTGAGATGTTGCTCAATCACAGTTAGATGTGAGGAAGGAAACGTGACTACAAGTGAGAAAAAGGTGAGTGAGTCCATGTGTGGGCCTGTCACTGGAATTATTCTAAAACAATAAAAAAAGCTAATTAGGAAGACGACACTGGATTGTCAGGAAAAGAAAGTTAATGTACATGCACACACTTTGTACTGCAGTATTATTTCACTGCTATTGCACCTGAGATAAACCTGAAAGGCTCAAAGGCAGCTCACCCAGTTGTCAGCACTCCTATGTATGACTAAAGCTAATTTCCTTTGGCCTAAAAACATATCTACAGCACGGTGAGGAGAATGGTTATAACAGTCAGACATTTGCATTTTCTGTAATGGTGCTAGTCTGGGTTAGCTGTTAGTACATTTCACATCCATCATCATATCATTTTGTAATGTTTTTTTGCAGATTATTCTTGGCTGTAAAACACATTCCTTAGGAATAGAAGCTGTAATGTCAACATTACCTCCATCTCCCAATAGAAAGGTCCTTTTATTTAAAAATATGTGGATCCAGATGTAGATGCAGACCCTCCTCAAAATGTAATCACTTCTTCCTTTTTTAGTTTCATTTCCTGAAAATATATCTGTCCATAACTATTTGAGTTATGTTGCTGAAAAACAGACTAACCAACAGCTCTGAGACTTTTCTATTTTTATTTTATGTATGTGTGCATTATGTGTTCTCTGTATATAAATATAAATGTGCAAAAGCTTCATGAGCAGAATAAAATTATGCATATTAGTTGTTTTTATTAGTTTCTGTTTATGAAATTCGATTCTCTCTGAATTTTTAAATATTTATTCCTTGAATTTGCTTTTTCAGTTTGACACTTATTTAGTGCTTTTGATAGGTTGCTTTTTAATCTTATGCTACACTTATTGTGATATCAAATGAAGCTTTCTTTATCACTTTATAGTCAAAATAAAAATGTTATTATGTCATCTTTAATTAATACATGATCCATAGTGACTGATAAGAATCAAGAGTCATATAAATTAATGTAGAATGCAATATTATTTATTTTTGACTCAATATTAATGATCAACTCCTGTGTCCTTCTATTCATTGCATTGTTCATTATTTCAGTCTCATTTCAGAGGAACTTTCCAAAGTATTATGCAACAAATTCCCAAATCTAAAAGACTTTTTTCCTTTGCTGCATCCGATTACTGCAAAGTATGTAGATGTTTTTCTTTTTTTTCTTTTCTTTTTCAGTTTTTAGACACCCTTTTGAGGAGATGTTTACTGACACTTGAAAAGATTTTGCTTTAAAATGTTTTAAATGGTTATTGTCAAATTCAGTTTACAGTCTCGGAGGCCAAACTCATGGCAAAAGCAACAAAGGAAGAATAATGAGCGGACGGGACATTTCTTTACTTTAATCCATTTATTGTACTGACGTCTTACAACAAGCCCACAAGAATGAGTAAAACTGCCTGCTTATATAGCCCAGCTTTATTGGACTATACCATCCACCCAGGTTTACCCAACAGCTATATACAAAGAAATAACAAGAATATTTACATTAAGATTTTACAAAAACTATACATCTATTTACATAAACTCAAACTACTACATAAACAATCAAACTAACTCATACAATCAATAATCAACCGGACCTGTAGTAGATAATTCCATTAAACTCCCCCTTAACCTATTTCAAACCTCGAGATCCCTCCTCCCTGAACCAATTAAAGGCACATGAAACCCTGGGGACATCTTTTGTCCACGCACCACTCCTGGGGAAAGAAAAAGCTCACTACTTTCTTTAAAACCACAGTGAACTGTTCATAGTTTCTTAGCCAAACCAGTCAATTCTATCCTTTGCTTTACAGGTGATCACCACATGGAAGAATCTGGCTTCTGCTATCAAATAAACTTCACGCAACATTAACCAATAAATTAATTATCAATTAACCGTAGCTGTGTTATCTTTACATAAATCTTCAAGTCCAGTTAAAATATCTACTACTCAATCTTTTCGTTATGAGTGTACACTGAGGAACAACGGCTCGTTGTGACAGTTATTTAAACAAATGTGCATTATTGTTTATTTTTTGTTTGTCTGTTTTGTTTTTCTCAAGTTATTTCTGGCACTTGCCATGGCAACATAGAAAATAAGAGTTTATTCAGAAGCCTGTTCTTTAAGATGCACTTTTCAGAGGAAGGAGCACAGGTCTGCCACCTAAATGACTTAGATTTTCAGATGTTGCGCACATCATTTCAGAAATGATCAATTCTGTTAGATGGCTTGTCTTCACGATGATGTATTTGCCATGGCAACCGAAGGCGCCATCTTTGTCTAGGGTAAACAACTCGTTAGTGTCATTCAGTTATATTTGTTTGGCTCACTATAGGTTGGTTTAAATTCTTTAAATTTATATTTACTTATTCCACATGAGGTTTTCATGTTAGTATCATGTACCAGCAAATGAAATCACACAATATAAGGATGTTACGGAAGCGTTTGGCCGTCACAACCATCAAAAAATACTGGACCAATTTCTCATTTTAATGAAAAACATATCTCATTATAATGTGACAGATTCTGATTTAACAAGATTTTAAACTCATTAAATCGAGAAATTTGAACAAGATGGTTTCTTATTATAACGAGATGTATAACCCTAACCCTAGTTTCAACAAGGTTAATATAATGAGTTATCTTTTTTCCGGTGTGGAAATGCGTTCCTCCGACAGATTTCGACTTATTAAAACGCACCCCTCTTCATCTTCTCACTATTCCCTCCGGACCAGAATCAAAAGTTCCCCAAAAAGCGATGTTACGGTTAAAAAATATCACGTTATGATGAGATAACTGTATCACTTAGATGAGGAAATATATGGTAGGCCTATATGGTTTTACGATCCATTAGCAGGGCCTAAATACGGCCGGTCTGACTCGTAATTAGGAGGTCTTGGGTTCTTTGCAGTCCTAATGTTATTATTAAGTTAATATATTATTATGTATAGAGTATCACTGAATGTGCACTTACCGGATGTAAAATAAAGGCCACAGTCGTAGGTATAGTTGGACTTTGGTTGCCACAACTTTTTAACCATCACCATTACGTCCGATCATATTTGGCATCTGTTGATGGCGCTCAGCAGCTTATCTCTCCTGACTCCACTTAACGGTATACGATGGTACTTGGTCTTGAACCGCTTGTTTTTTAAAAAAGTAGCTGTGCAGCCGACCACAAACACGATTTTACCATGTCTCCTCTGTAGTGTCGCTAGGGTATGTTTCCACCACGCTAAGATGGCGAGCTGCATTGCTATGTAATTATGTCAAAATGTCCCAGATGTCCGTCTAAGAGAATACACATTTGCTCATTTTAGACCTATATTTCTATTTGTTTTGAAAACCACTAATATGTTGGAATATTTGTGTGGAGTGGCTGTGAAATGTAATCAATCACCTGCATGTTATGTGTATTGTAGGACAACATATTAGGAAAACATGCAAAATCATATTGCGATAATGAAATGACTTGCAAAGAAATACTTGTCAATTATTCAATAATTCAGAGTTACTGGATTACTTGCAGATTCAAGACATTACCAACAGGCCTGTGTGGAGAGCTAGTGCACATGGAATAACCAACCACAGTGGGGGTTTGTTTTCTCTTGTAGTTGGTGTATGCGGTGAATGATGAAGGCTTGTTGATTTCCTCTGTTGCTCTTGTAATAGAGAGGAGACAGCAGTAATGGGAAAGGAGCTGAATGAGTTTAACAGATGGCTGGTCTTCTCCTGGATCAATCTATCATTCCCCGGGTCCTCTCATCAGCCTTACTGGTCTCCGGTTGTGTGATTACTCTGACTTGATTGCCTTACACTGTGTCCTTCTACTCTAACAGCCACTCAGTCAGTCAGCCATCAGCTTCGGCATTGTCCCGCTGCTGCTAATGGTCCATATTTATCCAAAAATGGAAAATTACATTAAATGATATGCAAGATTGCTTTCAACCTGTATTAACTCTAAAATGTGCTTGCTCTTCATACTATTCATTTCATTTATTTAATAAACTTAACTTGTGCTAAAAAGAAAACTGTTCTGAATGTATGCACATACACACACACACCACTTAAATGCTATTTTTGGTTAAAAGTCTTTGACTACATTTCCATTCTACTGTTGTCGAAATGAAAATATTTTTTAATGATTTGGATGTTTGTTACATTTCGTCCCACTTCTGAACTCCTGCATTTCTTATGACTTTTATTTCCATCGATGTAATATTTTTTTCCTCACTTACTGATAGTCTTGGCCTTATTTGCCAAAGTTTTATGAAACCCATCTCTGATATTTTTCTCATTGTTAAAAAGAACAGAAAATAGGTAAAATGAAATGTATTTTCCCTTCTTATGGCTGAAATCAGCCTCAGTCAATGTAGGAGTGAACATGGTTATTGTATTTTTATTATATGCTTCTTTGTCAAAACTTTGGGCCAAATGCATAAAATTCATTCAGAGCAATGACTAAAACTGTATGTTTGCTCAAAGCCGTACATGTACGTAAACATTATTTGTATCAACTTTCTAAAACGATCCACACAAGTTCTTTTGCATACATTGTACTCTAATTTGCAAACTAATTTTCCACTGCCATCCTTTTTTCACATACCTGTATTTGATCTATATTTGAAAAAATTCTCGGCTTCATAAACTAAAAGGAAAAGTTCCTTAATGGAAATTATAAATACAGATCCTCAAGTTGATGTTGAAGGAAATGAGCAGATACATGGGTTACAGCTCATTTCCCCTTTTAAAATGTAATTTAAAATGCATGGATACAGTTCTTATTCTTCCTGTTTTATACCCACCATTCACCATAGAGCCCCTCGTGCTTTTATTGCCGACACAAACTCAACAGGCAAAATGGCTGCATTAGCAGAAAAATGATAATTTGTCTTTTGCTTGTTGGAATTGTCACAGGTCTCTGTCAAGCAGCAAGTGCTGGAAGCTTCACACGGATTAAGTGAAATTGCTGGAATTCCACCTTTAGAAAATTATTTCAGGGAAAAATAAACAGTGCTAAAAGGTCTAGAAAAATGTATCTCAATATTTGTAGTCTTTAAAACGTCAAATAAAAGTTTGGCCTTGTGAAAAGAGCTTGTTGTTAATACTGCAGAGGTCTGTAATTACTAAAATGTATTTGGGTTTTTGCTTCTTTGAGTGCCACAGAGGGTACATTTCAGAAATGAGTTTCAATCAATGCACACAGCAAGAAGAGAGTAGAAAGCAGCAAAATAATCAACACACTTGACATGTTTTTATCTCACAATTAATTGTTGCAGATATTTCCAAAATATCTGTTCTTTGCATCGGGAAAATGTCCAGCTGACTGGATAACTGATGGCCCTTTTCTTTCTTGCTTTAAAAAAATAAATAAAAAAAATTCACTTGCTGACGCTACTGATGTGCTCAAGTCACCATAGACTTAACTGGTGTCCCCATCAGACTTGTTTATTAAGTAGAGTTGCTAAAAAAAACTCAAAAAAGACACCTGTGCCGTGAATTTGACTTTAATGAGTGATGAGCTCCCTCAAAAAAGCAGTTGAATGTTTGCATGTATACTGGGAGAAAGATGACCAGTTAAATGAAGATAGTTTTAACTGATCCACTTTGCATGTAATTACACCAACTACGACGTCCTTTGACAACCAAACAGGAATCAGATAGGTTCCCATCTCTCTGATAGCGGGGTCATAACTGAGTCACACTGCCAACACATCACCAAATCTACAACAGAATAGCTAGAAATGAATAAACAATCATTTAAATAATAAAAGATTCATATGTTGCCATGGCCAAGTCAGAGTATTAATTTTGTCCCAGTTGAAGCATTGGTACTTCATAAAATCATTACAACTTATACTTTCAATGTTTTTAATAGAATAACCTTATTTTCTCAGCTTCATGAACACAACCTGATAGTGTGAGGTCATCGCTCATGTTCTCATGGTGACAGTGTTGTCCATTTACAGTACAGGCATACTGGACTGGTTAGCTGTAGCTTTCAGACAAACCAGTTACCAACCAGTGAATTTTCCTGTTTTAGTGTTCATAACATCCTGCCTTAACATGATGCTTTCTGGTATAAAAAGAGAATAAGAGAATTATGTGGATGAGCTGGCTTAAATAAATTGAAGCATTGTTTAACTTGTTATGTGATAACTTAAGATTGAGACAGAATGTATTTTTGCTTTTATATGTGACTGGGATACCTGGATAATGCATGGAAAACTCAGCAGCTGCAGCTGGTGTATGAAAGCACCTCATCTCCTTTATCTACACACCAAAGAGATTCACCGACTGAAGCAGAAAGACTTTGCAAATGAAGTCCAGAAACATATGCAACGCTCTTTTTCTGTTTGTGTACTGTAAGAAATATGAATAAATAATCAAATATTTGTGTAGATGTGTGTACAAGTCTGTGTGCACACATCCTTAGTAATGAATGTTACCTAGCTGTTTTGTTCTAACACTTCCTATGCAGTATATATTTCCTTCCTTTGCAGTATATATTTTTCAGGCGACACATATATTTTTTTCAGGCGACACATATAATTCTTTTCTAATGGGACTCTAGAAAACTACTTACATGTAATTATACATGAAACAGAAACACCGGCTACAGCACACAGCTTATTTCTGGCTTTCTTCCACATATTTCTGATTATAATTATTATTATCACATTAGCTAACTTTATAGGACAAGTGTTGTATGCACAATTTGTCCATCTTTTTTTACTAACTCTGATTCCAACACATTGAATTCCTGCATTTTACACTTGAAAATCTTTTAGTAATTGTTGCAAAGTTTTTCTGTGCTTTTCTTTTAAGAACCTTTTATTTTTACAGCCTGCTCTCTATGCCTGTTTTATCTCTCACTCCTCCACTCCTTGACCACATTTCCTCTTCATCCTTCTGTGTACACTGGATGTACAGACACACTGTCTTTATGGTGGGACTTCCTGCTGGCGCGGTGCCTAGAACAGCTCTAATCTAATAAACAGAATAATCAGGCCACTTCTGCACCACAGGGGGGTGAAGAGTGTATGCCTCAGAGGCAGAGGGCATCGACAGGTTAGAGTCCAACAAGGGCTGGCTTTTACAGACCCAAGTCTCTCTGCATTCTTGCCTTCTGTTGTGTATTACCAGTGTGTCAGCTGTAATGTGAATGCATGTTTGTGTATCTGGCTCAGAGCTTCTGTTGGTTTTGGACAGTCAGATCTGTAGGCTGAGTAAAGACTGCAGCTCTGATCTTAAGATCTGGGTGAGTGGTGGAGGTTTGGGGTGCTGTTTTCCTCTCTCTGCAAGAGGTATAATATACTTCTGTGGACACTGAACATTACTGGGGTTCTTAGTCTATTCCGATTTCTTACTTTTTGTTTTCTTCATCAAACTGCTGCGTGTTCTTCTTCAGACACACTTTTGCGAACAGCAAACGTCTTGAATTGATGTACTAAATACTTTTTCTATGAGCTTAAATGGAAGGCAGTTGCACTTCTGGCAGAGTTTGGAGGGAAAAAAAGTCTTGACAATATCACATACAAAAAGAAAAATCTGTGACTGAACTTTGTATTCAAAACCAGTTTAATATGATGCATTTCTGGAATATATTTTAACAAGCTTACAAGCCTTTTCTGTGGTTCAAGATTTGATTGGCATCATTTTTGAACTGTCGTACCATACGGTCTACATAGCGTACACTCTGATAATTATCCGAGGTCGGGTCTTGAGGGCAGCAGCATTTTAAACTTTAGTATTAGCTAAAACAATCAGTATTAGCTGAACAATCCATTGTTATTCTAGACATAAAGATGAAAAACTAACTGGAAATATCCTAAATTCATTCCATTAAATATCAGTTAGCAATGTTTTTAATAATGTTTGCCCTTTTATCCCTTTAACACTTAATGTATCATATGCATTAATAGTTAGTTCAATGTATGCATTATACTTATATATCAACATACATGTCAAATATGTATTATACTGCACAGTGGTGTAATGGTTAGCAGCCGTCTCTGAAGGCCTTTATGTGCAGATAATACATGTTCTTCCCTCCATTTATTTGGGCTGCTTCCCACACTCTAAATACATACATGCTATGTTTATCACTTTAAGTTCTTCCTAAAAGTAAGAATGAGTGGGAATGGTTGCTTGTTGGTCCTGTGATGGACTGCTGCGTTAGGCTCCCGTTTCCGTGATACTCTGAATTTAACTTAGCAGTATAGAAATTATGAATGACTAATACCGTTTCTGGAACTTACAGAAATGTAGGAAAATAAATGAATCATATCATATTATAACATGCTTTTATCGTAAAACATGTCGGGCTATAACAGGATTGTTTATTGTAAAAATGTAACACTGATTAAGGTGTAAGAGGATAGTTTATTATAAAAACATGAAACATAAAATGTTGACATTTTTCTCTCAATGCACAAACTCAGTTTGCTAATGTAACAGATCAGAAAAATGCCTTATTTACTAAACCTTGTTAGGTGAACATCCTGGGCTGAGACATGGTGCGACTTTGCTTGTTATACTGAGGATGGCACGGTGATAATGGTAGCAAATCAGAACCACACCTATAGATATACCGAAGCCTTTTCTGCATTACATACTGAATATATGTGGGTGCTTGTCATGATCACAAAGTTTACACTTATATATACACTTATATATACAGCTTTGCTTAATGACACTATCGGTTACATTATCATTATAAGCTAATCACAAAGCTAAAATACTGTGTAAAATCAGCTGATTTAATCTGTGACAGCAGCTAATGTCTCCATAAGCTGTCAGTGTGCTTTACCTTGGGTAAAAGGGAGCTGCTATTATTGCTTTTTCATGCAAAAGCAAGATGCAATCTGTTAATTCCACTTTATAGTCACCACCTCTTGTTTGTGCTGAATTTTACCAGGGTTTTTTTTTTCTCCCTTGTACTTTGTACTATGACTTTTTTTGTATTTGCTTAGCTGCACTCTTGTATGCAGATGGTTAAACAGTTGAGAGAGCATCCAAGTTTAAATTGTGCTTCTGCTTGTTTTAATATTGGACAAGACAAGCAAAAAAAAAAAAAAAACTTTGCCAAGGGACCAAGCTCTGTAGGTCGGGTCACATCTGAGCCACCAGGCTTGAAGAGATTTATCTCTGTTTTCTTTTCATTCATATATAAAAAGTTAAATGTCATCAATGCTTTAACATCCTAAAGGCAATCTAAAAGAGGTTTCACCAACCATCTTTTGACCTAGTGGGATATATATGCCATGTATTGTGAAAATGTCTTGATTTGTTCACAATTATTAACAAATAGTTTAAGCCAACAATTACTATTTTGTTTCATGTCTCGTGTAAGATAATAAACAAGAATAAAAACAATAAAAATGCACAGATAAATGCAGCAATGCTGCAGCACAAAGTCAACCATAGCTCTGAGTTTTGTGAAAGTTTGAGCAGTTTAACAGGAATATAAACATAGTGGCATATTGCTCATCCAGCATATTAGATACAAAGCTTTGTGTCTTCTATTTAAAATGTACTCATATTGGGGCCTTTTAACTGCCTGAGTGTAAAATTCATAAATATTAATTTACCCCTGTGGTGTTTAGATACTTATCAGAGAGTTTTACCTGTTGTTTCAGATACTTTGACACTTTTAGAACTGTGATCTAATGCAGTCACAAAAGCACTTGAGTAGCAGATTCTTGTTCATGCTGCCCTGAAATATTTTGATATGATAAATGAGGCGCTTCAGGCTGAAAATGATCGAAATTGCACACTGCTGTTACAACATTGATAAGGAAATGGATCTCATAAGCCACTAATGGGGCACTGAGTTAGTCTGACAGTGAATTGATGAATGAGATGAAGCCACATGAGATCCTGTTAATGCAGTATAATGGTTGATATGCGATTAGTAATAAGCATTCATTTCAGGATGAATCACAGCCTAGATGATGGCAAGTTGGACATTTTTGTTTGTTGCTTTTGTGTTTTGCTTTCAAAATGAACTTAGTTTAGCTGGTGAGAATGTTTAATTCATACTGTGATGAATATGTCATTTTGCAGCACTTAATTGTAATCACAGGTTTCAGTCTTTTAGAGAGAATTTTCAAGTAGCTGTTCTGTTCCTTGATTTTGGAGCCACAATGATTTGCTTCCTGTTTGCTTTTAAATAAAACATTGCCCATGTCGTGTTCCAGTTTTATGAGACTCACTTCTTCAACAGATCCTAACCAGCTGTCTTAAACCTGTTAATATCTTAAAGTTATTCTACTGTATATGTATATGCTTTGTCATTTACATGATAATATTTAGTAAATTAGAATATTTCAAGCCAAGGGGGTTCTTAATGTCCCAACTGACTGAGATGCATCTCATCTGATCTTATCCGATGAGGGATATTTATTCACCAAGAGCAGTTAAAAAAAAACATTTAAAGCCCAATATTGCAACAACAGTTGTGTCTATGTGTTAATGTAAACCAGTAATAAAAGCTTGCATGTGTGTAAAGGTAGAGGTGTAAAAAGGCAAGACTCTGTCTGCCCCCAGGTCCTAATTAAATAATAACCGGCTAATCACTTGAGCTGTGACTCTAATTACAAGTGTCATTAAGTGCTCCTTGTGTCTAATCAGCTGATAGGTGGAGGTTTGGAGAAAGTTGATATTGTTCCAGTTAACCTTGAATTATGCTAACGCAATCTTACATGATCCCGCCATTAGCAGAGCTAATAGAAATTATGATTGTGTGTGCTTTATTAAAAGGACTCATGTTTGTGTAACTTTCTTTGGTCGTTACTAAATTTGTGTGTTTGTGTTTGTCCAGGGGAAGGAGACAGCAGAGGAAGAGGATGAAGTTGCTGTGGGCATGGATAAAGGCTTTATGGATGAATTCTTTGAGCAGGTTTGGTTCTGCGCTTTTCTATTTCTTATTCTTTCCATCTCTTCATCTCTATATTGCCTTCATAGAGCAACAGGTTTGTAGCACGATAATAATGTGCTGAAGTGATTTGTAACATCATGATCTTGTTGGATCTCACTCCGTTTCTGACATTGAATCAAATTGGTTTGGTTTTTGCAGAGAGCTGAAATCAGCCACATGCAGCTGGTTTGCATCGATTTGATTCATAGCTATTGGATTTATTGCATTTAAAAGGATTTTGGATTCAATGCATCACATAAGTATTCACCTCATCCAGCTCATTTTCACTTATTTCACTCAATTTAGTGGATTACAGATACCTCTTGCACAGAGCTTGTGTACATCTGCATTCTTGTTTGCATCTAAGAGTATTTCCATCTATGTGCACATAAGGACACAAGCTGAGAGAACCCCATTTCTCCGGAGCTGCAGTTGGCATCTCTGGAGAGATGGAGACCTGCTGTGAACCATTAGTCATAAAACGGCAGGCGGACCTTACTTTGTGATTCGTTTTGCTGTGTATAAAATAGCCTCTGAAAAAACCTTTTTAATAGATCTGATACCCTACAGTGAGCTTAAAATGATGAATGTAGAATTGTTCACATTTAGACAGTAAAAACCCTGTTTCATTGGGATATCATTTAAAATGTAAATAAAAACAGAATACAGTGATTTGCAACCATTTTAGAACCTTTTTGCAATTGAATACAAAACATAGACACAACATTTAATAATTAATCTGAATTGTGTAGTTTTTTTTTTTTTTTGTTTTATTGTTGGAAAAATCAGGATTGGGTCTCTGCTTTTTGCGGATGATGTGGTTCTGTTGGCTTCGTCGGGCCGTGACCTCCAGCTCTCGCTGGAGCGATT
>JBAMHX010000010.1:14358617-14370970 GCA_037177515.1 Pseudomugil tenellus | reverse complement strand
AAAAAGCTCAGCATCCTATTCAGCATAACAACATATGCAGACTAGCATACCTTGAAAAAAACAACACCTCAACATAACCTTGGACATGTGTCCAAGACTAAATATTCACAAATACAATAAAGGTCAAGCTCACAAAGATAGCCTATAAACATCTTCAACCACCATCTGACCGTTAGATTTTGAAAGCAGCATGAAGTCATGGTGTGGGTTAAAGCTCTGATAAATAATAATAGTAATAATTAAAACAATAAAATTTATTTTTGCTGGGCCTTTCAGACTCTCAAGTACATGTCACCACATTAAAAATAACAACATTAAAAGTCAGTCACAAAAAATGCACATATGGAAAGCCATTACAAAACTGGGTGAATGGCAGGGTAAATTTCCAGAATAGTGGTTACGAGGCTAGATTTTAAGATGGGTTTGATGATCTAGATTACATTGTTATTTAATTGGAAAGATTCAAAGTAACTGTTGCATCACCATGTTAACTCAATGTAACTCTGAAACTTAGTGAAGGCACAATTAACCCTTTAACCACCGACCTAAGAACAAATGGGCAGAAAAGTCCAATTTTTAACAAAATGTAAAAAAAATAATCTAATTTGTATATATTTTTCACAATTTATTACCATTTAATAGACAGGAAATACTGTAGTGTATTTTTCTGCTTTCCTTCACTCACCAGGAGGCATGAAACCAGTATCATCTGGTGTACAACAGAGTTTTGAGTAATGTTTCTAACATAAAGTCATAAAAACTGTCTCAGAAACTGTATTTATCATATATATATATGATAGGCGTTATAGGGTTAGCTAAAGCACTAAGATCTGTAGTGGCAGACAAAAGGAGGTATTCACCACTTTTCTGTTATGAGACTTGGTGTCACTATGACTCCTGGTGCTCCTGGAAGCTAGGTTTTTCATTTTGGGTCTTTGCTAACTAGCATGCATGACAGTCTATTTTAGAAGTGTGATTTGATTTGATATATTCATTCAAATGTCTTCAGGGACGAAATGTGCTGTTGTTGGACACATACACAACTCGTAGAAACGTAAAGATTTATGAATGTAGAATGTTACAGCCATAAAGTCCCTTGCAAGAGGATGCAGAAAGATGAGGCAATTTCACAATAGCTCACAGTGCTGAAGTTAAAACATCCACCTAAGATGTTCTTCATCTGCTCATATTATTTCGTTGATCATAAACCGACAGAGCTGCATCCAGATCCAGAATTATATCTGGACTATGATCGATCACTAGCAAATTAGAGACAAAGGCTAACTAGATACCATTCTAGATACCATACCTGAGCCTCGTATGTACTCTGATTATTAGTGCATGTTAGTTCATGAGGTATCTTTTATTTTGTACTTTTTCAAACAATCATGCAAAAACAGTCCATGGTTTTGATTGCATTCTCTGTCATCATTACCCACGGCAGATGTTTAGATTTGTTGGTGCGTTGACTTGGCTTAATTTCAGCTTTAAAGGCAGCAAATCTTCCCTTATTTCTACATGATAATTTCTCTATTTTTCCGTAAAGTTACAAGCCTCTGCATTTATGGAGTTAATCGCCATCAGCACCCGCACCAAAAACAAAGTAATTTACGATGATAACGTAGCTAACGTGGCCATTGTTTGAGTAACGGAAACATTATTTTTAAGATTTTTATGAAGAAAGTATTACGCTTTAAAACTCTACTAGTTAATCATTATTGTTAATGTAGATGGAAAGAGGAAAGCAAGTTCCACTTAATTCACACAGTGGATCACAGGAGCGATTATCCAAGACAGAGGTGGATACTATTCTGCTTTCCTGTCTGCAGAAATGTTCAACACAGATAGATGGTATTAACTGCATTCTGTAGAAAGATGGAAAGGTTTTAGGGGCTTTGAACTTTCCCTGCTTTTGTCAACAAAGACATTTTTACATTTATTCTTTCAAGTTTCTACTTGAACTTGGCTTAAAGGCACCTGAGAAACTGTCAGACATACTGAACAGGAAAGCAAGTGGAGCTTAATCAAAACTTTGTCTCTTCTGAGGTGGACTTAGTGGACTTTTAAAAAGAATGTTTACTCTTTTATTTATTATCAGTGTGTGGAAACATGGCTGGGATAACATTTCCATATTGAGACTGTGTCCCATGGTTTGTTTTTATGTATTGGATTAGATTATTTATTTATTTTTTTATTTATTTTAATATGCTGTTCCTTGGGTTTTAAATAGCTTGTTTTAAGTAGTCTAATTAGGTTAATTGACAGCAGATTACAATAATTTCTCTCGTGGGTTATCAGAAACCTTTTAAAAGAAGGTGTGACAGCAAGAGGAAAGAGGACAGAATGGAGAATGGCTGAGGGAGGCTGTAGTTCGGGTGGTAAGACCAGTTGTCTGTCAACCAGAAGGTTGACCTAAAAAATGTAATCACTTTGAATAAAAGTATCTGCAAAATGGCTGTAATGTAATGTAGGATGAGACACTCTTCATGAAAGTGGAAAAAATCCCTGAGTGATGCCTCAGGCGCTACAATAGAAAGGGAGGCGTGTAGAATGGAGTTCAACCATCAGGACTGAAGAAGGGCACGAGATTCTTCTGGTGTTGCAAGTAATGAAAGAGTGTAGATAAAAGAGAGATTTGGATGTAATAGACAGATCACGAGAGGCGACCTGGGTCCAAGGAAGCAACAACTGCGTCAGAGAGGCTGGGTCTCACTGAGAGGTGATGATACTAGAGGGCCAGCTGACCGCAGTGGGCTGGAGGTTAATTAAACTTATAATAGCATTTTGCACAATTTACCTGGACATGTAGTTACTGCAAGATTATTATGTGTAGAGGGTGTGCGAGACACAGTGAGTGAAGAGGCACACTTTCTGTATGTAGATACTAAATGACAGCACTTAATCACTGACATCCATTATAAACCAATAAAAAACAATTAAATTCATCTTATTTCTTTTTAATCACTATCTTATTGTATCTGGGGAGATGATTCAAATCTTAAACACACGCAACTGTCCCAGACCTGCTTCACTGCTGTGGCATCAGATATATTCTGTGACTCACTATGAAACAGAAACAAGCTGTGTTTACATTACTCCTTCAGTCGCACAAAATGTAAATATTGCGATAAAAATGTATATAGGCCTAAAGGAAAAACTTACATTTATAAAAATTTCTTAAATAGAGCTGTAATGAGATTGTTTTTCAGACATGCAAATTCAGACAAATATTGTAGAAGTGTAATAAAACCACTGTAAATACTTACATGTCATTTTATGCACTGAAGTTAAATTTCACATAAAAATGGAGGGGTATGGATGTAAGTAGGAGGAGACTGTCAAGTTCAGTTTACAGTCTCGGAGGCCAAACTCATGGCGAAAGCAACAAAGGAAGAATAATGAGCGGACGGGACATTTCTTTACTTTAATCCATTTATTGTACTGACGTCTTACAACAAGCCCACAAGAATGAGTAAAACTGCCTGCTTATATAGCCCAGCTTTATTGGACTATACCATCCACCCAGGTTTACCCAACAGCTATATACAAAGAAATAACAAGAATATTTACATTAAGATTTTACAAAAACTATACATCTATTTATATAAACTCAAACTACTACATAAACAATCAAACTAACTCATACAATCAATAATCAACCGGACCTATAGAAGATAATTCCATTAAACTCCCCCTTAACCTATTTCAAACCTTGAGATCCCTTGAGATCTTAGCCAAACCAGTCATTTCTATCCTTTGCTTTACAGGTGATCACCACATGGAAGAATCTGGCTTCTGTTATCAAATAACCTTCACACAACCTTAACCAATAAATTAATTATCAATTAACCGTACCTGTGTCATCTTTACATAAATCTTCAAGTCAAGTTAAAATATCTACTAATCAAACTCTGCATTATGAGTGTACAGTGAGGAACAACGGCTCGTTGTGACAGAGATGCAAATGTTTTTATAAAGCCCTTTTGTGTTGTTTGGTCCAATATGGAACTCAAATCAGGGGTGTGTGTAGTTGCAAAAAAAATTATACTAACCTTGTTTACCAAAATGTATGTATTTGCTTGGTACAAACAAAGATACATTTGTCTGGAAAACGAATAAACGAGTGAACAAATAAAAAATGAAATGAATACTTTATTGATTTTATGTATGTATTTTGAGTGGAAAAAGAGGGGCAGATAGCTTCTTGGTATGAAAACTTGCCAACAGTTCGGTAGTTAAAGCTACCAGTTATTCAATAGTGTTCTCACAATGTTTCTGCAGTACAGTAAATGTCAGTCATGTTTAAAGGATGAGCCCAACTTCTATGTTAAACAGACATCTGGACTCTAGACGATCAATAACCAGAACAAATACACACACAAAAAACTGGTAATACATTTACAGAGAGAGCAGAGGGAGACACAGACGGCCTGTGTGTTGAGAACAACAATAAATAGTTAAAAGATGGAGATTTAGATGGCAGCAATTGACCCGGCATTAACGAGAGGAAAGAGAAGAATCTTTCAGATGACTCTGTACTCGGACATAACAACACACAGTGTGTTGTTATGATGATGGTCTCTTGACTGCTGATAAGGATGATAGATGTTTTTGATGTAGAACTAAGGGTCACGTGGGAAGCTTAATAAAGGAACTGATCCTGATGCTTTATTTCAGTCCTGCTGATGCGTGATATATTTTCATTTCTGCAGTTAGTGATGAAGATAAGCACAATTTTGATCAAAAGACATGAAGGGAAAAGTTAAATCAGATGTGGTGTATTATGAGAGGAAGTTGAAATTGTTGGAATCAGAGTACTGTATGAAAAATGCTGAAACTTTCAGTGCAAGATGATTTATGTCTACTTTATGTTGTATAATCATAACAGAGATGATAGAATAAAGGTACAGCTGAAGTTTTACAACAGTAATGCTGCATTTGCATTAATATATTTGCTTTCTTAGTAAAATGACATTAACAAAACTCTCCCAGCTTAAGCAGCTGAGCTAATTTAGCGTACCAGACACACGTAGATTTGTCCAGAGAAAGCAAAATCTTCCCACCAGCACCAGTATAACACACTAATTACTACATTAATCTTAGTCCAATTTTAGGAAAATCAAAAAGAAACAAGAACAAAGGTCAAAACACTGTTTACCCTGGTTATATACCAGACTACTCATTGGTCAGAAATAGTTGTTTGGCAACCAGCAGAAGCTCCTGGGCTTCTGTCCATATAACATTTTGGGTTTAGTTTAGTTTTGTTTTACAGAAAATTGCTGGCAGGCTACTTGGTAGCTATTTGTTTGAGTGCTTTGTTAAAAAAAAACCAAAACAAAATAAAAACCACATAGCTCACAACAGGCATATTTTACATCTTTCACAACAACCAATCACATCAAAGGCCAGGTCTGCTAAGAACCCAGTTTGCATGTAATAATTTGCGTATGGAATTTAGTTTTGCGGGTGGGGCTGAACCACAGTTTGCGAGTAATTTACTATGAATGATTACATTAATGGCAGTGAGTGCAAACGTTTTGTTTAAAATGAGAGTTTTGTGCGTTTCGTGGTTTGCAGCAGCAGAGTTTGGAGTCAAAGGGCGAAAGAAATTTTAACCCTATGGCATTAGATGTGTTGGTTGATAAAGCAAACATTTAAATGGCCTTCAGCAAATAAATCTGTCACACAAAGAGACACTGAATGGGAACAAATTTATGAAAAATGTAATGCTGGTAAAACAATGTGAATGGTTGATGACGTTAAACAGGATTTAAAAAAAGCCTCCATGATCACCGTCATCCCGAAGGCTTCTGCAAAATTGTGAGACTTTTGCCAAATAAACTCAGACTTTTTCTTCTTTTCAAGTTTTTTGTCATCTCTTCTAAGCTTTCTCTGTTTAATAGCCAGACTAACAACAATTTGAAACTTGTTTCTTCCTCTTTATTTATCTTCTTTTATCTACTTCTAACTTGTAAGTAAAACTAACAGACCACGGATTACCACAAAAACAAATAAAAATAATTATGATGGAATGCATTTTCGACATAACTTTTTTTTGTCTGATGTGCTCATACTGGCCCACTATCTTTCACATCTTTTCTTGCTTTGTAGTGCCTCTCTGCTCTCCTTCCCTCTGTCACTTTGAAACAATTTGAAGCTGCTGAGAAGACCAACTGCACACATCGCCATAGCAACACAGTCTTAATGATGGCAACAAGCGTGACCTGAAGATTCCGTTTGAGAGCGTCTGGAGAGGGATGGAGTGTGAAGCCACAGCTCAATTGACTCCTCAGTTTTGCCCTCTAATTTGCTTTCCTCTCACTTCCATCTACTTATTCATCTCTGACAGCATTTTTCCTCTTTTCACACAGCAAATAATGAAGCTGAATAGATACTTGAACGGACAGGTTAGCCTCCTCTGTTTGACAAGCGCGAGAGGAAAATTTAATCTAACTGCTGAAATGACACACCACACATATTAACGCATACTTTTTTTCATTGTTTTCTTGATGAAGCTGTAAGCAGCCCTCGTGAAACGGGTTACTGCAGGTTTCTATGGTTACAGAGAAATGAAGGATATACTGTTCCAAAATTTCACACATCTGAGTGTAGAACTAGTGCGCAAAGATTGAGCTCAGCTGGAAAAGAAATATAGGTCTTTTATTACATGCAAGTATCTGTAAATGAAACTTTACCAGCTACCATTAGGGCTGTTTTCCCTGCACATAATTGGGACAATGCTTATAGAAACTCTGACCTGCCTAACAGTGTTGGGCATCTCGGTTTCCATCTATGTCCCACTCACTGTCTTCTGTAACGAACCGGGAAGTTGACTAAAATAGCATGACCTTAAAAAAGGTAACAAGTTCAAAATCAAAGCCATTTTATTAGAAGGCTGGGGCCACATATTGAATGTAAGCAAGAAGAGCAAACAATCCAGGTGAAGAGCAGGCAAAAGGGCAAAGCCAGCAAAATGTAGAAATAAAAAAATACAGACATGGTTGTGTACTCCCGAAAAGAAACAGGAAGGGAGCAGAAAAGGAAAAGTAAAGTGACAAATGCGGGTTCACATAAACAATGCAATGATTTCACAAAATTAATGTCATTCTCCATGAGTTTTGTGCTGTTTGCGTCTCATATGAAGAATGCATGAAGACGTGCTTTCAGAAGACCTACACAGTGCAAGACCTCCTGGGCTTGTTTGATAACCAGACCTTACCTCAAATTTTGAAACACAGGAACATCGGGCTTTATCTGTTCTTAAGCAAAGCAACAAAACAGGAAAATCTATTTAACAAAAAATCCAAATTGGTGAAGTTTAAACAAAAAAGAAAGATTTTAAAAGACAGAAAAAATAAAAGCTTGAAACTTTTCACCGTATCACTTTATGAAGATTTTGATCTAGTGTTGTTTTTCCAAGAAGGGAACACTTTTCAGACATTTGTGCTTCATTTGTGAATTTTTAAACATATTTCTGCAATCTAATGCCTATATGATCCTATATGGTGCCTATATTTTCCTGTATAATGCACATATTTTACATGTTTCTGAGAAATGTCAGTAGTTGTCCTTTAACAGATCATACTGACATTTAACATGAGTGATCCCAGAAAACGTTTGCTTTCCATTGCCCCCAGTCGTCTTCAGGCAATTCCAAGAAATAATACAAAACCTATTTTGAAGCAGTGTTCACTTTGCATACAAACGTTCATACCACAGAGGATTTCTTTCTTTCTTGACCTAAGGGCAAGAGCCAACCCCTGCAGATCAGTCTCTGACCAACCCTGATAAAATCTGTTTTGCGTACTGTAGCCAAAGGCAGGAAGAGAATGAGCTGTGGTTGGTATGAACAACACATCTGTATTTAGCTGTTAATACAGAATTTCATCTTTGTGGTTTGAGTACTTGATTTAGTGTTCACTTCTTCTTTCACTGCTGTTTTTCTAATCTCCATGTAATATATTGCTGAAAATGACTGTTTTGTTGTTGCTTGGTTGCCTGTGAGACAGTAAATTTACTTCTAAGTGCTCCTCAAATTTGAGGGTGCTTCTTTAGTCAGGTGCTGCCCTCAAAGTTGCTTCCCTATTAAACCAGAGAGCCTTGCATTCAAAACACATGTAAGAATCCACAGAAGAGTTCAAACATCATTACAACAGTCGCATTGGTGATTGTGTGCGTTCTGAAAGTAGAAAGATATTGAAGCATCCATAATATTTCACTGCATAAAAGACTCAGACATTTGAAGGATACTTGACATTGGAGGGGTCTTTCGGTGAGATTTAAATAACTGGAACTCCTGAAATGGCTTAATATAAGTACACGATTTTTATAGCTGTAAATAAATGTCTGCATAAGTTTAAATCTGTAAATCATGTTTTGTCATTCTGCAAAATGAATTTGCCCAAAATGAAGTTTGCAAATGTGTAGAAAACGATTTGCATGGTTTTAAAAATAATCTTTATTTTAATTATTTCAACTTTTAACTTATGGTTTTTTTGCGATTTTTGCTATTTGTTGCTGTTTCTCTTTTGTTTTTATGTAAAGCACTTTGAACTGTCTTGTACATAAAATGTGTTTTACAAATAAACTTGCCTTGCCAAAATTAAATGAGAGAGGATTCCTGCATTGGACTGGTGACCTGTTCAGAGTATACCTGCCTCTTCCCAGCTTATTGCTGGGATTGACCCCTGGACCCTGAATATAGATGAAGTGGTACAGATAGAGTCACCTTTATAGAGAGGGATCTGGCTGCAGAGCCCCACTGCGGGTAGAGTTCCAGTGCAGGCTCCACTCTCACATCACCTCCACAACAGAATATAAAGAAACAAACCTTTTTGCATTTTTGGTTATATACAGCAAAATAAAAAACATTTAAAAATACATAATTGCACAATACATAAAAATACAATTTTTTTAAAAATGTTTTTTTTATTTTGCTGTATATGACTATAAAAATTATTAAATGTATCACTAAATAAGCTTTAAAAATGTCAGCTTATAATTAAACTTATCACAATTATATTTAGTTAATATGTATATATGGAAAGATGTGCAGTGCTGTCATATGTCTGTTAGATAAATAATAGTCTTCAATAAAACATAAGAGCAAATTTTGCAGCTTTTTCAACATTGAAAATAGCAAAGAGAGATATAAGGTTGACACTTTAGTGTCAAATTCATAATTAAATATAAATGTAAACAAAAGGTAAAACCAGTTATTTGTCAGTATTTTAGAAATCCTTCAAAAATCCATATATAGTGTTTTTCATGTCAGTAAGGGGAATTAAATCACAATGATTGAATGACGGGACTCTGCTGTACTATTTACATTTTATGCACATAAATGAGCTTAAATTTGTGTAATAACAACAAAATCAGAGCAAAACGTTCCAAAAAGTACGATTGTAACTGGCTTCTTTTGCTTGGCTGATATTCCCAATATTTCAAATATTTAATTTGCACTTGATTGTGTGTAATTAAATGTGTGTACTTCCTGTCTTACTGGGTTCAGGGAAAAGCTGAAATGAAGAATGATGCTGTTAATGGGGTCTAATATCAGGCTGTCCAGCAGGGTTTTAGATGATTCTCTGCTCCAACACACAGTTAAAATTACTACAGAAGAGGGAATGAATAGTAGATGGATCCTGAAAACTTGCATGTGAGTCCGGAGAAATCAGGTTTGGTCATTATTTATCCGAACGTGTAGTGTCGGGATATAATGATTTCTTCACGACCACTACGTCCACCCCCACAATTGGAATTTGATACTTGGTGTACCCGTTTAGATTTTTGGTTTATATCTCTGGAACTATTTCTGTCATTGACTTCAAATCAAGTGTAAAGAAAAGGTCATGACGTCAGGATGCATCCTGTCCTTACGTCATACTGGACTGGTTCAAAGTTTTAACACCAGGTGGAGCTTTGTGAATGAACATGCGCATATTATTGCATTGTGTCTATTTGAGGATTGAAGAATAGGAGGATTGGGGGTGTTCGGGGATATACCCCTAGCTGTCGCTTCTGATGTCATAGTCCTTGTTGTATCATGCTAATATTGAACTACTGGTATTTATATTAATAAAGTAATAAGGCTTATCTTTTATTACTTGTCCAAAATTTACAATAAAAAAATTAAGCAACAATGTTTTTGCACCTCAACAGAAGGTAGAATTAGAAAATAATGTATTGTTTATTTTTCTTCAGATGTGTCAGATGCTTAATTTAAATAAACAACGATGTAATAATATCGCATTTTACAGCTGAAGGAAAATTTCCCTCAAACCTTTAGAGATCATGCACATCTGACCTTTGCAGCTGGGTGTGGACAGATCTAATTTGTTCACTGAATGAGTCTGAAGTTATCAGCCAACGCTCTGCAGGACCTCCTCTTCCTCACACTGAGCTACACCAGCATAGTATGTTTGTTAAGCAGATTAAAAGCTTCTCTAATCAATGTTTGGAGGTTCGCTATCTTCATAAAACTGTTTGATCAGACAAGATTATGCAAGCTGGTTAGAGGATTTATCCCAGCAAGTCTTGGTGGGCATAAGCTCCTGATTAGGATTTATGATTTGTTATTTTCAGTCTGATTAGAATAAATTGATAACTGCGCGATTTTTGTCGTGTTTGTTTTCAGCTCGGTGTGACATGCAGCCATGTGGGCTGCAATAACTGTTTTTAATCATCAAAGTGTTTTGGTCTTGTATTAAACTGCCAGTAAGAGTATTCATATAATGTAGATTTGCAGCGGAGAGGAGGAGATGATGTAATTATGCATTTTTCAAACTTCTTGCTTATCAAAACATATGTGCAAATAGTATGTATTAATAATTGAACATGTACCAGTGACTGAAATCTCCCTCGTACTGAGTAATCAAATTATCCACTGAGGCGCTCTCTGTAATTGGGTTCAGATGTTTGCTGTGAGTTTCGGTTTAACAGGGCTACCACTGTCTCTAATTTATCTTGGATTTATGCAGCCTTAAAAAAAAAGCCAGAAAAAATGCAGCAAGAAATTTATTAACAGGCAGTTTTGTTTGACTGACCGACTTTGTTTTTGTCTTCCAGCAGCTTATTAACATGTAGACATTTAGATCATGTATGACATTGTGGTGATAGATTAGTTTTATCATCTGAATGTGAAAGGTTGCATGGTAGCATTAAACTACCAGTTAGTGTGTGTCTGTGTTGCTGTTTGTGTGTGCAGATACAGAGAATGAGAGAACATCAGTCTTTGTCTGTCAGCATTAATTCCATCTTTGTGAAACTGACTCCCATGTGGGTTTTTCTGTGTCGGTGAGTTGTATAGTCTTTTTTTTTTATCTGTAGTGTAAATGATTCCTCTAACACCTGTTTTCTCCTCTCCTTAGAAACTAAAGCTGAGCTTGAAGATCTAATGGCAGACATCAAGAAACTGGCCAACAAAGTACGCTCCAAATTAAAAGGTGATTTTTTTTCTCTTTTTTTCTGTAGGGCTGATACTAATTATTTTCTGCAAAGTTTTATTTTTCTTCACCAAAGCAAAAAGTGTGCTTTTGGTGCTATTTTCCAGATATGCAAAACATACAAAGTATACACTATTTAAATATACTTTTGTTAATTTTTTTTGCTCAGCTAATTAAATCTTTAGAGTAAATTATTCCAAATATTTATTTTTCGCGATCTGTCCAGGGTGTACCCCCGACTCTCGCCCTGTGTAGCTCGGATTGGCTCCAGCCCCCCCGCGACTCCGTTCGGAAATAAATGGTAGAAAGTGGTGTTTCAATACATTATGAGTTATTTGAATATGTGACACTATATTATTTAGACTTATTAAATAAAGCCCATATGTCTAATTGGTCCAATTGTGAAAAGAGCAGCTAATTGATTGACTGTTTAATTAGCAGTGACGGTTTTATTAAGAGTTTATAGGTTGTTTGTTATAGGTTGTCTGTGATTGGTTGCTTTCCTCTCAGGCAAATGAAGACATTTAAGAGATAAGCATAAAGTAGCAACAATACTGTTGTCAGTATACGTAATCATTTATTATTTTTTGTAAGCCGATATATTTCAGCATTTGCAGCTGTTGTTCACATCCTAAGAGGTTTTGGTTGAAATATTTTGGAAAATGCCTGACAAGGTGAAGATTGTCATGGACTCCAAAGCTGACAGTGGTGTAGGTTAAAAAGATGATTTGTTTTTACTTATTGCTATTTATAGGATGTATGTACTGCTATTCCCTGGGTTTAATGTCACATATATGCAGCAATCTCCGTCTTTGCTTAAATGGTAATAGTTAACTTAGTTAAAGTAGTGCAGCTGTTTACCTTCTAAACAGGACCTTTTGTGTGTTTTCACACACACATACACACACA
>JBAMHX010000010.1:14336356-14350807 GCA_037177515.1 Pseudomugil tenellus | reverse complement strand
AAGTGATTTCAGTGAGAATTGTGGGTTTTTCCTTCTTTAACTGAGGGGTACCAACAATTTTGTCCACGTGTGTATATGTACCTATGTAATAGCCTTGAGCTTTGAGTTTAACTAAATCTTTCGTCCACTGCTGGCAACAAGGAGTCTCAGTGTTTTGTTGTTGCCTTTCTCTTTTCAGCACTCCACACTGTCTCGTAAGTTTGTTGAGGTGATGTCAGAATACAACACCACCCAGTCAGACTACAGGGAGCGCTGCAAGGGACGCATTCAGAGACAGCTGGAGATCAGTGAGTACCTGTCAGACAAAAGCAGCTTGTCACAAAGACTGCAGACATTTATTGTTTTTTGCCATGGAGTATTTCTTTGTTTTTATTTTTCTAAATACAAACTTAGCAAAGTATTGTCTCAGATTTATTCAGCATTCATTTAAATGACATGTATTGAGTCGGCCTCCAAACTCCCAAGCCTCCTCTCCTTTGTGAATCACATAAAGCATCTGTGAGATAAACAAACTCAATCACCAAACTACATCACCCAAAGGATCCACAACCAGCATTTCCATTTCTATACCCAGTAAGTCAGAGTTGGATTTTGAGGAATAAGAAGAAAATCAATAATATTAAGTCATGTATCATGTAACTGTAATGAGAACTGAAATGGAAGAAATAGAATCCAATAAATAAACATTTTGTAAAAATTGGGGGAAAGCTGGAGTATAACCTGTGAAGAGGCATTCAGTTTTCTTTTGTACAGTCACTTTGCTTTTGTTAAAATAAGGTATTTACTCAATGGCCATTTACTAGTGCTTCCTCTCGTGCATTTGTGTTGACAATAATAAGACTCTTCCTGTTAAATATTATTGACCGTCAACTTTACAGCAGCATCACTTTCAATTATTGAAAATAAAATCCAAGATGCAAACATTATCTTCCATTTCCGTTTAGAAGTTTTAAAAAAACCAATTATCTAGTGTGTTACATTTATTAATAATTTTACAGTTTGACAAATTGATATGTAAACAACATAAACCATACACGCGCCTATTAAACCCATTTGTTTCTTCAGAGTTTGCATTGCTTATTCACTGTCTTTTGTATTTATTATTAAAGCAAATGCTCTTTTTTATGAAAGGAAGTAAGTATAACCAAGTTTTAACAATTTGATGTTATAAAAGGTATAAAACAAAATAAATAACTTGTATATAAAACAGATGTTTAAGCTTCAGGTTATTATTCATACTAATCTATATTTTCTTTTAAATTTGCCAACTACAGCATTCCAAAACAACTTCTCATATTGAAACTGCTTTCCACAACACATATACCACCAACACCCACTCCCATATGTGTGCACATACCAGGTTAATGCTCAGATTTGAGCTCCTCTGACTCGTGTTACACTGTATAATATGATTTGACAGGTATTAGCTGCAGGCCGGAAGCTCCTGGACCAGGCAACTGACTGCCACGTCATCCTGGCAGTCTACACCACACCAGCTGCTCCTAACAGTCACCATGAAAGAGCCACCTTATATACAAAGCACACACATGCATACAGAGACTAACGCTATGAGTCATTTAGTGGTTAATGGTAGAGGAGAGCAAAAGCAGTTATGTAGCAGTCTTCTTCTTGGCATAGATGTAATTTCCTCTGGCCATCTGTCTGTTTAGAGTGGACACGTGCAGTCAGTGTCTATGTGTGAACTCCACCCTGTACTCTAAATGAGACTCAGTCAAAAGAGCAATAGGGATCATAGCACTCTGTGGTTGATCAAAGGACTGACTCACTGAGATAAACACACACCTGCATCATTTTTTCCCTCAAGTTTTCCCAGATCTATTTGGATTTGATTTGTCATGTGATGAAGGCACAGGAGACCTCTGCTGATCTCACTTGTTGCCAAGGAAGGAATTAGACACACATACTGTAGATGAGATGAAAGCACAGAAGATGGGGGGAATTATGAGTATATCACAGAGATGGAAATATCATCTTAAGCTTTGGAGGTAAAATGTCCACAGTTCTTCAGTTTCTCCCCTCTGGTTACATTCAGTCGATACTTTAATCCAGTAAGGTTAAATTCCTTCAGGGTTATGTGGCAAGAGAGGTCAGGTCTCTGTTATTCCAACACCTCTGACTAATTAGTGTGTGAATCAATAAGAGTATGTCACACACAGGGAGTAACATACCCCGGCCTGTCAGACTTAGTATTGATTCCACTGCTGCATCTCCTATTTCCTGTTCACCTCCACTAAAACCTGCTGTGTGAAAAAATAAAAGAAACAAGTAACAAATTCTGGGACAAATTGTAAACATGTTGTTCAGGCAGCATTTTCATCTCAGTGACTCACAGTGTCAACAGGGACCGTTGCAACGACAGCTCTGAAATATTATTCTAAGTTGAATTCAAAATTGTTCATGCCCATACTGGGCATGAAGCTGAAGACGTAAGTCCATTCTTCATTTTGTAGGGGGCTAGTTGGCCCTATCTCTTCGGGGTTGGGAAATTATATCCATCCAAACGGTTCCCAAACCTCTATTTGAAGAGTTAGATAACAGCTACTTATGATCTCCTTGTGAAAGGAACTTATTCCTACAAAATGGAGGAGCTCAGTCAAGTGGACCAAGTAGCAGTTGTGATTGGGTTTAAGCTACATTTTGCTAACATGATGGGAAATCCTGCAAAGCCAGGTCCAGCCTTTTTAAATGGTGGGAAATCATACTTATACGGTTTAATTTTTAGTCTTTGTTAGTCATAATTTAGTTTATAAATTATTTCATCATAGTTCTTGCAAATGTTTTACTGATATATCTTCACATTAAAGAATTTATTTCAGAAGCAAAAGGAAATAAGATAGTTTACTCATGCAGTTGCTTATTGTGAGAAACTGTTAGAGAAGATAGAAAGATGAAGAAGCATTTGGCTCCAGCTATACCTTCAGTCATACATGGTGGTGAGCTTTAACCATTTAAGACTAGCCTTCAGGCATTTACGCTGTAAATTTAATTTTCTTGACCGGTTTCCAAAGATCCACCAGGTCTTTTCTACAACTGACCACATTTTGCTAAATATATCATTTTTATAACAGTTTGGATTAAGCATGTAGATTTATTATGCGCCTGGACTGATTTATTTAGAAAAACACACCAGAATAAAAAGATAAGGAGCAAAGGCAGAACTTAGAGGCTTGTTTCAAAGAGGAGCTTCAAATAGAGACATCTCTGGAGAGGATTACATGCCCATACGCACTGATCCCTCTGATATTTAAACGTTTTATTTTTATTTTATTTTTCAGAAAACTCTTCTTTAATTGGGTGTGGCACACTCACATTGCTAGAGAAGAAACTGCAATACACTCTCTTTATTTATTTATTTTATTGTCTTCGTCATTTTTATTTAAGATAGTCTAAAAGCAATGAAAATCATTTTAATCATTCTCTGCTTATGGATCCTTGTGTTTTTTCATTCTGCTCCTCTGGGATCTCACATCATCACATCATATGTGTTGTATAACACCAGAAATTAAATTAAACTGTTACTGGTAGCAGCATTGTATTTATGTTTTAATAGCCTGTAAACACAATGGCTATAAGGAGACGTCTTGACTTGATATTAGGCTTTTCAAGGTTTAGGTCTCCATGGTAACAAATAAGAGCCTCCCTCGGAGCCTCAGCGCTTGTCGTGGTTTAAAAAAAAAAAGAGTGTGTTTGTGTGTAGGAAGTGAGATAAATGGGACAGGGTGGCACCGGAGTATTTTTGTTTGTGCGTTTCGGAGCTGCCTCCATCCTCTCCTTTTGTCAACCAGCAAAACATAATTTTCTGAACATCAGTAGATTTTAAAGCACAGTAATGAAAATGTATGAGCACTTAATCACACCTTAATGAAATTCTCTGGTTTGATGCGGATAAGAATTTTGAATCACTTGCAATATGCTCCATAAATGTATTGAGAAATAAACAAACATTCACTGGTAGATGTTAGACAGCAGCTTCATCAGTATTCTGATGGTGGAGGCAATCATTGTGCCCGACTCCCGACCATTAGCCTATCACTCACCATCAATGTACTTGCTCTCCCACTGAAGCTGCTACACCAAGTGCCAAGTTTGGATCATACACAGCACCCACATTCACACACACACTCTGAAGGCTTCAAAATTAGAACAAGTTCAACGTGGGCGTCTGGGTATAAGACAGCCTAAAGTTGGTTCTCTTTTTGTGAGTTTAGTTGACATTCCCCAACAGCCTGTTAAACTACTCCCTACTCTGCCTGGAATAAACCTGGAGGCGGTCACGGTACAGGTGCTACTTCTGGATAAGCCAAAACTCTCCAAACTGTTTTTGTACTCTGGGGATATTATGAACCAACAGTCTGACAGATCCATCCTGCATCCACATCTGTAGCATGAACTCTGCATTTGATCTCATTAGGTTAAACCCCTGTCATGAACAGTTTAAATGCCATAATTATGTTTAAATTTTAGATTACTGTACTTCACATGGGTTTTAACTACTATCTTTCTTCAGTGATTTATGAAACCACATTTCAGATATAAAGAATGCCCTTTTGTTCTGCTTCGTGATGTTCATAAAGGCCTATTGGGAAAGCACAGATAGAATTAATGATGGCTTTCTTCCCTGAAATGTTCCCCATGACAACAACCCACCATATGCTTTTTGGAGAACAGTCCCTTAATTATACCACACTTGTGCTTTCCCTTCTGTGAGAAGTCAAACTGTTTGCAGTGTAAAATACTAACTACTAAATTAATTGCTGAAGAAAAGAGTTACCATGTTTAATGAGGCCCTCTGAATTGGGTCATTTTGTATTCAATCCTTTTCATGCTTCATAGCACATCTCTTCAGTGTTTTCAAAATTTCACTTGTGATTGCCAAACCTTTTTATTTCACAATCTCTGCAGCCATAACTATAAAACCAATATCATAACTGAATGTACTTCTCAGTTCAAAACACAGCGTGTTGATGAGATGAGACAAGGAGATAGGATGTGTTATATAGACTGTATGTGGCCCCACTAAGGATTTAAAATGTGTGTAGGAAAGACTGGAGATAATTCTGATAATATATGACTGTAGCCTGCAGTATCATTGGTGGAGTAATGGAGCCCAAGAAAAATGCTCAGTAAGTCAATGTAAAGCTCACACATCAGTATAATAATGTAGATGCAAAGGAAAGTTTATGAACTGGGACAACACAACTGGAGAAAATAAAGATGGATAAGGAGCAAATACACCTGTAGAAAAAGATGCTTTAGGCTGATAGACTGATGTTCAAACTCTGTTAGGAGATGTTAATTAGTTGTCAGAATTGATTAAATAGTAGCAAATAAGCTAGTGCTGTCACTCTTTATCCAAAACCATATCCAAAGGATTTAAGGTCTGCTTCATTTATTATATTAAGGTTTGTAAATTGTTAACACTGATAAATATCTCTGGTATTTCTTTAACTATTAATATATGTTAATCTATTAGTAGACATTGTTGGTGTTCGACTGTTGTCAATGCATAGACTCTACTATACACTTTTATTTCTTACAGGATTTACTTTATCTTCTGTTTTATCAAAGAAATTGCATCTCAACAACACCTGCTTCTAAACCCTGAAGTAAAAATGTTGCCATCTTACACCAATACTAAAGACTCACCACCAGTTCCTGTCAGCCACAGTGGTGATTCTAAACTGGTTCTAAAAATTTTAATGGTCTTCTCCCCATTTATCCAATATGTTTTTTTTATTCTTTGAATTTTCAAGGACGGTCAGGTTTTTGAAATGAAACTATGAAATGAACTCAGAGTCAGAAGTAAAAAGTTTAGCGTCTGTCTTTTCACCACAACTGAAAACCAACCGTCCTGAAGTGTTTATTGCTTTTACAAGCAAACTGAAAGCCAACATTTTTATTCAAATTTCAGTATTTCCTATAATTTATTTGTGAATCTCAGTTGGTTTTACTTTTTGTTTTGTTCTTTTAGTCGGATTCCTAGTTGTAGTTGTTTTGTCGGATTCCTAGTTGTACTAGGTTGTTTTGTAGGGATGCAGGTACAGTATGTCCAACTAACACTGCCAATGTTCTTTTCACTGAATTTAATCAGACACTCAGTAATTAGAATCAAATCAGCAGATATGGTGTGTAGTATGTTCTTTATCTTCACTCTGCCACTTCCCCTAAAAGCAGACCAAATTTATTTGATTTGTTAATGTTCCGTTAAGTTGGGAACAAAAAAATTACAATTCAAAAGACAAAAAAGGATTAAATTGCATCGTTTTTTTTTCTTTTATTTTATGGCATAGGGGTTTTTGTCTTGTTTTTAGTTTTTGTGTGTGTAAGTGGTGTGTATTTTATTAGACTTAGAATTGTGCAAAACCCAAATATTGCATTAAATATACGCTAATGAAAACTCCTACATTTAAATAAAACAAAAACTGTCTGTGCTTTCATGAGCTGGTTTCTTGTTTTTATGAATGTGTTTGTTCTTTCTTAGCAAATAATATTCTTGTTAAATTATAGTGCACGAAAACATGTCTGACTGGATGAATCCCTGAAATAAAATACTAGAACTGATTTGCAGACTGAGCCTGAAATGTCTTTCTATAACCCTATACCGGGAGAAGGAAATCTAATCTATGTTTCAGGATGAAATCTTGTTATTCATCTTTATTTCAACCTGACATAATGCTGCACCCGACCTTCTCAAAGTGGAGAAAATGTTTAACCCCTGACTGGCAAACAGATCTGGATAAGATACAATAAAGTGTTATAACTGCTAAGCAGGTAGCTTCAGGCACATGTTCACTCTGATGTTGGATCTCGTTTCAGGTTGTTTCTTTCTGAACTTTGCTTTCAATGAAGCCTTTGGAAAAAAAACAAATATTTTTTTTTGTAACTTTGTTATCCATATCTCTGATGATCCAGATTGACATGATCTGCAATAGTTGTGTTGTTTTTTTGTATTTTCTATAACATTATTTTACACTTGTAAAAGATGCTCTGACTGTGTTTTGTCACAAACAATATTTTTTTACAATCGCCGCTGCTTTTCAGACACACGAGAATAAAGTTTAAATGCTGTTGGAACGTAGGAGACAGATGTATGGAGAGCATGTGATATAAAATGAAGTCGCTCTTTCTAATTTACTAGTAAAGAGACAAAGGGAAGGATTAAGGTGGCTTTTGGTACAAAGAGATTTTTTTTTTTGTGATTTTCAGTCCCTCATTTTGAAGGACCTATTTACAGTTTGACTTCACTCACTCGTCTTACTTTTTTTAAAATATGAAACAATGTTCCTGCTACAGATGTTTATTGGTGTGTTTGTGTTTCATTCTCTCTTAGCTGGGCGAAAAACAACAAACGAGGAGCTAGAAAGCATGTTGGAGAGTGACAACCCAGCTATTTTCACCTCTGGGGTAAGTGATCCAACAAATGCAAAATGAATGCAAATGCAAATCAGGTTTTTAATCTAATTCTCCCACTCTCCAACCATTTTCTCACATCATACCTTCTCAGATAATTATGGACAATATCACCCAACAAGCAATGAATGAGATTGAGACCCGGCATAATGAGATTATCAAGCTGGAGAACAGTATCAGAGAGCTTCACGACATGTTCATGGACATGGCCATGCTGGTGGAAAGCCAGGTGAAAACTGATTTTACAGTTTCTCTTCTCTCACTCTTTCTCTCTGTTCTTACAGCTGTGTGGTTTGGGACTCTGCCAAATGCACATAAAACCAAACTGCAAATGCTAATGATGCTTATCAATTCATGGCCAAAAATGATAACTGTCTTTGAGTTTCTACACTCAGAACTGAACTGTGGTTTTGGTTTTGCAAAAGGTCCTTAGCTAATGCACACTGAAATCATTAACCAGCTTCTCATAGCAGTCGCTGCTTTTCTCCTTTGACCATCCAATAAATACAATATAGACAGAAAGTGGCCGTTTTTTATTTTTTAATGCAACTCATTATGGGTGTTTGTATTTATTTGGACATGTTTATGCCAGCAGAGTTTGGAAGGAACTTGTGATTTTAATTCCATCTAGGGTTGTGCTATGTTTGCAAAATAAGTCAGTAAAGTTAGACAGACTTTGGAAGGCAGATCAATTTTGGCTTAAAACCAGGTTGGATTTTTATTTTGATGGCAGAATTTGGGATTCCTGCCACTGTATCCTTTTTTTCTAATAAATTGCTCTCATGTTACATTTGTAATGCTGGAAGATGATGTCTAAGTACCAGACGCTTGGCTTTGTACACTTTAAGCAGTCATTAAGCAGTTGTTCTTTGTAAATTTAAATAACTTAGGGTTGTTTATTCTCTCTTCACTAAAGTGAAATGCTTCAAGTTAATTTACAATCCTGTCGACATAAGTGCATGTGTGACTGGACTGCTAACCCTCGCTGAGATTACTCACATCAAATTGTTAGATATGAATTATCCAAAATGCTAAATGCCTGAAAAAAGTACAACGAAATTCAATATAACTTTATGTGTTTGTTTATTTTTTATTCTCCTGTCAATGTTGACTTTTTCTTTTCTTCCTGATAATGCTATAATTGGAAATAACACTTGAGTCTGAATGTTAATTTTACCCTTTTCAGCTTTTTCGATTTTCTCCTTTCTTTTCTTTTCCAACATCACACAACTCTTTCACCTCCAATGACTCTAAGCTCTAGAGAACAAAGAACACTGCTCCCCTTCTAATACTGCAAGGTAATTTACTTTAATTCCTTATTTCTCCTTAGTATCTTTACAGAAATATTTGTAGCAACTAATTTTATTGCACATATAACTTAAAGATGTTGACTGATTCTGGAATATAAATGATACTGACAATGCAAGATGAAGGTTACTTTGCTGATTAATGCCTTCTCAAATACTTAATACTTTTTTAATAAGAATTCATTACAGTCAATAAAGTTTTTTGTTCTTTGAATCTTTGATATTTCAAATACTGAAAATGATTTAATATCCAAAGATATTTAAAATGTCGTAAAATCTGTATTACCTGAAGTTGCTAATTGAAGATAGATACAAATCAAGCATGAAATATAACTGATGCTTTAGTTTAAGACTGTATTGTACAGATTTTGACACTTTGAATTGTGTGCAGGGCGAGCTGGTGAACAACATCCAGCGGAGTATTCTGGAGGCCCAGGAATACGTGGAAGAAGCAAAGGAGAGCATCCCAAAATGCAAAAAGTTCAAAAAGACAAGCAAACGGGTGACATAATTATTTCTCTTTTTCTCTCTCCTTCTTCTTTATTTCTCCTGTTTCCTTTACTTCATCTCTATCTGTTTCCAAATTCTTCCTGCCCATATATCTGCCTCCTTCTTTCTTCTTGTCCATGGTCCCCACCTCCTCTGTGACTAACCTCTTCTAGGGGGAAATGATAGACCGCATAGAGTACAATGTGGAACACTCAGTAGACTATGTGGAGAGGGCAGTATCAGACACTAAGAAGGCGGTTAAATACCAGAGTAAAGCTCGAAGGGTGAGTCACTAAGAAGAGTGCATGTATGAAAACATTCAACTTCAGAAACATTGCATGTTTAAAGTGAAGTGGAGTGTTTATGGTCATTGATGTGCATGCTGACCTGTGTGTTTGTGTGTTGTGGTTTTATCTGCTATAGTCTTTAACAGTGACTCCCAACTGTGTTGATTTCTGGTGGTACCTCAGCAGTCACCGTGGTTTAAATATAAGATTAGCTTTGGGGATAAAGAGAAAGTGACCCCATGGCAGATCTTGATCCTATGCATCCATCCATCCATCCATCCATCCATCCATCCATCCATCC
This sequence comes from Pseudomugil tenellus, assembly GCA_037177515.1. NCBI lineage: Eukaryota > Metazoa > Chordata > Actinopteri > Atheriniformes > Pseudomugilidae > Pseudomugil > Pseudomugil tenellus. Next base: position 14,340,992 of record JBAMHX010000010.1, on the reverse strand, counting down.
ATCCATCCATCCATCCATCCATCCAAGTGATTATTAGACATTGTGGCAGAAAGTGTAAGAAGTGAGAACAGTCCCGTAATCAATACTTTTGAAATCGATCATGTCCCTGTTTGTCAGCTTTATATAGGAACTACTTTGTGTCAGTAAATAATCGGTGCAGATAAAAATGACAGCTGGTCCCAACCCGAGCTTCTTCTGTTTAACATCTGCATGCTCCACTTGAAAAAGTCATGAGGAACAACATTAGTACAATACTAATTAGCTGAAATACTTTTTTAAAATTAAAATTAAGACCTGTCTATGTTCTCAGCTGCAAGTGAAAAAATTTTATTTATCTTTTAAGCCAGTGTTTTTTAACATGATCATATTTTAATAGTTTTTATCTAATATTCTTTCCATTTCCTTTCTTTCTTTTTTAATTTGAATCATGCTTTTTTTCTAATGTTTTCATATTCTGAGAAGCTCTTTGAATCACACTGTTGCTGAATTGTTCTACACAAATAAACAGTGCAAGTCTGCCACCTGTTGGTTATTATATATAATATCATTTCTCAACTATCCACCATCTCATTTGACATCTGGCTTCTCTGTTTCTCCCACCCAGAAAGTGATCCTGATAGGGGGTTGTGTTGCAGTGTGTCTCATCATCCTCATTATTTCCCTGGCAGTGGGACTCAGTTAGGACCTGAGACATTAGCAGACAGAAGAAGGTCCAATCCTTCTGATTATTGACTGCCACTGAAAAAAACCCACCAAGCACACATCTGAGAGTTTAACTGACCACTATTATTAAATGTATTATATGTTTTTAGACTTATGGTTTATAACGTTTTAGACAGATTGGGAACATGGTCTGTGAAAACTTTGCATTCATGGGACTTTTTTTTATTATTTTTACCACAAACAACACAAATAACCTAATATAGAATAAATTAAAATTATTAATTACATTTATTTATTTATTATTAATTAAATTTAGTTTAAACCTCTTTTAATTTTCCTTCTAATTTCATGCAGTAAAACAAGAAGAAAAAACTGAATGAAGGAAAAGAAAAAATTATAGATTTATAATACACACACACAAATGTAAAATAATCTTTTCACACTAAATTCTGTGGTTTTATTCACAGGCTAATTTACATGATAAATAACAACTCATTGGCAATTTCTGTTAACATTTTTATTATATTTCTTTTTTACTTCACTTTTCTATTTGTACCCTTTATTTATATTTTTGTCTTTTGGCATAAATAAGTAGTATTTATCAGGTCAGAGCAAACATTTTAGCTTGCTAAAGTTCTTCCTTTAACTAATGGAGACTGAATTCACAAGATTTAAATGTTTGATGCTGCTTGTTTAATAAATCTTCCCTTAGGCAATGCATGAAAAAACATTAAGATTCAGATCTATTTTCATTTGTTGCTTTTTGTGGTTTTCTTTTTTATTATTATTCAATCACCATCAGTTAGCTTAAAATAGTTTGTCTCATGTTTGAATATAATTTGGAGAAAACTTAACCCACTGGAAATTAAGATATTGCATCGTAATACACGTGACTTTTTATGCTTCAGGTTGCATGGTTTTTCAGTGTAAAGCTGAAGCGATTAAGTTTAATACTTTTTCTGTCTTTTTTAATTTTTAGCTATTGCTCATTTGGACCATTTGTCTTGTACACTGGTTGCAAGATTCACATATTATTCAAAACAGTACAAACCAAACCAAAGAGCGACAGACACACCAATAATCACTTAGATGTGCAGGCAAGTTTGCTCACCTAACAAAATAGATTATAAAACGGCATTTAAAAAACTTGCAAAGGTAGCTAATGATTCAGTACCAGTCCCCAGACTCTTCTAGTAAACTTTCATGAAAACCTATAGCGTAAGTTGACATCTTTGTGAACGTAGGTAGACCATTGGTATGGCACTGTAATGTGAAAAGGCAACATGGCAATCTCTTTTTCACATAAATAATTGCTAAATAGGTAAACTGAAAGCACATGCAGCAACACAGCATTGATAATGGAGAAAAGCAGAGCAGCTTTGTGTCTTCAATGGAGGACATGACCTTTTATTGTAATACAGCGAAAGTGTTACTTTCAGCTTCTCTGGCTGGCCAGGAAGTTGCGACGTAGAGTCATTTTTAATTAAGCCATGAAAAGCACAAAATTCCATAAAAATGATAAGATTCATTGTTAATTGGGATTGATTCCATTAATCCCTTTCTGAGATGGAAGGGAGTTGCCTACCCTGAATATACACCACTGTATCACTATGAATGCAATATGGATATAATATTCATAAACTTACTGTTTTTGAGCTTTTATGCACTTTATTATTGGGTAAATTGAATGTGTTTCATTCAAAACATTTTAGTCTATTTTTGTGTCTTTTATGTCATCGGACCACAGAAACAGAAAAAATAATGTCTTAATTTGTCATATAATATTTTCCAAATGTATCTATTTTAAGTTGCAGTGAATTAAGCAATATCTGCCTTCATAATTCACCTATTTTTTACCTACATGTTACTGTTTAGTGTGATAAGAACAAAAGGAAAGAATCAACCTGTATTGCTTTTCAAAGAAGATCGTGAATGAATTCCTGCAATATGCACACTCCTGCATATATATATATATATAAAATGTAAGTTAAATCGTATTTTTCTAACATGATTTCTTCTGCTCTCTATTTGCTGCGTGGGATGATTTTGTTTGTCTTTCTGTTCTGATTAACACTACAGAAGAAAATTATGATCCTTATATGCTGTGTGGTTTTGGGAATTGTCGTTGCTTCCATAGTTGGAGGAACGCTGGCCTAGTACTCAACCTACGAGAAACAAACAACCACACAGCTAAACACAACAACAGGACACATTTCTTAAAATTCCTGTTAACGAATGCAATTATTACATGTTCTGCACAAGATGCACTACATAATGTACGATGCATTTTACTCAGTGTTTAGAGCCAGATGTGTCCTCGCATGAGTTGCTACTTTGTAAACGTGTGGTGCTGCAACTTGTTTATTTGAGTGTTGAGTGTTGTCAATGATATGATGTTTCCTGACTGAAAAATATACTAATACATTCCAACATGCAAATATGACACTGACTCATTTTTATGGTCTGTTTTTGTGTTGTATATGCAAAGTGAAATGTTACTCATCTGCAGTGTTTTCAGAGCCATGTTATCGGCTTCCTTGTACATGTATTTGATCTGTTGTAGCCTTCTTAATCTCTCTGCCTTACACCCCCACCCTCAAAAACCCCTGCATGGTTTAGTGCACTGTGTGTGTTATGTATTCTGCTGCAAAGCGAAAATGATAAGAACAACACTTTGTACTGATTACTTCATGACACTGACAAACTTGTTTTTAGATATAGAATTTCTTCTAGTTTACTGGAGCAGTGCTGGTGTGTGTTTGCCAGCTCTTACCAGTTAAACAACATTTTAGTTTAAATGTACATGGGTGGATGCAAGCGTGTGGGTGATGGACCATATTTTCACCTGTAGCTGCTTGTCTGAAAGTGTTGAATGTGTGAAGTAGAGTGAAATCAGAATTTAAACCACCTGTGTCTTTGTCTATCAAACTAATATGAAGATCTCTAACACTGCCAATATGTCCCACTAAGCTGTAGAACAGAGATTAGTCCATTTCTTTTGCTAATTGGGTTCTGTAAGTGTCAGACAAAATCTTTATTTTTTTCTTTCTCTAAATAAATCCCAAGCTTTAAACTGCAAATTCTCTCAAATCAGTTTTTAGGGACGTCAGACCCGTTCAGACAGGAACCATGTTGCCTATTCATGTTGCCTTTGTGTTCTATTGTGATAACATGGTTTTATTTGTTAATCTGGGAGTTTGTTGTATTATTTGTTTTCTTTAGTTTGTTTTTCTTCTTTTGTTATTGTTTCTTTTTGAATAAATTTTGTCTGGAAAATCATTTAGTCAGTGTATTTTTTGCATTTGAGACATAAGATAGAAGAGAATGCTTCCATTTTACAACTTAGCCTCTGTATACATGATATACTCTGATGAAACTGATGAATCACATCAATAAGGATAAAAAATACTCATGTCTGGAATGTAGTGATCTTTACCTGAATAAATGCAGATTGGAAACATTCATCACAGGGCAACACAGAGAGACAAACAACCAGACGAACAACTAGTCACACTAACATTCACTCCTAAGGACAATTTAGAATGACCAATCCACCAAACTTGCATGTTTTTGTATGGCTGGAGGAAGCCAGTGAACCTGGAGAGAACCCACGCTAACACAGGGAAAACATACAAACTCCACACAGAAAGGCCACTGACCGAACCGAGGTTTGAACCAGCAACCTTCTTGCTTTGAGGCCACAGCCCTAACTAACAGGTCGTCTAATCAAAATGTCCATATATATAATGTGTTATTATCTTTCAACAACTATTACCAAACATCACTCACATTCACTTTTGTGTCACTAAGTATCAGTGTTTAACATGTTGTTTCTTTTGGGACATGCAGGAAGCCAGAGAAAAACACCACATAAAAAGGTCCCACAAAAACTGAACCAATTCAATTCAACTTTATTTGTATAGCGCCATTTCACGACAATGTTGTCTCAAGGCGCTTCACAGAGATCGGCCAA
>JBAMHX010000010.1:14325410-14336256 GCA_037177515.1 Pseudomugil tenellus | reverse complement strand
AAGAAAGAAAGAAAGAAAGAAAGAAGAAAAGGAATAAATTTGGGCTTTCCTAAAGCATAAATTCAGTGTGTTTTCATATTGTTTTATGGACTCCTGTTGTCCATAAAGAGGCATCTTGCTTTAGGCGATAATGTGATTTCTTATGACTTATTGCATTAGAAGGCAATATTTGAGACCGATTGAAATGTACTTGCCCTGTGATGGACTGGCGAACTGTCCAGTACCCTGCCTCTCACCCAATGACTGCTGGGATAGACTTTAGCTGCCTGCTACTCTAAACTGGATGGAGAAGTAAAAATGGATGGATGGATGTAATGTACATGTTTAGGCTGAAAAAACAAGAAAAAAGAGTGGAAGAAAATAAAAAAATTATTAAGCATGTGAGAAAGTGAAAAATCTCAACTCTGTATTCCCACACTTAAAGGAAACAGGAAAGGTGTTGGGTTTTGTCCTGGCTGCTTAATTATAAAGGTGATTGATTCATTTTGAAGAGAAAACATAAATAAATAGGAAAACCAACAACAGCAACAAAACACATGTGAAATATAGATTCTATTTAATGGCATAGCTAGAAACTATGTTGCTTATGAAATATCCTTAAATGTCACGATTTCAGAACATAAGCAAAAGAAGACACAAAAACATAGCAACTCTGAATTCTTATTACATCCATGCAATGTTGTATTTATCTTTGCAAACTTTTATTTATCTTTCAAAAGTGGATTTTTTATAGCATATAACTAATGTTATAAATAATTCTGACTGAAAGAAAAAAAAATCCCAGTCAAATCTGAGACCTTGTCTAGCAAACAACTCAAAGACATTTATAATGAGTGAGATGGAAGCATCGACTCGGCAGCAGGAGGCCAGTTGCTTCATCTTTAGCTGCTCAGAAGAAAAAGATGGCTCAGTTATTTCCTATTTTTAAACTCCTAGTTCTGCACATTAATAATCATATTTTCCCACTGTGTAACTGCACAAACACAAGTAAAAGCGTTTAATTTTCGTCAATCCACTACATAACACCTGAAGGACAGAATATTGAATGAAAATCTGCTGTTGTTCTGTACATTAAGCTGAATTGCTCTCACACTCACACCGCTCTGAATACTCACTCTGTCCCAAGTGTAGGAGTACAATTATTTCACGTGCTGTTTATGAGAGGAGACTTTTGCTACATCAGGAGTAAAATGAGTCATACTGTCGCTGTGAGGAGATGATTGAGCACTTGCTTTGGTGGTTCATTGTTTTTTTCAACCCTCATCATTCTCATGTATCAACAGACAGAATGAGATCACGGACACAGCATTTGATTTTAGCTTCCTCTAAAGACCAGCACTGTGCTTTATTCATATATTAAAACCACCTGTATATAATATATATTTCAGGACTTTTAAAATGCCAGTGGTCACTGAAGGGCATCTGGACATCTGTATATGTCAATACAACACTACAATACAATGACTATTTCAGTCATGAAGTAGTAATGTAATGTTGATCATCAAACAAGCTGTAACCTGCGTTGTGTAAAAGTTTTCGCAGAAAGTAAAAAAATTATCACAACTAAACAGGAAGTTTAAAGATACATCAACAGCTGTGTGTGTATGCAATAACATAAAGCTGTCTGTGGTTTTCTTCCTTTCTTCTCTTTCACAGTGAGAGCAGTGATGCTGGGAGTGACAAATTGTCTAGCATGTAAATGCTGCAGAAATGCCACTGTGGCTTCTTCAATATATATATATATATATATATATATATATATATATATATATATATATGTATATGTGTGTGTGTGTGTGTGTGTGTGTGTGTGTATTTTACACAAAAAATCATCAAGAAATGTGACTCAATTTCGCATATTTCCTGGAGTCTTTTGCAGTGTTTTATGTCGGAAAAATAACAGCAAAACTGTCCTCCTTAGCTTGAAGGTCATGCAGGAATTAATAAGGAAAGGCAAAATACCTGACATGGGTGAGACAGAACAGTTACAGGACAGCCAACTAGTGAAGGAGGAAGATGATGAAGAAAAAGTAAAAAACCCAACAAAATAATTGGATTTGAAAATTCATCAGACAAATGTGAAAAGAACTTTAAACAAAGAAAAAAAGGGACACAAACTGCCATGTGGAGAGTTTGGTTTGATATCATCAAACTGTCAATACTAAAAAAGCTGAAACAGCTGACAACAGTGACATTCACCTGAAAAATGTACAGGACTTTGTAAAGAAGGTACAGAGAACACATCATGCGTTATTACTTCTCTTAAAAGGTATTTCTCAAACAAGGGATCTCCAGTGACATCACACAATCCCAGGAAGGTTGGGCAAAGAGAAATGGGAGATGTAGAGGAACTTAATTACCTTGCTCTTCATTAATGTCAAGTTGAAAGGTCAGACCATATGGCACATAAACTGATGTCATTCTGACCTTAGTAAACCATCTGCAAGGCCGGCGTCATTCCATCAGGAAGAACACCGGCCTTGGTCTTGTTGTCATAGTCGAAGAACAGAACCCAGATTGATGCACGTGACCAAAGTCCTTAAACAAAGCTCCCCTATCTGACTGGGGCAGAATAGTTCAAGACTTCTGTGTGACGACAGATCTCTGGAGAGATTCTCCTCGGGTTATAACCTTGTACCATGTCTGTATGTCTTAATGTATTGTCCTGTGATGTTTTAATGTTTAATGTATGTTCAACTTCTTTTATTTGTAATTATTAAATTTATATTCTTCTCAATTCAAATAAACAAGTGTCCTCGTCCTTGACAAGAATAATGGTCATCTACAGGGGACAAGCCCCGCACTGGAAGCTCCAAATATTTCTCCATTCCTTCTGCTGTTCCTGTTCCACAAGGAACAAAATCAGTCAGAAACACTGGCAAAGAACAGAAGACCAAGGATGGGAAGAACGGCAGTAATAACACCACGAATGATGGCAGCCACAAGTGATAAGACGTGTTTATGGAGGAGGTAACTGTTGCAGATTAAATTATGGCTGATTCATTTCTGTACGTTTACAGCTCAAAGTACTTCCAGATAGTGAGTGATTAATTTACTTCAAATGACTCCGCGAATACATTTTAAAGTGATAACAGTTTTGTTACTGAGGTAGGGTGTGTTTGAATGAATAAGCAAAGTAAAATTGGTTTCTGTGGCTGTTGCTAAAAATGATTAACAGAGGTAAAGAGTCATACTTAGACAGAAAAGAGTCCAGAGTTTAAGGCCTCATGAACTGCTTGTAAGAGAGGAAAGCTTGTTTGTGTTGAAGCAGTGGTTTTAAGCTAGATTTCCTCGTAAGAGAGTCTGTATAATCTATTTTCAAATATTGCTAATTAAAGTAAAAGACTTTATTCTCAAAGTCTACTGCCAAGTTCCCCAATTAATTCAAAACTTTTGTCTAAAGTTAATTGAAGGTTAACTAAGGTAATTATTGATGCAATGGATATTGCAAGTTGATTGTAGCAATTAAATCACTACAGCATGTGTGCAATATTGTACGGCACAAGACATCAGGTAGCCATGCAAGGGTTAAAAAGACAGACAATGTGATGTGCTGATTGCTTCAAACTTTGATGTACATATCTTCTTGGGTTTCATTGTCATTTATGTGATTTCTGATAATATTCCTTTGACTCAACATAGGCTAAATGTAAATTTAATGTGAACTTTTTTGGGTTACTTGAGAAAGACACATATTGTATTTTCTCTAGGTTTTTGGGAGTTAAAAGACATAGTGATGTAGTATAAAGAACATTATGTGTATTAATATTTGTTATGCCATAGTAATATTTATAAAATGCAATGAAAATGAAAGGTAAGTAAAATACATTGAATTACACCAAGTTTGTAGAAACTACTTTTCCTTATGTCGTCTGTGAAACAAGGTGAAAATGAAGTATCACAGCAGCTTGCTTTTCACTCACTCAATCCACAATCCTTAGTAGATAAAGGGTACTTTGTGATGTGGAGACATGGAGAGATTTTAGTAACACCACAAACCCTTCTAAACACCTGAGACTCAAAAAAAAAAACAAATCATGAATATTTTGATGAAGAAAAGGAAGAGATAGACGGATGCTGCTAAGACAAGACAAACATTCACTCTTAGATTCCTCTTAGTAGTAGTAGACACCAACACTTTCTAAACTTCATAAGAGCAGTTATCCGTCTGCTAAATCATGTTTTTGTGTTGATGTTTAGCAACGGTAATCCCACTCATTCAGACTGAGACATCCTGTTTTTGTTGTGCACAGTATTAACTATGGTTCTGGAAGAAAAAAATAAAATAAATAGCTGTGTGAGATCAATGTGGAGTTAAATGTGTAACCAGTATCACCTGGTGGTTGGAGGCTGCCTCTCTGAGTTTATAAAAAGTGTGAGGAGTTGCCAGGTTGAGGCTGGTGATGAGGTGAGCCTTATGTTGAGAGGGAGCTTGGTAAACAATTATCTTTAAAATTACCTTTTAGGTTCATATGAATGTAGATGCTTTTCAGTGTTACTCTTTGATATTGCAGTGTGGCCACACAAGATTGGAACCGTTGAAAATGTTTTCAGCAGACTTTAAACTATGATTATATAAATATATATAATTCAGAGGTATATTAACGGATATTTACTGTGTAATTTATATTAAACATGTGTTATTTACCGGTTTGTAAACAACAGTACAAAGGCTTGCATAATGTTGCAACGCAAGGGGGCGACAAAGCAATGTTCCAGCCAGACTTTTTGTAAACAATATCCAGTGAAGAAGAAATGCTTGCCAAACAGGACGGTACTGGAGGAAAGCTAGCTACTTGACCAATGTAAATGTTCTATTGGCTGAAGAGGGAGCCACGACAACCTTCCCAGATATCGTTTTGAAACGTCCAAGCTTGTATGTTAACACAAAATCCACAAATTCATCCAGCTAACAGAGGGCATTCATAAATATGACGTTAATGTAGCTAGTTAGCCAGCTAAGCTAGCTCTGTAATAGGCTTAGAATAATACCGATTATATTGAGCAGCTGTTGATTAACTTTAGTTTAGCGTTTTTCAGTATGACAAAAATCTAGCAGAAAGAACGTCAAAACTCTGATAAAACGTTTTATTATAAGACAACCATTTTTTAGATGAAGTGTAGTTATTTGTAAGCTAATGCTAGCTTAGCTTATGACAATTGTCCACATTCTTTTAACCCGGATCCAACTAATTACCACCCATGACGAATTTATATAAGTTAGTCCTATCAATAAATCGTTTATTATAATGAACTATTGTAACGTCCAAACCTAAGAGAAACGGATGTGAAGTTAAAGCATAAATGTAGTCAAAAATTGTGTCAAACCTAGTTTACTATCATTTATTGCTCATTTCAGAGTTAGACAGCTATGGGTGTTTTAAACTAACAAAAAATGTTGAGATGCACTTTTGCAAATAGAGTTGCTTTACATATTTTCTGTTTCAAAGTTTCCCATCTCCTGATCAACTTGCAGAATGATGAACCAGCGTCGTGGTTTCCATCTGGACCAATCTGAGCTGGTCTGCAAGAAAGGATGCGGTTTTTATGGCAACGCTGCCTGGCAAGGACTGTGCTCAAAGTGTTGGCGAGAGGAAAACCAACGAGAGAAGCAAAGACAGATTCAAGAAGACTGGGCTCTTGCTGAAAGGTTTGCCTATCTTTGAGTGAAGTGTCTGCAAATAATAATGGATTCAATATGCTGCAGATCTTTAAGCAGTAGCCTTTTACTGTTGTTGGCTTTCTTTTGTCCAAATGTTCACCCAACAACTGTTTAACCTAATTTTTGGTTTGTTTATTTTTTCCCAGGCTGCAGAGGGAGGAAGAGCAAGCATATGCCAGTCGAAATCAGAGGCCCCAATCACAACCAACAGTCACGCCTTTTATCAAGTTTGAAGAAAGAAAAACAAAGGAAAAGACCAGCAAAGTCAACACTGTTACAAAGTTTTTCACTCCATCTGCAAAAACACCACCAAAAAAAGGTACCTAAAGTGGCACATGAAACCCCGTTTCCAAAAAAAAAAAAAAAAAAAAACACAAATGCATTACACAATGTCTCTCTTTTACCCTAAACATAAATAAGAATAGAATAAAGGTCAGATATGAGTCACTTTTGCAGAATTTCTGTTATTCTTTGGAAACTAGTTGTAGTTATCTGCTAGACAGATAACTGCAGATAACATTAAATGTCTTTTTCAGATTCGACTCTTTTTGACAACCAGTCCAGCCCAAGTCCCAGCTCCTCAGCAAGCCGACAATCCTCTTTGGAGAGTGATCGCGCAACACAAGACTTAATTGATTTTCTCAAACCTGTGAAGTCCGGCAGAGAAATATTCAAACAGTGCCGGGCTTTTACTGAGACCATGCTGTATAAGAGGGTGAGCTATCATCAGCTGGTCAACCCACTAACGCACTACTTCTATTTAAGTCTGATTTTATTTTAAACTATATTTATGCTGAAGATGAACTTACTGAACCAAACCACATGTCAGTTTTACTCTTCAAGTCAAACAGCTTCAACTAAAATACTAAAAAAATATTTTTTTTTCTTGGAAATTGCAAAGAAATTGAACATTTGTCGTCTGAACTCTGCAATTGCTTAACAGAAAAACAGTTGTTTTTATGGAAAGATGACAAGTTTGTGTTCTCAAACATTAAACATTTGCTTAAATCTGATTTGATACACATAACCTGTATATATATATTCCTTTAAAGTGTTGTTGTAGTTTGGATGCAGGTTTATCTCTATCATTGGTATATTTTTAAAGTGAAATCATAATGATTTTTTTTATATTTTGTTCAGGAAATGGGAGCTGATGAGCTGTCAGAATGTGTGCAGGACTTCTACCAGAACCTCTCAGATCGCCTTCAGACTCATTTCAAAGGTTCTGATTCGTTTGTGAATTCATTAAGTTTCAGCTACAATCACTAACAACAAATGACACCTGCTTATTGTACATATTTGTCTTTTGGGGCTTTTTAGGTTCAGATCAAGTAGATGTTGTCATGGATGAAGTAGAGAAGTACTTGATGACTCGTCTCTACAAAGAGGCTTTCTGTCCTGAAACCACAGATGATGAGAAGAAAGATCTGGCTATTCAGAAGAGAATAAGGTTTGCAGCAGCTGTCAAATTTAGCTGGAATAAAAAGAAGCTGAAAGATGGTAGACTATCCTGATTTGGTTTTGTTTCAGAGATTTGCACTGGGTCACTATTGAGATGCTTTGCGTGCCTGTAGATGAGGAGATTCCTGAAGTGTCTGACAGTGTAGTCAAAGCCATCACTGGTGAGGCTCATGCTGGGATGTTTTTTGGTTGTTTTTTTTTTTTTTTAAAGAAGACTATGACGGTAAAACCTTCCTCATCTTCATTATTCTGCTGTTCAAATCTGCAATATTTCAGATGTGATTGAAATGGATTCAATGCGTGTGCCCAAGAACAAGTTGGCCTGCATAACTCGTTGCAGCAAGCACATCTTCAATGCCATCAAAGTGAGCAAAAAAGAGCCTGCATCCGCCGATGATTTCCTCCCCACGCTAATTTATATTGTGCTGAAAGCAAACCCTCCACGCCTGCAGTCCAACATCCAGTATATCACCCGCTTCTGCAATCCCAGCAGACTCATGACTGGCGAGGATGGTTACTACTTTACTAATCTGGTGAGGAAATTACTACATTTCTATTGATTTATGCGCTCAGTCAGTTTATGCGTCACTAACCAGTACCACATACTAAATTTAGTTTTTCTTTAAATAATTTGCAATCAAAAATTTAGCATCACAGTATGCACGAAGGAAACCTAACACAGTTGCATTAGTCTGAGTGGGAAACAAAACTCATGTGGGCTGAAAAACATGTCAAATTCTGTTTAGAGATCACAGATGTGGTATTCTTTTTTTAATAATCAATTATCAGCCCATAGTTAATGAGCCAGCATTACAATAACCTGCACATTTGTGTTAGCATCTAACAGCATACCAAGGTTTTCAACCAACAAATGCTGACATCTGATAATCTTCTATTATCCCAGAATGAGAAAAAGATCTTTTAGTTTTTTTTAAGCTCAGAAAAGATGTCATGCAAAACAGTATTAGTTATGTTCATCACATGCTGCTGGCATCAAATTGAGTATAAATGAATAAAATGAGCTTTTTACAATATTTGACTGTTTTATTTTTTCACATTCAACATAAGATTTAGTTATTGTGAAAATATTAGTTTTTGTTTTTATTTTCAGATGAAATGTTAGCAACCCAATAACCTTCACTGTGCCTTGTGATTTGTTTTATATTTGAAAATAATTAAATGTGGTCATCTGACTTCTGGTTACCCAATTAACATTTTTCATCTTGTGATTTTATTAGTGAGTTGATTAGGTTGCAACGTCATGTGTTACAAGGTCTGAAAGCTCAGCAGCTCTAACCTAAAAGGCTGCATTTACCCTAAGACAGGGGTGTCCGGTTCTAGATGGCCACAATCCTGCAGGTTTTCCATGTATCACTGCTTCAACACAGCTCAGTCAAACCAGCCAATCATTGTGCAGAACTTAATTGGCTGCTGGATCCAAGCCAGGTGCATTGAAACAGGGATACATTAAAAACCTGCAGGACAGCAGCCGTAAGATAATTTAGTATGAATCGAGGCCAGAGATCTCCAGATCCAGGGAGCCGGTGTCCTGTACTTACTGAAAGTTTTCAGTCTTAAACACACCTGATTCAAATTAAAGTGATCTTCACAGCTTGTTGAGACGTTAAAGACCCATTTATAAGAATCGTGTGTTGCTGTGGGGAAGCATGGAATACCTGCAGGATACCGACCCTCAAAGGGGGCCATTATGTTAGATCTGTTTATATTCAGATGTGTCATTTTCTTTTATTACCTTCCCTGTTTCCTCTCTGCAGTGCTGTGCAGTCGCCTTCATCGAAAAGCTGGATGGCCAGTCTCTGAACCTTAGCTCTGAGGAGTTTGAACTGTACATGTCAGGTCAAGCGTCCCCCAATTTGCCAGCTTCAACTGGTGCTGCATCATGTTCCCCAGGCAGTGCAACTCTCACTCAGGTTCACAAACGCTTGGACATGTTAACTGGACTTGGCGAAAGACAAGACCGTGTCCTTGAGAAGGCTCGCCAGCTAGAGAGTGACCTCATCGACTGGACGGATGAAGTAGAGCAGAAGGTGCAGAGTGTTCTGGAAAGCTTTCCAGCAGAGACACGAAACCCGGCTGGAACCACAGCTAGTGGGACAGCATCTGCGTCATCAGCAATAGACTCGGATAACGTTGAGAACGAGCTATTGCCCCCACCACTGCAACCACAAGTGTTTGCTGGCTGATATGAACGTTTCTGTTCTGCAAATATTACTGTGTAGGCTTTATTCCTTCTGGCATACAGAAGCTCTTTTATCTGGATCCCATTTTCAGCCAGCCAAATGTGTCCCATCCATCTGATTTAAAGCTTTTAGATAGCCAGTAATGCAGCTCTCTAATTATCAGCTCCGTTTGATTTCTTTTGCACCTGGCTGCTTTTTTGCAGACTTAAATGATAAGATTGATACTGCTTCCACATCTTTCTGGTAGATGAAGAGCTGCTTAGCATAAAGAATAAATATTATTCTGCAGCTAGCTTGATGGTGAGCATGCAACAAAGGTCATATATTGGCACGTCTAAATTTTTCTCATCTCTGTTACATCACGTTTTAGTTGTGTACCGAAACTAAACCTACAAAAGACATCACACTTCACACTATTGAGCTAAAGACACGATTATAGGTGAATTTTTTCACCTGTAAATGAAACCAATTAGTCTGTTTGACTCGATCTTCCGCCTTAATGCGTTACAAAACTATCTACAGGGTTAATGTTTTCATCTGATTCTACCTAATAAGGCAAATAAGTGCAATCATCATTTTGGCTCCTTATGATTGTAAAGGAACCCAGTAACACTGAGCTCTTCCAGAATACATCGGTCCGCCACAGTGGCATCTTTAGTACCTCGCTGCATTTAGTTTTTTTTTTTTTTTTATCGTCGTTACATTCTTTCATTTAGGACGAAGGGTTTGGTGTAATTACTGTCATTGATCTAAGCTGGCACGGAAACGTACTGGATTAACAGAAATGTTTTATTTTAGTGGGAAAAAACAGACAATATAAAACAGGAAAATATGAATTGTGTAGAACTGGACTTCCCCTCTGAAATAATCTTAGCTCATCCTCGTGATTTGTGCTGTAGGCCTATTTGTAGTGTATTTCCCGGTCTTTTGGAGAAGTAGCCAGTGAGAAAGGATGTGTGAGTGTGCAATGAATGCATGTATGTTGCATGCACTAATTCAGTTAATGTTGATAAATCGAGAAGTCCGCCAGTTCATGCAGATGTTGTCCTTCTAGTCATAAACTAGGTATACAGATGTCATTTTATTTTTTTATAAAGATATAAATTCTTCTGACATTAACCTGTAATATTTACAGTGGTGAAGAATATTTCTCAGCTTTTAAGCGGGCGGAGTAGCATATCTGCTACACAAGCAGTTTTAGATCAATCCTTTTATTATTTCTGGTTCTGCCGCTGAATCAGACCAAAAAAAAAGACAACAAATCCTGATGCCACACTTTCTTAGAGACAAAGAAGCCCTGTTCTTTAAATCTCATTCAAACTAAAGTCTCTTTTTTAAAAATATAAATATTAGCTGGTGTAACAATCTTATAATGAAGGAGGGGATGTGTGATCGACAATGGGTTTCTGCGTGTGTGTGTGTTACGCTAGATTTAAATAATTATCTCCGAAAATGAATTAATTGGACTGCTTTAACAATCTTATAATGAAGGAAGGGATGTGTGATCGACAATGGGTTTCTG
>JBAMHX010000010.1:14291475-14302286 GCA_037177515.1 Pseudomugil tenellus | reverse complement strand
AGATAGATAGATAGATAGATAGATAGATAGATAGATAGATAGATAGATAGATAGATAGATATAGATAGATATAGATATATATCCAAAAGAACAGGTCTGGTAAAATGTTTCTAGTGTCCAAAACCAGGAAGAGACTAAATGCAATTCATCTTTGTTGCTTCTAAAGCACCCTGCAATAGATCTGAGCTATGGTATTGCTCTAGTTGCCATGTTTTGATGTAATGTCCGGAGTTTCAAACAAATGTAACACTAATCTATTTAATATCAGAGAAAATGGTGCATTTATTTATTCATTTTTTCAACGAGTTGTGGTAGATGGGATGGCTTTTTAGTTTTCTTTCATTCACTAGAAGATAAGTGTATAAGCATAAAGTAACAATCCTACCTCTCATCATCAGTGTCCATGCCTTCACGGTCTCTGGCCATTTCCTGTAGTTTCCAGTTTCTGCGTCTCACTCGCCTGCTGCGATCGTAGCTCTTCTTGATTAGCACCTGTAACAGTCCAAAAGCAGGATGTATAAACTGAAAAACAATAATTTTTTCCTGAGCTTTCAAGAGTAAAATTCTGAAAATTAGCTCATTCATAAACTAATAAACTCTACAAGCAGTATTTTATGTTACCACTAGAGGTCAGTGTTAGTCAAGTGGACGATGAGCACTGAAATCCTCATTAGCATCCGATTTAATTAAAGATGCTAAATAAAGTGCAGATAAGTCTTACCACATCAGGAACATGGTGAGGGTTCATTTTGTTCAGGTACTCATCATTGATGTTGGAATTGGCAAAGTCATACCTGCAGTGTGAAGGAGCAAGAAACAAATTTTAGTTTCTTGTGAAGTATGTAAGAAGCTTAATTTTTTTTAAATGTATAAAGAAAACAGATGGAAACATCTGGGGTTTGCTGAAAAACAGACACTGCTTCTATTTACTTGAAAAAACAAGAGTGGAGGGATAAAAATCAAGAGTTAGCACAAGAACTACGACTGGGCCTACGTCAATGTGATGAAAATATTAACTCCTCTGCAATCTAACACACTCACCCCTGTACAAGGTCTCCGATGTTGAGCAGGTGTCCCAGAAAAGTGCGGCAGTGATACTGCTGACTTGTATTCATCTCTGATGTTTTCTGAACCCACACCTCAGCCAGCATATGCTGTAACACACAACAGGAACTGAAATGTAGTTTTAAACTAGTTCAGCAACAATACTTCTGTTCTTTTTCTCCAGTTTCTTCAGGCAGTTGCACCTATAATAGCATAACATTCAGCCAGGAGGAAGATGGGAATCCTATTGTCAAGTCCAGAAAGGTCCAGTCACTTTGGCTTGAATCCCACATACAGGTTCAGGGATAATGTAATGGCTTGCTATTGATTTTGCCTGCAAGAGAAGAGCAATGCTACCCCATAATGCAATCTGTTCTGCACCAGCAAACACACCCCTTACCTTGTTGGACCTCATACCAGCTCCAGCTCCCAGCTTCTGGTCTCTGATGATGTCAATGTCCATAACAATGAACTCCTCAAGTTGTTTTGGGTTGCAGAGGTTGTTGAAAGGGTTTCGCCAGTAAGTGTTCCCATCCACCTCCGAAACTAGGATGTTAGAGATCATTCATGCATTACTAAACAGCAGTATTTTGTAGTTCAGTACCTTCTTAAATTTAACAGTTATGTAATTAGAGATGAAAAGTTTTTCTAAAATGCAGACTTCAATGTTTCTTTATCTAAAAGCAAACCTCTTGAACGTAATTTGTCTGTACCGTATTTTCACGACAATAAGGTCGTGAAACCTAAAAGTCTTAAATTTTCTCCAAAATGTATGGTGCGCCGCGCCTAATGTGTTGTGTGACTTCGGGAAAGTGGGCGTACGAGAGGACAGCATGAGAACAGGAGAAAGTGTGGCTGCTGTGGAAAAAACAAGTGAAGCAAATAAACATGGATCAACAGCTTAATAGAAGGAAGAAATTGACTATAAAAACATTATAACAAAAAAAACAATTGTCTGAGCAGCAAACTCGTGTTCACTTTGGATCTCTGCCAGGAAGCCCAGATTTCTTGGTAGAGATTTTAAGCAGTGCAGTAGCATGGAGAGACGAACCGGCTGGAGCCCACTGTTACATCAACAAGCTAATCAACAAATTAAAGGCAGCAGCAGTGAGCCATCTTAAAAGAAACCCACATTTTTTACATCTTGAAGTCTGATCGCGGTGAACGGAACTAAACAACCAGTGCCATAAACTCTGTCGTGGTTAAACTTTCTGTCTATGGTGGACGATATTGTGCAGAAAGCTCAAAATTCCAACAACATTAAATCTGGTAAGTGTTAGGGATGGGCGTTCGACTAAATTGTCTTAATCGATCATCATGAAAATTAACGATCGATTATCGATTAATCATTTATATTAGTTTAATCGATTTAGAAAAAATCTCAACGACTAAAATCTTAACGATCGATTAATAAATAATCGATTAATTATGGCCATCCCTAGTAAGTGTTGCTTTCTTCTAATGTTACACATATGTGACGGGAGGGGGTCTGCGACAGATATTATGCACGTAAACATGCGTGTTTTACCAGTATGTTTCAACGTGCCCGCGCCTTATGGGTCTGTTAAATACAGAAAAAGCACCCATAACTGAAACCGTGCCTTATAATCCAGCGCGCCCTATGGTCGTGAAAATACGGCAAATGTTTTTTCTCTGCCCTCTCAAATGAGTTGCACAAGCAGAGAAACAGAAACACAAGTTAATGCCAACAAACTATTTCACCAGTTAGAACGTTTTTTCTACTAAAACAGCCTGCAAATGATTAAACCTGTTAAAATACCTGTTAAAAATAGGTAAACACCTGACAGTAAATGAGCTCAACAACTGTCATAACATTTGGTTTTAAATATATCCAACTAAGATGATTCAGCCATTACAGACCATGAACTGAAAGTATTTTTTGCTCTGTACCTTTGAGAAGGTTACTGCAATCATGACTGAGACAAACATGAGCTCTGCAACAGCTTAGTGATCAAGCTCTGAGTCACACTATAAAAATAATGCCTGTGGGGCCTGTAATGCCTGTAATTAATAACTAACGTATAAACACTTCAAAATGTTGACTGTAAGAAGTCAAGTGTACAGGCTGACTTTTCATTTATGTTAATGTATTAACAGCTATGTTTACATTCACATTACACATCATTACTTAAGCAGCATAAATCCCTCATATTTTCTGTCTCACTCCAATTCATATCTTTGTCAGCCATCAATGTTGCTGCAATCACTCGAGACTCCAGTGAAGCTTTTAAAACTTCTTGATAAAATCTGGAGCAGCTCACAGTGGACAAGACTGCACCAGTTTCTCAACAGGAAGAGTTGAAGCTGAAGAAGACCCGAGTGTCATTTGAAGTCTGCCAGTACAAATACTTACTCTGCAAGGTTCGAGGATCAATCAGATGGATGGTGCTTGTGACACGGATGCACACACAGATTTGACCCATGTTACCCAGACTCTGCGCCAACCGTGGTGGCAGACACACTACGTTGTCCTGGCAACAGCACACAGACAACCTCGGTCAAGCCAATGTTAAAGAAAAAATAAAAAGAAAGAAAAGTGCAACAGTCTGACAAAATAGCTTGTTTCTTAAACATGAGCATATTTTTATTTATAGAATATGCCTCTGCATGTCCCCCATCGTTCAACTGTCCTGTGAAAATACATCCAAGCTCTTCCCTATTAAAACACAAACCTAAAACTAAATGTAAATAAAAGGATTAAGATGCTGTTAAGAACAACAGCACAGAATAATTATACCAATCTTACCTTAGTTTTTAACACCTACTCTATGAATTTTTCATTTTCTACAAGTGTTACTTGTCCTTGATGCCAACAGTGAACTCAAACTGAAATAAAAACTGTGCCTCTAATACTGACACATACCTTGCACACAGGAACAATCTCTACAGAGAAGGTGCTCTTGTAGTTGTAAGTATTCGAGTGGATGTCATGAGAGATGAGGCGCTGAGATGTTTTAGACCTTAGATCGAAGGAAAAAATTTACTAACGGTTATTATTAAATCCATCAAACAGTGGTCAACATGACTGGAAAAGCGCTATATAAGTACAGGTCCATTTACCATATCAACATTAGCTGAAATCCAAATTTAGTGAGATGATAAAATTCATAAACCAGAATAAATGAACTGAGTCAATTTAATTACTTGAAAAACCTTCACACATGTTTTAATTTTTTTTATTCTGTACTGATAAAAACAAAACATTTGTCTGATTTTTAATGGGTTTTTATAACAGAACACCTGCTAGCACATGTTTTCCACACTAACCCATACATTTTTGGACTGAAGCCTTACTTCTGAATCCAATATCAGCGTGACAATCTTGCATTCAGTGTTTTTACAAGCACAGACTGATATGCTTACCTGGAGGGCACGGTACACTGCAAGAAGTCAACCATCTTCTGTGCATGCTGCTTGGAGCCATAGTAAAAATCAATCCCATCTACGAGAAGAAATAATATCAGAAACACACTTCTCCAAGAAATTAATCACAAACATGCTTCATGGGTCAGCACCGTGGCAGAACATGCATGCAAACAACACATGCAAGAAATATGGTGGCCATATGTTGTAACCTTCGTAAACCTTTTAAGTCCTGCCAAAATGTGGGGATGATTTAAATTAATCTATTGGGCCAACTCCACATTCCTGTTCAATAGCAGAGAGCTGCCGCTGAGCTTCTACTTAATGCACAGCATTTGCATGTGTGTGAGTTGCACTCAGCATCTTAAAAAATGTACGACGTCAACTTGCATTTGCAAGAAACTTGCATCAGGTGTTTGCTTTGATTACAGCATGTTGATTAGAAACAAAATACCCCGTGAAGCCCCCATTAGAACAGTGGGACAGCGTGATTGGTGTCAGTGATGCGAATCCATGGCTCGGTGTCTGATACAAGAAGAGGTAATTAAGTCTTGCATCATTATATCCAGCTTCACTCTAATCCACATTAGTTCTGCTGATGACAAATGAAGCAAGTTTCCCACTTTTTAGTGCAATGCAACTAGACGTCAAAGGATAAAAAAGGAGGCCCACCCCCTTAAAATATATGCAAATATATTTAGAAATTAAATATTTAAAAATTAACCCACCATGAATTTCTTTTATGTTGAGGGCGTTTTGATGGAGTTTATGCTTTAGGATCAGTTGCTCCAGATAGTAGAAGGTCTTTTTATGAACAGTCTAAAGGAAAAAGGAAAATTAGTTTCACCTAAAAAGACATGTTGATACTTTGAACCTCACAGTAAATTAGTCCTGTAAATAATTTAGGTGATCAAAGTTATTTTCTTAAATTGAGCATGGTAAAAAAAAAAAAATAATAAATCTAGGGGGAAAGACTGCTGAGAAATGTGAATATAAATGTAAATACATGTAGTTGGTAAAACTTATTTCACTGACTCTGAATTTCTTTATAGAATAACTCAAAATGGTGTTGATTTAACTAATTAATTGGAGAGTTTGGCTGAAGATTAGAAGGATTATTTTTATATATACAGTACAGACCAAAAGTCTGAACACACTTTCTCATTCAAAGAGTTTTCTTTATTTTCATCATGTATATGAACATTGTAGATTCACACTGAAGGCATCCAAACTAGGAATTAACACATGTGGAAGTATAGTACATAACCAAAAAGTGTGAAAAAACTGAAAGTATGTCATATTCTAGGTTCTGCAAAGTAGCCACCTTTTGCTTTGATTACTGCTTTCACACTCTTGGCATTCTCTTGATGAGCTTCAAGAGGTAGTCACCTGAAATGGTTTTCACTTCACAGGTGTGCCCTGTCAGGTTTAATAAGTGGGATTCCTTGCATTATAAATGGGGTTGGGACCATCAGTTGCATTGTGGAGAAGTCAGGTGGATACAGAGCTGATAGTCCTCCTGACTGTTATAATTTGTATTATGGCGAGAAAAAAGCTGCTAAGTAAAGAAAAACGAGTGGCCAACATTACTGTAAGAAATGAAGGTCAGTCAGTCCGAAAAATTTGGAAAACTTTTAAAGTGTCCCCAAGCGCAGTCTCAAAAACCAACAAACGCTACAAAGAAACTGGCTCATATGCAGACCGCCCCAGGAAAGGAAGACCAAGAGTCATCTCTGCTGCAGAGGATACGTTTATCCGAGTCACCAGCCTCAGTAATCGCAGGTTAACAGCGGGCAACACCTGTGCCCAAATACACTACAGCAGTTCGACTGCACTTATCTATGATGTCCTCTACTGTTTGATTCTGTGCTTGTGTTGTTCGTATTCTCTAATGTAAGTCGCTTTGGAGAAAAGCGTCTGCTAAATGACTGTAATGTAATGTAATGTAAGCTCAGAGTAGAGACCAGGTCAATGCCACACACAGTTCTAGCAGCAGACTCTCAAACAACTGTTAAGAGGAGACTGTGTGAATCAGGCCTTCATGGTAGAATATCTGCTAGGAAACCGCCGCTGAGGACAAGCAACAAGCAGAAGAGACTTGTTTGGGCTAAAGAACACAAGGAATGGACATTAGACCAGTGAAATCTACTTTGGTCTGATGGGTCCAAATTTTAGATTTTTGGTTCCAACCACCGTGTGCGACGCAGAAAAGGTGAACGGCTGGTCTCCACATGCCTGGTTCCCACCGTGAAGCATGGAGGAGGAGGTGTGATGGTGTGGGGATGCTTTGCTGGAGACACCGTTGGGGATTTATTCAAAATTGAAGGCATACTGAAGCAGCATGGCTACCACCGCATCTTGCAGCGGCATGCTATTCCATCTGGTTTGTGATTAGTTGGACCATCATTTATTTTTTAACAGGACAATGACCCCAAACACACCTCCACGCTGTGTAAGGGCCATTTGACCAGGAAGGAGAGTGATGGGGTGCTGCGCCAGA
This sequence comes from Pseudomugil tenellus, assembly GCA_037177515.1. Classification (NCBI taxonomy): domain Eukaryota; kingdom Metazoa; phylum Chordata; class Actinopteri; order Atheriniformes; family Pseudomugilidae; genus Pseudomugil; species Pseudomugil tenellus. Next base: position 14,295,358 of record JBAMHX010000010.1, on the reverse strand, counting down.
TGACCTGGCCTCCACAGTCACCAGACCTGAATCCAATTGAGATGGTTTGGGGCGAGCTGGACCGCAGAGTGACGGCAAAAGGGCCAACGAGTCCTAAGCATCTCTGGGAACTCGGAAAATAATGCCTGTAATGAGGAACTAGGTTTATTTATATGACCTGTCAGGAAACCAGCAACTTGCCTTTTGCCTAACTTGAACCACTGCCTTCCAAAAATCTTTGGCTTCCACACGGTGGCAGTCGTCACACATCTGGGGGTGAATGACAAACTCCACCACAAAAACCTGCTGCAGGATCGCACCATTCATCACCTGGAGAGGCAAAGACAGCGTGTGCTTGAATTTAATGCTTAAAAACAACCAAATCCATGTGTTAAAAAACAGTTATTAACTAAGCAACTTTGTTTTGTTTAGCAGAGAGAAGAGGATTTTAGGTTTAGGAACAATTCGTGTTCTGTATTGTTAAGAGTGATCTGGAAATGCAATTAAATGTCGTTTTATCTGTCCAAACAGGTTTCTCTTGCAAAAGAGTGTCTCAAAGAGACTACCTGCATAAATAAAGGTTAAATAAAATAAAGTTTCTGGAACAAAAGAGTTGGCACCGATAAGCACAACGGCTCAGGTTCTCCTTAAAGGTCAAGTGGATGAGATGTCAGCGAATGGCGAGCCTTACCTACCTCAAAACACACAGACTGTCAAAAACAGACAAATCTGTTCTTCTGTGTAAACAAGTGCATTGTTTTATAACATGTGAATTTGTTTTATCATATGCAGGCATTGTAGTTTTTAGATATGAGGTTAAAGGCAAGTTATTTAAATTATTAATAGAATCAATCATCAATTACCACCAAAAGATACATATTACACCTCAACAAAAAGAATCCCCCTTCTCTTAATTGACTAATCAGTTTAATCTCGGTTCACACTCCCTTTCTTATGAGCTCCATTCTCTTTTCTTACCTCTTTCTGGATGGTCAGTTTTGTCTTGATCCTTTTAGAGTGCGGCTCTGTCCACAGAAAACCTGCATCAATTAGACGCACCTGTGCACGGAGAGATGATGTTGAATGCTTTATGGGTTTTTCTTACTGAATTGTGGTGACGTGTCCACGTTTAGCTTATTTGTGGAAATATTAAAGACGCACTACAGAACTTCTGCAGCTAACCCAGTGACTAACAGCTAATTCGGTATCCATTTTGCATGCTACCTTTACTGCGAACTGTCTTTTCTTTGGTTCTGTCTCATAATGTATTTTTCTGTTTCTTTGCCAAATTAGTCATGGTGCACGTTCAGAACATCCAGTGCGTTTATCTCCATTTGCTTGCAAAAGCAAAGCCAAACTTTGATGGAACATTGTGAGGTATGAAAAATGTTTGTAATGCAGTTTCACAGCTCCAGGAAACTATTTGGCACCGATGGCAAAAGAAATACACATAATAGTTGTAACTGTGCTATAAAACGAGCACAGAACACAAAGTTTTCAGGTTGGAAAGTTTCGTACAGCGTCTTTAAATATTTCTCTTAGCAAATAATTGAATGACACCACTTCATTTTTTTAAACTTGTACCATAATTATGATGTCTATAAGAGTAATTCTTACTTTAGTCATAGAGCTCTTAAGTTTCTTCAGGCAAAGGGCCAGCAGTTCTCTTGACTCCAGAGCACATTGTATCCAGGTGGCAGGTGGCTGCAAGTACCTGCATGAAAGAGAAATACAAACATTTACAACTGAATTTCTAATGACAATCTTTTGCACAAATAAAACAATTAAATTTTTGTTTTCACATTGTGAATAAAAAATGTTTAACGTTAAACAGCTGCATGTACAAACCGTTCACACTGCTTGCAGAAATGCACTGTGACTTGCTTGGGGATTCCCTCTGAGATGTCAACCTGAGTCCGCAAGCAGGCTACACACATGTTGGCTGGATTAGGAGGAATGGGGACACCACAGGTACAACACAGGCTGTGGAGGACATTATCAATGTTGTTGAGATTTTTTTTTTTTTTTAAAAATGATACCTATAGTTTAAGTTCACATTTCTTCCTATAGTCAGAATATAATTTTTAAAGTGTTTACATTACTTTTACTGTAGTTAATAGTCATAAAGTCATTTCTCGTGTGTACCACCCAAAAAGATTTTTCTTTTAATAAAGAACATATTCAGTGGAAAACATGAAGCTCAGACTGAAATGTTGAACTAGAAAGTTTATGTCAACTTTATGCAAACAAATAGGAGAGACTTTGCATTCGACTAATTTCAAAATAGTTTATATAAACAAACAAGTAACTATTTTACTTACATATTCCCCTGACTGCTGGTCGAAAGAGTTTCAATGTACTCCATTGTTGTCAACTTGACAGTTCAAAAGCAGGCCAATGATGTCTGGGGACAGAAACAGATCCAATTGGCACGCTTTAAGTTAAAACTTTGTCGCTGGGGAGAACTATAGTTATAATGTTCATTCCTACCAAGATCTAACAGAAAACTTAAATAATTATTTTCCGTTGTGTACAAATGTGCATCTACTGACCGTTTTACTGAGATGTAACACGAAGCAGAGCAAAATCTGGGTTGCTAATGCTTACATTTGTTAGCATTTGAAGCTAAACTTGTCAATTCGGGAATTTAAAAAAACCCGTAATAACACAGAAACAGATCAACTTTTTACAAGGGCAACTACCAAACCCAAAAACTGACAAAACTCACAAAGTTTTATAAATGAGAAATCCACTTCTCACGATGTGGAGAAGCCATCCACGTTTTTACAACCAAGGACCGAGAGAAACTGAATGACGTCACATCCAACTAAAGGACCCCAAGACTGTTTTCGTTTGCCTGAATAAATTTCATGAGAGAACTATTCACATCCATTCATGAAGTTTCAATTCAAATTAAATACAATATGATAATAATTAAAATTAAATAAATATGTATTTCTGTATTAAAATGAAGAGGAACAGCTAGAAGTTAGAAGGCAGAGGTAGCCGAGCTTCAACCTGGAGAGCCTAAGTTCAGTAAATTGTAGATGATCCCTGTATCAACACAACTGATAATTCAAAACAAATCGTTTTATTTTTAGAAAAATATAAAATATCAAGGTCTGCTGCTCTCAATGTTTTTGACAATACTAAACGTATTACTGTTTACATTACTTATCACTTTAGCTGTAGGCTAGAGCAAAATTTGGAAAAACAAATATACATGTATCCATTTCTTTACAATTATTTACTTAGATCAATCATTGATCTTTTGAGCTTTTATCACTGTCACACTTAACACTTGGATTATTTTTTGGTCTGTAATGGTAACTTGTACACTCTTTTCATAAAATATAAACAGTTTGAACAGACAAATATCATACACAGAGAGGGTTGGCGAGATGCCGTTTTAATGTTGCATTATGATCAATGATGTTTTATAATTGTAACAGCACAGAACAACATGTAACACTTGAATGTAGAATGTATCACACATGCTGCTTTCACTTACATATGACATGTCAAGTTTGCAATATTTTTTTTATTATTTGATTCTAAAATTTTAAGCTAATATCAAGTTAGCTTCTTTCATTGTGCTTTAGCACTATTAGATATTATTTGATATACTTTAAGAGAAATAAGACAAAGTGCACAATAGGATTTGTATATTTGTGGGTTTCAGTAATAGGCTCTTTTTACCTCCTTTATTGATTAAAAAAAGTTTAAATTGATTAGTGTCGTCTTTTTTTCAAGACCACACTAACAGCAAACAAACTAATTATTTGTAACGGTTTTGTATCTATTTTTTTCTTAAATGATAATTTAGCTTCAAAGCTGTATCTGATGCAACTGATCTTTTACAATCTGTCTGGTTGGGACATAAAGAAGTAGAAAGAATGTTTAA
>JBAMHX010000010.1:14269013-14286493 GCA_037177515.1 Pseudomugil tenellus | reverse complement strand
ATTGAAAGATCATCTGTCTTGCACTCTGTCTTTTCTCTGAGCTCTCTCCAATCAGTAAAAATCAGTCTGATACTGTTTAGAGTGTTTCTCTGCAAGTGTGTCGGCTTGAAATTAATCCCCCCCCCCCCACATATAAAAAGATAAAACACAAGACATAGGCAGACATTTTGGTTCCTGTGATTAATTTTTTTTTTTTTGTTTGTTTGTTTTAAAATGTGAATGGTATCATGATTATGTATCTTTTTTTTGCATGATTTAAATTTAAAGATATTGATTTTAATTTTATGATAAAGGGGTTAGTTTGCCTCTGTCCGAGATTTGTTTTCTTAGAATAAACAGTTTACTGACAAATCAATTATTAATCTGTACCCTTTTAAAAATCTCCCTTTTCCTCCAATTTCACACCCACTCACACACAACAATGTAAATTTGATTTCCAGAGTTTAAAATCAGTGTTTAACGTGCACGCATCCTTCGGCTGTCTCAATCATATTAAATGTTTGCTCAGCGAGGGGATTTATCTGGTAAATGGAGATTGATTTTTTTAGCTGACACTTGAGAATAACCTGCATGAGAATCATAACCCTCGGCTTTCTATCCATTTAAAAGCAACATGAGCCATTTGTTCCTGCTGGGATGTAGAGAGTAGCTGCTCTTCACCCCTCTCTGTCTGAGAAGATGCTCGCTATTCAAGCCAGTTAAACCGGAGAGTGGAGGCTGCTTCTGTCGGTTTTTCCATCCTTTTGGCTTTTGTTCTGTCGATTTTCTTGCTTCATCGCTGTTCAGTCTTTCATGTAGTTTCAACCAGCCCTTTTTTTTTGTGAGTGGGTTGTGACGGATATGGTTTCTATCTGCAACAGAGGCAACAGGAGATTTCTGAGCAAAGAAGCAAAAATAATACCTAAACCATAGCAGTTTTGGGCTTTTTAGACCGCTCCTGATTGTTTTCATTCTGCTCCCGGCTTTGACTAAGTTCCCCCATTGCTTCATATTCTGGGCTTTAATGATTTTCAACTTTTATTAGCTATTCTTTCATTAATTGGATTTTAGACGTTTGAGAGTGATGAAGTAACTTCAGTGTGTAAAAGTGAGACCTTGTTGGAATTTCAGATATGTTGCCATAAGTATGGAATGTCCCCCAGAAAAGATGTTAAGTATTTTAGATGATAAGTAGTATGAGTTATATCTGAGCTCTCTAGCAGGAGAGATGAAAGAAGGACCCAGCATGTGACCAATTACACAGTTGTTATTGCAGGATAAGAGAAAAAGGACCAGACACCATTGTGTGCCTGAGAGTGTATGAATAATAGTCTTTTGTAAGCTAACAAAATAAGCTGTTTTTCTCTTCTAGATAAATTCAAATGGTTCATTTAGAGATATAAAATGTATTTTAATGTCAGTAACATATACCTACTACAGCGCTATCAGGTTTTTAAAATTAACTTTACGGATGATTAACTATTGCACTTTTTTCTTTTCTTTTTTTTATTACATTGAAATGACTTTTTTCAGCAGGGGTCATCTTATACTACAAGGTCCACAAAGCTAGTGTGTCAGCTGGCTCAACTAAACTAAATGTGACCCCACTTGGTCATATCAAGCCACACTTTGGCACCACCTATTGAAAGATCATCTGTCTTGCACTCTGTCTTTTCTCTGAGCTCTCTCCAATCAGTAAAAATCAGTCTGATACTGTTCTGGTTCCCTGCCTTTCTCCAATATTGTCTTTTTGCATTTCTTTGCTGAATCAGACGTAGCCAGTGTGTTGATGCCCAGACATCGTATGTGTGCCACAAAGCAAAAAGCAGCTGTTGTGTGATCTGGTGGGCTGAAAGAAATAGGGCCCGACCGATTAAAAGAAACAGACTAAACTTACTTTGATCCTAAACGGGAGGGTATTTTTTTATTTGTTGCGTCCTATAAGTAGCTTTTTCAGTTGCGAAAAAAAAGTAAGTGTACAAAATGAGAGTACAGAACGACTCTTCATCCTTCCACCAGCTGCAGGTTTAGGTGTGTTTTAGGAGGACAGATGTGAATGTGAAGGAGAGGTTTTTTCACTGCAGCACCGAAAACGTAACATTATTAAAATCAGACTGTCTGAAAATATGAACGCGACACAGGCTGTAACAGCGATTATCTGTGTTACAATTAGTGCCATTTGTGACTATTATATATAAATTACAACTCTGTCAAAGATTACATCTTTGTAACATTTGGACAAACATCTGGATTTTATTATGATTTATATATTATATATATCACAATATGTTTAATGGAAAAGAAAATATTAAACAAAATGAAATGACATTTAAAGGCTGCATGAATAATGTTTCACCAACTTCACTCATGTTGGTTAAATAAGGCAGACACCCATGTGGACTAAATGTAAAGATAAAAGTTAAGCGGTACTGATTCATGTATGCACCATTGATAAAATTATTGCAGAAAACAAATTTAAAACTGAAAGGCTCCACACTTAACATAGTTCTGTTTTATTTTTACTGATGAATATTATGTTTATTTATTTTACAGACTATTGTGAAAAAAAGACTGTAATTCAGTTTTTTTTGTGTAAGCATTAAGGAATCAAAACACAAGTTAGTTTAATTTGAAAACTATATAATAAATAATTGGCCGATTAATCTGTTATTAGATTTTTTTTCTGTCAAATTTCTGTATCGGCATCGGCTTCAAAAAATCCATATCGGTCGGGCCCTAGAAAGAAATAGATCGTGAAGTGCAGTTTTTCAAACCCAGGATGCTGAATGGCAACAATTAGGGTTGGGTAATATAATTAAGATTTTCAAATATATCAACACATGTTCACAAGTGATATAAAATTAGGACATATTGTTTCTTTTTAGATAAAAGTTTATTTTCCTTTTTTATTTTGCACATCTGGTCATTTAAGTGTTTTTCATTTATTTTGTTTTAGGAGCATTTAATTAAATTTAAAGCTATTTTAATTTCAGTCAAAGTTTTAATGAAAATTTGCAGCTGATCTTAAAATTACGGTATACTTAGCACTGTTAGCAGGCTGTTCATTAGAACAATCTTTTGGTTTTTTGACAAAATAAGTTATATCGATATGTATCATTATCCTGATTCAGGTAAAAAAAAAAGTATCAACATAGGAATCTTGTTTATCACTCAGCACAAGCAGTAACGGATCCGCAGTAACGCATCAATGTGCGATAAAACATTTTTTTTCAGGTTCTTCAAGTGTCGGACAAGTTATTTATTCTTCTGCTCAAAATGGACTGCTTGACTGCGCTACTTACTTTCGTTTAAAAGTGTAGAATATGTTTATAATATAAAGCAATATTGAATATGAACAAATATGACATTAGAAAAGTCAGACAAATAATTTTTTGTACCCTTTGACTATTGGTTGTAGCAAAACAAAGATAAGTTTTCTAAACTTTTTTCTGGCTGTAGCAGCAGTGTGTAAAACACTTGCTGTAGATGAAAGATATTACAAGCATAAAACACTTTTTCTGCATCTCCAGTTGAAAGCTTTCACATTCCCGTGGCATAGGTACTGATATAGTCTGTGTTATGGTGGCTGCACATCTGTATTGGTTGGCATGACAACATGCAGCTCAATCTGTTTGGCATTTCCCTCCCAGCTTAAAGGTTATTTTACCAAAATATTGTTGCATTGAAAAAAAATATCGACTGCGCTCTCTTAATCCATTTAACCATTTCTCCGAACATAGCGTCTCTGGAGCAGGTTGTGTTACATACATCTCCATGGTGATTCAGGGCTGTTACACTGTTGTTTTGTGGCACCTGAAGAGCAAACCAAACCAAAACAGATGTTAAAGGATTTGGAAATGAATAGCTAAAATTGTCAAAGTGGCTAATTAACCAGCTTTCAAAGGACATAAATAAGATGATTTCAGCAGTCTCTCTCTGCGTCATTTCATCTACCAGTTAGCTACTTCCCTTTGTTTGCTGTAACACAGATGTCGGTACTTATGTCGGTACTTTGACCGTGTAGACTCGCACATAAACATCAGCACTGTGCCCAGACCACTGAATACCCGGAAGCTCCAGCTGTTAGATAGAGGAATTCGTTTTATAAAGACTGATCATATGACTTTAAAAGTTATCCTCCTGTGGCCACATCTGTCTTTTGTGCTGAAAGCTGACACTCAACATTCAACCCCCACCTTGAAGTCAAGTGAAGCAGAAAGCGGCTCACACATGAGAGATAATGTGTTGAAGAAGAGACCAGAAAGTTCTGCTGAAGAATCTTCTGACCTTTCAGTAATTTGTCCCTAGTGGTGGGGTTTGCTTTTCTCTTTCTTAAAGAAGGGACCAAAGGGGGGATTCAATGAGTAAAATACAGGATATTCATGGATGAATGGTGCTGTTGCCCGTTAAGCACCCCAGTGTTTATAATCACTTTGACTATATTATCATCTTTGTCTATAGAATAAATAGGAGGTTTGTTCAGAACATTTCTTGCTTCTGTGTCTTCTCCTCTTTAAAACTTTCTTGCTGTGAAATGTAAGAGCACTTAGTAAGTTAATACGACTTTCATTGATCAGGTTCAAGAGACGTGTGTGTGTTTGCAAAGAGTATGTCGGACTAGATAAGCGCACTTTCTTTAGCATCAGTGTGCCATCTTTCCCTGCTGGCACTCACTGTTCAATAATTTAACAGTCGCTCTGTCACTTCTGCTAAAATCCCCTGACTAAATATACACACTCTGCTAAGGAGAAGGAAACCACAAGGTCATTGCTCACACACACATACAGCAAAGTGTCAGTGGAGTTTTATGGAATAGATGTTGCCTGGAAAGTTGTTTAGCAAAGTTTGAGCTGAGTGGTGTTTTAGCTGCACTTTGTCCTCTTTTTCATCCACTTGTCTCCCAGCAGGGCTGGACTGCGCTGACATGGAGCTGAAAGCTGGATTGGTAATGGAGCTGTTTTATTTGGTTGTCAACCCCCTCCATCACCCCGTTTACCCCCTGTCACCACACTGTAGGTCTGGCAGTATATGAATGGGCAACAAATTCCCCATCTTCAGTCCCATTATAACTTCTCTCTCGACCCCCTTGTTTGCACACAGACCTCGGGAGTGTTTTACACTCAGCTGCTCGATGTGGTGCACCATCATACTATCTCATGTGATTTTTTTTTCCTTATTTCAAATGTTATAGGTTGTATTTGTTCTGAATGTTGAAGTTTAAAATCCAGTTTAAACATTGCGAAGCTATAAGTCTCTCTGAATCTAACAAGGATTACCTGCAGCAGTGTTATTAGACGACATAGTCTTGTGTACTTCTGATCTGTAGCTGATTAACATTCTCTAAGTCTAATCTCACGGCCGGAGTAGACCTGACTGCTCAGTCTAATCTACACTTTGTATTGTAAGGGACACGTAGTTGGCTGTTACATAAAATGCTTAAATGAAAGAATGCCTGTCCACACTTCCAATCTAACTCTGGATCTAAGCCTGCGTGTGAGAACCAGTTCTTCAGTTGTTTGTCTGTGTGATGGAGAAAATAGATGAGTCAGTTGTAGTTTGCTGGCTCGCTGTCCTGGCAATGAGGAATGGCAGGAGAAGAATTTTGGCTAAGACAAGGTAGCAAGTCGCAGCTGTCGAGAGTGACGCTGGTGTTAGTGTGATCGCAAAGAGCCACAATTTTTTTTAGTATTATTATTATTTTTCTAATGCTCACATTTGTAGGTTTTCCTCTTTTCACGCTGCTCAGAAGGACCAGTGGATTGGTGCAGGTGAATTGGACATGCGCATCTCAAGTCCATCTATGACATGACCATTTAAATTATTTTAAATTTTTTTGGACTGATTATACAGCATTTTATGTCTTGTAAGTTTCAGAGTTTTATCTGTTCTAAATATAGTTCATTTAATATATCTGCACCTTATGCATGTATAGCACGCTGTCACTGGTCTGCTGCACACATGTGTTGGACAGCCTTCCAGTGAGAGATCCATCCAGTCAAGAGGAATGCAGCTGATATGAAGGTTTGATATTTGCACATGGTTTCAATTCACGAGCAGAACTGTGAGCTACAAACCCCCAAATAAACTCTGCAGTGAACCAATCCTGAGTGAGGTTGTCTTTAATTTACACTGCTATGAAGGCTCGCGGGATGAGAGGGAAGATCAGACTCCACAGAATGTTATTAATTTGTGCTTGTGATTAAAATTAGGAGGCAGAGAAATTTTACTCACACAAGTGCTTTTTTTGTTTGCATTCTCAGAGTATGTATGACTGAGTAGCAGGACGTGGCTGCCATAAAATGTCCATTTTGACTGTAGCATCATAAAGGTTTTGTCACACTTTGTCTTGAAGTCATTAGGCCTGAGTAGTAACTGATCAGGGTGAAGAATAAGATCGAAGGAAAAATAAGTACAGAGAAAAAAGCCATAGAATGCGTTATTTGTGACCAGAATCAAGACAAAACCCACATGTTTAACAGAGTAAATGGAACATAAAATTAATCTTCCTTTGGGATTTAAGTTTATTCCCGTCTGGATTTCTCTTACTTTATTGTTTTGTAACCCTAAAGCATGACAATATGCCGTGTTAACGGATAAATGTAAGCCCTGCATTTCAGCCTGGATAGGACATGGCTGTCTGCTGGCTGCAAGAGCTTTATGTTTGAGGTCTCAAGAGGTGAAATGGCCCCATTCAGAAAGCTGAAATGAATTTTTGACATGCTTTGACCCGAGAAACCCAAATAAACCTTGTTGAAATGGAACAGTTGAACTATTTAATGGCTGATATTGAATAAATGACATATGGCTCTTAAATTGCTACGAAAATCCTCGAACAATTCTTCAATGCAGCAAAAAAAGATTGATTTTTGTAAGTACATATTTGACCAAATTCAGAAAGGTGTTGCAATTTTGCAAGGTGTCAGGAACTACCGGCCTGCAGGGATTTGGCTTGAAGCTTAAATTTGTCACCAAGTATTTTTGGTTCAGTAGACTCTACAGTGTTTTGAAAACATTCACATTTTACTTAAAGTAGCAAAGCAGAAACGATTTGCACAACATGCTGCATATACATCACATCCAGCATATTTGTAAGTGGGTCTATGTTTAAGGATATTTGCAGAAACTGTGTGCTTAGGGCAATGGCGCTGTGATGGCTTTGGATGGATGGGAAGTTTAGAGGCAGATAAGCAGGGTAAGTAATTGATTAGTGTGACGGTGGCGAAGCTTATACTGATGTGAGCTAATACCAACAGCTCAAGGCTCATATAGGATCTCTGCTCTCTCCTTCTGACTGTCACTAAGGAAAAGAAGAGACAGGAGGGCAGGTTAGGTTTGCACCAATCCCAGAAGGGGGTTGAACTAAATTTTATTTGTTTTTTTTTTAATTATCCCTCATCCATTCATCTGTCATTTTCTTCATTTAACTTTTCATTTCCTGTCTTCCTGTCATGATATTAACAGATTTCCTTAGCTTTGTTTTCATCAGTTTGTCACGAGATTTTTCAGCTAATCTAATGTTGTTTAAAGGAAGAGAGATTCTATATTGTGGGTGAGAGAAGCGGAAGAGGGAAATCATGGCATGTATCAGGATGGCCCTGAGTCGGGGAGGGAGAGAGGACGACATCTGGGGAGTGTTGCTAAGATGAGAGAGAGGGACTAACAAAACAGCTGAGAAATAAGAATGCTTCTAGCATACAGGAGCATAAGCGATGATAGCAGAAGAGGGATCTTTGAGCTGCTGTTTGGAGGTGGAGAAAGGCGGGGGAAGAAGGTTTTCTTTCAAAGGAGATGAGGATAAAAATGGATGGATGGTGAGAGGCAACACATTGCTTGCAGCCTGAAGATTTTCCAGGACTTTAGCACAGCTTCTTTTAGTCAGAAAGCACCAAACAGAGTAACGCAACAACATGCTGAACATCAAATTGTACAACTTGTTGTTGAAGCTTTATTATCTTTTGATCATAAGTCTTACCCGGGGGCCATGGCAATATTGGACAGTTCTTCCCGTAAAAGAGACATTTCTGCCTCTTTCTCCTGTTTTTCATCTTCTGTCTCACACAGCGAGTCTGTCTCAGCTGACCTTTCTCTGCAGTAAGTGTCTCTGATTTCGCTCTGTCTCTTTTGCTTTCTCGTCATCAACTTCCCCTTCCCCCTCACCAACTCATCTCTCTTTCTAATCCCCTCTTGATCTCTGATTTGTCCTGAGAAATCAAAGTCTGTCATTCACCCCAAGTGTCTTCAGGCTAGAACTGGAAGTGTAGTGGGAGAAAGTAGAAGCAGAAGGGAAGGGTTCTTCTTTAGATCACTTTTTATGTTATGTTGATGTTATGTTGAATCTTTACTTCGATCCAATCTCCCATCCTGAGCATCCATGAGTTGACGGTGGGAAGGAAATCTCTCTTTTATCAGGAAGGAAAAACCGCCGACAGAACCCAGCTAAGGGAGGGCAGCCATCTGCCTCGACTGGCTGGGGGTGGAGAGGACAGGAAAGACAGATCGATATACACTGCAGCTGTTATCCAGGAAGACTTGCAGAAAAAGGACCAATATTATTGATGTCAATACTGTCATATATTAATACATGAAAGATAAGGAGCAGAGAAAATAACAGGAAGTGCTCAGTGCATCATGGGACATCCCCATGGCTGCATGACTAATGGACGGCTAAATTAATAGACTATAAGATTTGTTAAAAAGGAAGGTCTTAAGCCTGACCCCCTTCAAAGTCCAACCCAGAAGAACTGGGGTGAACAATCCTTTTGTAAAACTCTGGAGTCTTTATATGACCATTTGCAAAATCTTTAAAAAAAAGTAGCTATTTTTTGTATTTTTACTATTTATTACCATGTGATAGGTAAAAATTATTGTAGTGTAATTGTCTGCAGGGGCAGGAGAAAAGAAGGGCCTGATAGCCGAAGGCTCTTCCTTTTATCAATGAGTATCCTACCTATGAAGGTAGAATGCTGTGTAAAACATAAATAAAAAACAATACAATGGTTTTCTTTTACTCTATTTACAATCATATACACTAAAGACAAAACATTTCATGTTTATATATATTTTTTTTGTAAATATTCACTTATTTTAAATTATAATTTCCAAAATAGCTGGAAGAGGGGTATGTTTACTACTGTGTTACATCACCTTTCCTCTAATACTCAATAAGCATTTGGGAACTGAAAACAAATTGTTGAAGCTTTGTGAGTGAAAATATTTCCTTTTCTTGCTTGATGTCTTCAGTTGTTCCACAGTCCAGGTTATCTGTCATATGATCAGTCCAATACCTTTTAGTACAAAGCACAGTTTCTATGTTTTTTCTTTTACACATTTTTAATTAAATAAACTACAAAACAAGATATTGAATGTTCAAACTGATGAGCTTTAATTTTTTCTGGGTTTTCTCCTTTTAAAATATTCACTCATTTTGAATTTGATGCCTGCAGCTTTTTCCAAAAATGCTTGAACAGGGTCAATAAAAGACTGGGAGAATTGAGGAATGCTCAAAAAAACCTGTTTGGAATATTCCACAGGTGAACAGGTTAATTGGAAGCAGGCAAGTGTTTTGATATGAAAGGAACATCCCGAAAAGATTTAGTCTTTCACAAATAAGGAAGGGGCGAGATTCATCACTTTATACATAAGCAAATAGTCCAATAATTTATTAACGATGGGCCTCATTCACCTCTGGCTTCTTATTAATGTTCTTAAATCTGTTTATAAGTTGTACTTAAGTCTTTTATTCATAAATGTGTTAGTATAGCAAAAAATTGTATGTTCCTTCACAGATTGGTGAAAACAAATCTTCCCTAAACGGAAAAGACGGACCACCCGGCGCTACTTAGTATAGGCAAGCACCAAAAAATGCCCAAATGTCATGAAACTTGTGCTGTGTGCAAACAGATACAGCTGTTGTGAGACTAAGGATAAATGACATCATGACAACAAGGTGAATGAAAACCAAAGAGAATAATAAAGATGTGCATTAAAGCCTGATTTTCATAATTTTTACCTCCAAGGTTGAAATGTTTTTGCTGACACTGGTTTGTTTGCCTGTTTGCAACATAACTGAAAAAGTTATGGATGGATTCTCAGGAAAATTTCAGGATAACTCCGTTCTAGGATCAGAAACAGATGATCAAAACTGTGAGGTCTGTGCTCTCCAATTAAGTATTAAATACATGGTAAATGGCGTTTACTTATATAGTGCTTTAACTTTCATCTCTTGACACCCAAAGCGCTTTACAGTTCCTGCAATCCACCCATTCACGCACACATTCACACACTGATGGCGGCAGAACTGCCATACACACCGGCAACTGGGGGTTCAGTGTCTTGCTCAAGGACACTTTGACATGCACATAGCAAATGGAGCGGGAACCGAACCCATAACTCACCAATCGGAAGACGGCCACACTACACCTGTGCCACAGCCGTTATAAATATCACACGCTTCATGTGATAATATCACAGAGCTTCAAATGATACAAAAAAAATAGTTTTATGTTCAAACTAGTCATCAATTTGTCCTGAACTTGGAAGCAGCCTGCAGTCTGGTCCCATGATCAGGTCGCGCATCCTTCTGGTGCCATTAAGAGGGCCACTGTAAATGAAAGGATCATTACAAATCACACTGCACACTGCTAACGCAACTTTCCACCTGATGTGGAATAAATAACAAAAATCATGAAAAGTTACTTAAAAATTACCAAGACATTACTGTAACTTTATTATTGTTTTTAATAAACTGAAAAGCAGAAAGCATCACAAACATTATGTTCAAATATGGTGGCACTCAGATGTTTGTAAGAATCCTGAGAGTTTGTGGGAGTCGATCTTACCCAAGAACAAATCCGAGATACGAAGATTTTGGTCACTGCCACAATTTTCGCAAAAATTTCAGATTTAAGTATCCATCATTCAAAGTAAGATTTAAGAAGAAATGTGTAAGAAGACCAGCAATTGTAAGAAATTCAAGGGATTTGTTTTATGCAGTTCATAACATCAGTAAGGCTGAAAAGGATCCCTGCTTGTCTGTAACCTTTGATCCTTTAGAGGAGACTAAAGACGGCATTAAAATCAACCTCATAGTGTAAATCACCATGTATGGCACATGAATACTTCAGAAAATTAACAGTTAACACAGTTCTTTGCTACATCTAGTAGCGCAAGTTTAAAAACTCTACTTATCAACAACATGCTGTAACGCTACCAGCTTGTCTGGGCTTGAGCTCACCTCAGTTTAACAAAAGCAAAGCGGAAACTGTCTGAGGAGTCCATCTTTCAAATAACTTTTGGAAATCCTGTTGTCCTTGTGTCCTCAGTTCCCAGACGCTCATTGAGTATAGTTCAAAGAAAAGGTGATGTAACACAGTTGTAAGACGCCCACTGTCCCAGCCTTTTTCAGTGTGTTTCAGACATCTAATTCATACTGAATGAATACTTACAAATAACCAAAGCTTATAAATTTCAATGGGAAATATCTAGTTTTTGTAGGGTATCAAATTGAATAAACTAAAAAGATTTTGCAAATCATTGTACTGTTTTTATGTTTATTTATAAAATTAATTAATTAGGTTTGGGGTTAGGATTTTATCAGACCAGACATCTCCATTGTTTTTGCCAAAGGCATTTCTTTCATGCTTTCACTGACCTTTTGCACCATTACCTTACATCCCTCTCACAACTATTCTGTTTTGCCCTTCTCCTTTTCTACCCTGTTCTCCCTCTTCATCCACCCTCCCATTCCCATTTTCCATAACGACAGTCACCTTATCTCCCTGCAGTCTGTCTGACTTATTTATCGCTGCTCTGAAATATTAAAGAGTTTGCAGCTTCTGGTCCTGAGGGGAGTTTACAAATTTGACTTAAAACGCCTGCATGTGCAAACGCACACGCACAACAGTAACTTTAAGGGTGGCGCGCGCTCTCCGGCAATTCTCTGTCCACAAACTATGTTGTGTTGTTTTAGCATTTTATTCTTGATTCTTAGACTGATAAATAAATAAATGCTTCTCTTTTGGGACTCTGTAGATACATATGGACGGGTGGTTTTCATGCAAGCTGCAGGACACCAGTAATATAAATCCCTCTTGTTCAGCAATCAAGCCCGAGTCATTTTACTTGAGTCACTCCACTGAAACTGTAAAGGAAAAGCCTGAACCTATTTTTTTAACTTAAGGTATCAGATGGCCACATTACTTAAATTTTTGCAGGTTTTGAAATATGCTTTAGTGAATATGCACAGAGTTTACAGATGTGCAAAAGAAGACTAAAAGCTGACGATGGTTCAGCATCAGCCAAAATATCCTCCCTTAATTTTCCATTTAATTTGTCACGCTCCAGAAACTGGCTTCTATGATTCCCACTTTCCTGTTTCACCAATTACAAACTGAGTTTGGAAAGCTTGTTTTCCAAAGCAGCAGAGGACACGAAAGGACTTTTAATGTAAATGTATGTTATTTTTCTTCAAATATGTGTAATTTGTATATAAACATTATTGTTCCTGTTTTTCACTAAAGCACTTTTGCTTTTACAGATGTTTTAATGCAACACTTGTTAATATTGTGCATATTTGGATTTGCTGGGTTTAAAGTAAGTTAATTATCTTGATTAACTCAGATTTAATTTCAGATCTGTCATGACTTTAGAAATATTTAGATTTGTATGTGTATGTTTTTCTACTGTTTATAGCTCATACTGCATAACCATCCATCTGGATTTACATGGTTTATACACTCGCCCACAGCCATATACACAGAAAAGGGCAGCGCTCATGGTGTCTTCTATTCTGAGCAGGCAATCCCTTGGGGGACAGTGGTATATAAGACTGGAAATGTTGAGTAGGCCAGAGTGGAGTGGGTCTGCTCCATGATGGTACTGCACCTGCTGTGGAAACTGGGCTGCTTAAAAGCTCTGTGGCACGATGCCTGCTGGTTTCGTCACCTGCAGCAGTCCCTCACCGGGCATGACAACAATTGTCCAATCTGTCATTATAATGAAAGTAACCAAAAGTGATTTGAAGGAATTTAATCCTAAATTTTTCCAAGCTTATGCACGCTGTCTGAAATAGCATATGAGCATCAGGTTGTTTTATTAGCTGGACCGTATTGAAAGCGGGAGTATTTGGACGCTTTCCATGTTAAGCACAGATGTCTGCAGTGTAGTTTTGATCTGTTCTGGACAATATTCTGGATTGTTTGGAAAGTGAGCACTTAGTTTGATGTTTTGCAACGCACCCTGTCCTCATATTGCTTAACGGGACCTCATACATGCTGATGTTCTGAGACATCATGGAGACCCATGTGTTATGATTGCATCATTATTTGGCCAATAGGACGTTTGGCTTCAGACTGTCATGAATTAAATCGTCTTTTCCAGAGTGACGAAGAATAGTGAAGAAAATAATGATCCTGGTCAAGTTTTATTTTATTATGAGTTTAGTATTATGATCTTAATAAAATTGTTGGTTTTATTATTACTGTTAATAATAATGATGATGATAATTATTTTAGTGTCATCTGTATGTGGAAAGGGAAGGCTTTTTCTCCCACCAAGCCCGCCACACAAACTGCAGGATCTGTCTGTTCCTGAGCATGTATCTGGCACGACTTACTATTTAGTTTCCTCGAACTCTCATCCATCATTTCTGTTGTAGTTGGTGCTTTTCTGTATGCAAAGCCTTGCTTCAGTATGCACCTCACAATCCCTTGATATCAAGAGCCCATTGAATCTAATCAATGTTCTGATTCATAGGTCAATACTTCTCACTGCGTGATGCATAGAGGCATGCGGACAAGTTTTGATTCCTGTCAGCAGGCTTTATATAAGCAGAGTGTCAGTTGAGGTGGATGGGTATTGATTTTTATGAATGCCTCTGTTTATTTCTTCCCTTTGGTCTTTGGTGCACAAACAGGTGAGGATGCACTGATCAGTGTTTTATTTATTTATTTTTACTTCTGATGAATGGAAGCTAAACATCTGAAGGAACAAATGCTTAGAAGCCAGTTTTTAAACACAAAGGAGAGTCCAATTTTTAGCAGCGTTAATTTAGGTTGAAGGTTAAGAAGTTGTTGTTGGATTATAGTATACTAGCAAACATGGTGCAGGTACGTTGTAGTTTCTTTTTCCTGCCGCTAATCGGACCAAGATTGAGCAGACTGCAGTTTGTAATTAATGTTGTAAATCCAACATCTGTCTCCAGAGCGACAGCTAGATAAAGTGGGTGAGGTTGAGATGGAGGAGGAGGAGGATGTGTACCGAAGCATCAGGGAGGAGCGCCGATTCGTGAAAGTCGGTGATGATGAGTAGAACAAGTTGTGAGCTTGTGCTGGGGTAACCACAATGCCAAAAAAATACAGCGTTAATAAAATAAAATGCCATCGGTTTATTTACATGTTTATCTCCTGCTAAACAAATCAGCAGAAATCCGAGCCGCGCCCTGTTCCTTATTTATGGATGCCCTATTTATAACGCCTGCTGCTTCTCAACGTGCTGAAAGTGTATAGAAATGATCTGAATGTGAAATATGGAATGGTTACTCTGCGCCATATGCCCGCTGTTGAGTTATTTTTCATCCCCACGATGTTGTTTAATTGAAAAAGTTATGTTGCCAAAGAGGCCAGCTGTATGGAGATGAGACTGATCATGAATGGATGGACACAGGAAGGGATGAATAGAGTCCAGGAGGCTTTCAGCTCAAGAAGCAACGCTTGGCATCCAGAGGCTGCTGCAGAGTGACTCGTTGTGGAGAAGAGGCTTTGATAAAAACTTGTTCTGCATTTAAAGTTATAAAGCATAAAGATTCAAATTCCATCTGGAGATATTATTCTATTAATATACTGAAAAATGACATCTAATTGTTTCTCTTTCTGTTATGATTTTATATATTTGGCATGAATGCAATAAGCTTTAGTGAAATTACTTCACTATGTAACAATTTAATTTTATCTAAATAGTTTAAGTTTTTCTAGATATCTAATATTGGATATTTAATATTTGTTTGAAAATAGTATCACAAACAACTGTATTTAAATATCAGTACATCTGTCCTTCTAAACGAATATGTCACATTACAGGGTATGTAATCTCCACATCTAAGTACAGATATGCAGCAACATAATGCCTTTAAATGACCCAAAATCTATCATTGAAATAAATACAATTTAAAGCTGGAAAATTACATTTCTGTAGTCTTCAAAGGGTGGAACTGATGGTGAATATGGCAATTATGCATCCATGATTGATCATGATTATCTCAAATGATTGTGATTATACTGTTTTAATTGTTATTTGTGACAGGTAAAGAAATTACAGGATTTTAAGGATTTTATTTTGCATTTTAACTTTGATCTAAAGCAGAGGTGGCCAACTCTCGTCCTGGAAAGAAGCAGTCCTGCAAGTGTTGGGAGTTTCCCTGCTGCAACTCACCTGGCGCACTTCAGACTTAAGCTCTGCACAAGTCTGCTAAATAACGTCACACTCTGCAGGTATGCAGCAGGAAAACGTCCAACAAATTACAGGATTGCAGCTGTAGAGGACCCGACTTGGCCATCCCTGATTTCTGCTTACATATTGTTCATATATCTTAATTGTGCCAAACTAACTAACAAATAAACATATCTGGAAAAATACATGTGATATCTTTTATATTTATTTATTTATATTTATTTTATTTGAGACTTAGCTGTAGAATAATATGTACATGTGTGAAAGTTCTCAAAATCCAATACAGATATTTTGTATATCAGATTTTAATGCCGATATCGGTGTGCTGATAAAATTGGGCATATTTAGTGGTAAACATTATCAATCAACTCAGTTGTTCAACAGACTGCATCTTATTATCCACACTAATTATTTTAAACATGATTAATTATGTGAAATAACTCAAAGTAAAAACTGAATTGTTAATTGTGATAGACACACAAAACTACATAATTTCTCTTTCCACATTTTATAGCTTTATATGGAACGGTCTCTGGACACCTGCCATTTAGTGGTGCACAATCTGAGTATCTTTGTCATGACAGTTTGTTTGATGTTCACATTTTCTCAGAGAGCGATTTAAGATAAAGGAGATGGAGAAACAGAAAGTTGTTGTGTGTTCACTTTTGTTTTTTAATGGCTCCATTTATCTTTCCTTCCCAGCTATCTGTTTCCCTTTGGAAGACGCTTTGATTGGCTGAACCACTGACACAACAGAAGTAGTAAATGGAAATCTAAGCTTGCTTTCCTTCAAACTAACTCTTTGGTATCAACATTGGTGAAATCTTTGTCTTTCCTTCTCTTGCCCTAAACTGTGTTCGTGCTATTTCTACCCTATCTCTTTTTTTATTTCATCTTCTTTTTTTCCTTCTTTGTGCTTTGATAAGAGCAGTGTATGCATCTACCCAAAGAACGGAGGAGATAAGTAGTCAGAGACACTTGGGGTTCTCACTTCTATTTCTTTGACAGCTGCATAAATATTAATCACCCCCTTCAATCAAAGCTGAATAAAGTTAGACTGAAAAGAACAAGGTTTCACTGGCTGAATGATATTGTGTCCGCGCATAAGTGTGCAGTCTGCTTGCACTGAGTGTGGGAGAAATGCAAATTCATATTTGAGATCAGAGGACCTGAATGGCTGCAACATACAGCATTTGTGTGCATGTGAGACGAAGTGAGATGAAGCATGGGAGCAATGAGCCGTGAGGACGTAGGAGAGCAGGATGGTGAGTGGAGATGACAAATGCACAAAAACAGCTTTTTGCATTGTCCCTCCACCACCAGCACCTTGATGGCTAACCACAAAATAACATTAGGGGGATCTGTACTCCCACTTTAATGAAGAAATGAGTTTAATTTGTGGCCTTGTTAATTATTTACAGATTTCTCCTCCTTTAAATCTGCTTGGTTTGTAGCTGCAGAACGGCAGCTGAGGTCTGACTGAAACTCGGGTTTCAGGCTTCCCTGAGAAGATGATGAACATAAAAAAGTCTTTCACACTGATGCAGTTAATCAACCAGGAGATCCGCTTTACCAGTTAATCAGCCAGGAAGTCTTTAGATGTAGCGCCCATCACAAGAGCACATGGACACACTTGTTCTTTGTGTGCTTTTGGGTGACATAGAGACACTGATGTAGTTCATTAGCTTGTGATGAAAGACCCTGCTGTGGCAGCTTGCAGCAGTTGAGTGTTCGCTCACTGCATGTGCCGGTGGAAGGCAGACATTGTTTAGGAATGCATCACCAATGTGTGTGTGTGTCTGCATTTTCAATCGTTTTTACAAGCAAGGGGGTTGATGAAACCTGCCACACTGACTAGTGTATGAATATTTATGCAATTGATATATCAGTGTCTGCCAGAGAACGCAGACTCCAGATAGCAAAAATACAAATAGGAACACTTGCCAAATGATTGTGTGTGAGTATGTGTGTATGTTTGCGTGTGGGCACAGTGGAAGATTATAGGCACAGCAGTACATAAGCAATTGGGAGGGTGTAAGATTGAGGTGTGTGTGTGT
>JBAMHX010000010.1:14251849-14268913 GCA_037177515.1 Pseudomugil tenellus | reverse complement strand
GTGTGTGTGTGTCAGAGAAAGAAAGGCGTAGCTGACATTTACTTAGTTCCTGTCCTCCAGGCTTTTTGTGCCCCACTTTTAAACGAGGGAGAGCAACACACTCCTGTGTTTTAAAACTTTTGCATGCTGCTTTCAGGTCTCAATCCCTCTCACTCTGTCTAAATGCATTATGCTATTTTTTTCCAAGCACATGGATAAAATAAGCTTTGTGTGTGACAGTAAAATCAAAGATGAAAGACTGAGAAACACCACTGTTTATGCAAAACCTAAAAAAAGCTTCTAGATTTGGCAGCAAATATGTGCCAGCTGTTCTCTGACATGACTAGACTGAATGCATTAGACATTAGTGAGAAATGACCCTTTAACAGCTAAAGCCTGCATTAATAACCATACAGAGAAAAACTGTCATTTATTAACCTGTTAAATCTTTATGTCCTAAAGCAGCGACTCAAGGGCATATGAATAAAACCTACAGTCTATTTAAAATCTCTGAATGCTCAAACATTGAATCGTACTCTGGAAAGAAATATGGTCTGGAGAAATCCCAGAAGATTTAATAATTGACTCTATTAAAGCCTCTTATTAACATCAGTAGAACTTGGGTGTATCATGCACACAATGAGGACGGTGGGTTTTGGTTCTCTATTTGGGATCTGTGCAATGTTAGCTGACTGGAATGTATTCTGTGACAAGATTTATAATATTAAACACGGAAAACATGTTTAATAAACCTGTTTAAACACACAGCTGCATATCTTTTAGCTTAGCTGTACATCTATACATGCTGCTACTGAAAGATATCCTAAAACAAACTCCTCCTCGACTTATCTGCAATCCTAATATTTTAGCCTTACACGTGCCACCCCTCTCAATTTTAGTCTGTTACCTTTTCCAAAGCAAACAGTTTCCTGTAAAGCAGCATCATGGATGCTGTTTTTTCATTGGCTCATTTATGTAGATGACAGCAGAATTCGCCTCATGAGATGGAAATCGCACAATTCTGCGTTGTCACATTAGAGTGATGTGCCATTATTATGTTCATTTATTATTTTCTTTATAAACAACAAAATATTTAGCCTTGTTTCTTTCCTTTTTTAATCATCTTTTTGATAATCTGGAACACCTCCAAGTTGGACATTGTACCAAACTTTGCCTGCATTCGAAATAAATCTTAGCTGTGTTGTATAAAGCTATTCATATAGCTGTCTGTCTGTCCATGTGCATATCTCCAAACATGAAGGTTAGAGCCTACGCCGGTGATAATTACCAGGCAAAAGTCGAGCTTGGCATTCCATCACTCTCCCAAACAGATGTAAAAGGGGGAAAAAGTAAATCTTTTCATTAAATTTAATCAAACAGGTTAGATATTAATTATTTTCTACATGTTACTGATTTTTTTAAAGCAGTTTCCTAGTCTGGTTTTAAAATGTCAGCAGTTGTTGCTTAAATGAAACGTATTTCTTTTGCACAAGTTGGTACGTTTATAATGGAAACACAGAAGTAAATTTGGTCATGCAGAGATATCCGGAAATAAAGAGGTGCATTTAGTTTAGTCAAAGTCACAAAAAGTTGCTGTGATTTAATGAAATTAAATCTGCTTTGGAAGATTTTACTGAATTTACCTGTATAGTTGTTATTACAACATTGCTAATTCCTGGAGGGACTTGTAGCTCTTCTCTTCTCCTTTCAGCTTTCCATCTGCATTCATCTAACTCTACCCTCTTCATCCTCTTCTCCCTTCACCACATTCATAAGTTTTTCTCTTCAGTCTTCCTCTCTGCCTCCTGTCTGGCAGTTCCAACCTCAACATCCTACTCCCGACATATTTGATCCCTCCTCGCTACACGTCCAAACCATCTCTGTCTGGTCTCTCTGGGTTTATCTCCAAAACATCTAACATGCTCTTCCTCTGATACACTTATTCCTGATCCAATCCATCTCAGCATCCCTACAGAAAACCTGGCTATATTTCTAAAATGCAGTAATGTAAATATTGTTTCAAGGACTTTGTCCTTACTCTGTGAAATGCTACGGATGCTTCTGTTGCTCCAGTGCTTTCTGTACACTCACAACCCTTTTCAAATCTTAAAGGTTGTGCAGATGGATAATTTCTTAGCCACAATAAATCTGTTATGTCCCATAAAAGGACAGTAAAGTAAAATTGTATGTATAGTAATGAATAACCTACCTACAGCAACCATTTAACAACCACATCAGTGTTGTGTTAGGGTGTAATTGATTGATATTGTGGCACAGTCTCACCACTGATCACATCATGTGTTTACAGAATGCTCAGAATAGGACTTTTCTCTCCTAAAAAAGCCATAAATGGACCCATTCTTTCAAATATACACCTATCCTAACCAATAAAATGGACTTCTTGCATTCTTTAATAATTTCTTTTTCCTTTTAAGAAGTCTTGATCTCAAAAGTTTCTGCATTTTCAACAGAAAAAAAGCTGGAATTAGACAATATGATCAGTAAATGTACAAAAGAGACAATTCATAAGTGAGAAGATTTTAAGTATGCACGTATAGGATATTGTGAACTGTTTCTTTTCTTGCAAAGAGGGAATGAAGATGGATAATTGTCAGGAGATTAGTCCACGCACAGAAGTCGTTCACAGGTGTGTATAAATAGACCAGAGGAAGGTGTCTGGGTATAAACGCAGCTCTAATAGATGCCAAAGGACAAACCTATGGAGATTCTCCTCTCCTCTCCTCTCCTCTCCTCTCCTCTCCTCTCCTCTCCTCTCCTCTCCTCTCCTCTCCTCTCCTCTCCTCTTTCTATATGAACTTTTAATCGTGCTTGGCTCTGTCCTCAGCACAAGGACATCTGTGAACTGATGATACCAGAGAAATGCTTTGCCAAACCCTCTGGGTTCTTAACAGAAACAGTCATCAATCTTGCCTTACATCTGTTCATTTATGGAAACTGCAAAGGTGCAATAATTATTCGGCTTCCCATCATAAATCTGCATTATAAGCATTAAACTAACCCTTTTTATTCTTCAGTTTTGCATAATTAAAACCTCATGAGTTTGCTTTATGCTCCAACACTTGTCTTGTCTGTATGCCTTGTATTGATAAAGCTTCCAACATTCAAGCCTATTGCCTTCCAGTGATGAAGACGATGGTTTCTCAGATTAATATGATGTCATATGTCATTAATCATGAATCGTTTGAATGGTCATGATCAGTAAAGTGATTATTTCAATGTAATGTGACTCTAATAAATGCTTTACTGTCTTCTCTGATAATTCATTTAATCATGATCAAATCCAGCTTAACTTAAAGCAGGATTTCATTATTTACATATAGTTGGATGCATTTTTACACAAGATCTTTTAGTTTGAATTGACAGTAAACAAGTTTCCCACCTTTTTCTGTCAGTTGATTTATCTTCTCACTTCTTCTGACATTATTAAATCAGGTGCAAACAAAGGCTATGTCCATGGGTGTACATAGCTAATGGGATTACCTATCGCTATGTGGACGCTGTTTGAAGGCTCAGATTTGTTGTTTAGCTACTTTCATGGGTTTTATGACATAACATGCAAAAGTTGGAGCAGACTTTTGCATTGACTTTTCACTCAAAGCAACCATCTCTTTACCGCTATGCATAACTAAAACAAGCATTCTGGGATTTTCAGTTTTAAGCTCCTAAATATTGCCTCATTTCTCCAGCAAGCTGCTGCTTGAAAACGAAGCATAATCCCATCTGTCTTGCCGCATTTCTATGGAGACGATAGATAAGAGCATCGTTTTCTCTGCCTGAACCTGCTCTTCCACTAAAACATTTTTTTCTAAAAGTCAGTGACTTGTGCAGAGGAACTGTTGACCGTCCAACTTGTTGACAACGCACCATTTATTCCTGCAGCTTTTCTTTTTCTCTTTCTTCAGCCTTTATATCAGATGATAGTTCCCAAAGAGACTTGGAAGAAACTTGTGGGAAGCCTTCTTTTCTCTGTAATTAAGCAGGAATGTGTGTTATTTATAGTGAATTATCATTTGTTTCCTTGCAGCAGTAGCAGAAGCATGAGATTACATGTTGCTAGATAATAATGAACTTACTGAATATAGAGGATGAAGAAGGATCCATAGCACTGTCCTTGTTTCAGTCGCAACAGAAAAGTACCACCTTTGTACAATAATTCCCTTTTCAGCAGTATATACCAGCTGTTATCGGTCGTAAAAACTGACTTCAGAGCTTCTTGTGGTCAGTCATGACTTTTTCTGGCTTTATGCTGTTTAATGTTGAATTAATGGCCTCGTATATAAGAAAAATCATTATGCTGTGCCAAGCCGTCTTATGATAAAAGTGTATAAATTACGTCTGCGAGTTTTTAATCAGTCTCACTCCTGCAAGAAATTTATGAGCACATCTGAGCTGGAAGTGATTCTTTTTATTCTCTCTCTCTCCATCTTTTTTGCTTTCTATCTGCTCCTTTTTCTCACCTGAACGCACATCTAGAATAGTTTTTATCACCTCTGCTTTCTTCGTCTCACCTTCTCATTTCATTATAGTCCTTCCGTCACTGAGGTGTTTATGGCCCGTGCTGATTTATGCCTGTTGCCACCAATCTGCTCTGTGAAATGGGCATTTGACATGCCAGGCAGATGGGTTAAGAGTAATGTTTTTGTGTGTCTCCGATACACTGAATATCAAATATTTCCACCCTTGTGCACAAATGGAGTTGTTCAAAGAATAACACCATTTTTATTTGGAACTAAGAGGAAATGCGTAAGTTGTTTGTGCTACATAATTAAACAGTGAGCTAACACGCATAAAAACATTTAATCTGCACTTTTTTTATTGAATTAAATAGTAAGATTGTGATTGGCTTGTGACATGCTGGTTATGTTTTTCCCTTTTCTGCTTGCTCATGCAGCACACTTGTCACAGAAGATGGCATGCATTACAGCCCTATAGTTGGACTCGAACCAAGTTGTTCCCTAATTTATTGAGTTGCAGAAAGGGATCACGTAAGTGACAGCCTGTTGCAGCAGCTTTGCAGGAGCTCTCTTTATGTGTTTTTGTGTCTGGAAATGTTTTGCTCAGTTTTTTTCCGTGAAAGCATTGATAATTTAAACCCTTTTATGCTATTTTGGATGCTTGAGGGATTTCTGCTAGTGATCCTTCAAGTTTTAATATCTAGTAGGTTGTCATAACAGAGCGGAAGTTGTTTACACGTGGGAGCAGCTGATTGAACTTTCCAAACTGAAAGTAATGCCTGGAACATGATCACAAAGTCAGACATGTTGAAGAGGAAACTCCTGTGAGCCAAATGTGGAGCAAAGATGAAGATTCCTAAAACATTTCTGTCGTCGTCATGGGAAATGTGAGATGATTGAAAAATAAAATGGCCCATGTTGGAGTACTGACATGGACACAGCAGGAATATCAGGAATCAGGAACGTCTATGCCGTCGGAAGTGACGGGCAGGGGTATATCCCTGAACCCCCCCAATCCTCCAATTCCCCAGTCCTCGAATAGACACAATACAATAATATGAAGCCACACAGGTGTCAAAACTTTGAATCATGATGTACGATGCATCCTCGGGACATGAACTTTTATTTGCAGTTGATTTGAGGTCAATGAGACAAATAGTTCCAGAGACATAGACAAAAATCTGATTTCCCTTTTTTTTTGTGCATAAAGTGCCACCTGATAGGAAAACCATAAATTCAGAAATACATTCGATACAGATCGTCCTCTTGGGGGCGTAAACAGGAATGCAGAGTATCAAAATCCAATTGTAAATAGTTCCAGCTTCCTCTCTCTTCACACTTTAACAGTTGGGTATGTGATTATTTTTTTTTACATCTATATCTTTTTTTGAGGAGAATTAAAAAGAACATTTGATCTGGTGACTGGCTGATTTGCTGTCACCGTGACTTTAGATGTGTAGCACCATCACACTGTGTCGCAAACTACAAGCAAACCTGTAAGATTAATCTATGTTTCTCTTAGAAATTAAATATCTTATGAATAAAATAAATATGACAAAAATAGGAATTGAATTAATTTTGAATTAATTAAATGAGCAAAACATCATTATTCAAAATGATTTGCTATTTTTCTTCCTTTTTATTTGTTTTTAATACTTTGCTTACAAGACATTTAAAATCCAGAGTCAAACAGGCCATAACACATAACATTGATGTGAATTATGTTCACTAGACACAGAATTTTAAAGGTGCATTGAGTTTCTGTTCCATAAACTAGTTTTTTCAGTCTGATACTCTTGATGGTATCTTACTACCAGATTAAGCTATGGATCACCCACACCATCTTCTAATGGTCTATTTAGATTTTACCTGATTTTTCACCTCCTCTAATCGACCTGGCTGTCACAGGAAGGTCACAGAGGTAACTCAGTCTGCAGGTAGACTGATGACTTTTGTCTCTCATCTCTCGCTGAGTGCGAATAGATCCTTCCTTTTTAAACCTGACCTCTCCCTGGTTTTCTGTGGGTTTTGTTTGGTATTATTTGGAACTTTTGGATGGTCACCTTTGCTATAAAATCTGTTTTATTGGACCGCACGACACAGCCTGCAGCCTGCTGTCCTCTGCTGCAGGTATTCATGCTTGCTAGCTATTGAGGGGACTTGTAACAAGATATCTACTGAGGTGGGACAGATGTCTAGCCAGCCAGTACCCTTGGCAGATGTAACCATGGTTACCAGATGTTCTTATCGTACCCATCTAACACGTGTGGTTCTTTCATAGCCAGTGACGTAAAGGCTAATGCGGACTGTGCTTTAAAGGATGTCGTACTTCTTTCTGCGAAGGCTGAAAATGCTGAAACAGTTGTTTGTTGCTGGTTTTATGAACTTCTGTTCAACTTTTCAGTCCTCAATCATTTTTATAGTTGTGCTTCTTGCATCTGAAATCTTCATTGGCTTTGCTGAAGCCATCCCTGTCTGCTTCACACACGGCTAGGCAGCATTCTGCTGGCTACTTCATTTACTTCTGCAGACATGACAGGTATTTGAATATGAATGTTGCTCTAAATGGATTATTTTCTAAAGTTTATGAGCTTTGTTAGTCACCAAAGGAGATTTCAATTTCACAGTAGCATTTCCCCCATCCCTCCCCTCCATTTCTCTCTCCCTCCATCTCTGTCTCACAGTCTGAGCCCATCTGTGCTGAGAATGTTTGTTGTGGTTTTGGGGGAGATTTTATAGCTGGAAGAGTTATATAGCTTTTGGATGCCTGGATAAAATCTGTGTGTTGGGAGGAGGTGTTTTCAAGGCCACACAAATGCCGCCTCCGATACGCCTTCAGGCTTCACACTGCACAGGAAGGAAGTTATTGAGTTGTAATACTCAGGTTTGGCATTTTCCCTCCTTTTACCCAGTGTTACATTTTGCAATAACAAGTCTGTTAAATTAATTATCTATAGATTTAAATCATGTTTTAGTTTATAATGTCTCCTGTCACGTGTCATACTTATTTAACCCCTTTGCAAAACTTCTCTCCTGTATTTTCTGACACAACTTATTCATGTTTAAAAGTTTTCATTCTGACACGAATGTTAATTGCATTTATTTTAAACGCAATTAACATAATAAATATTAATGCCACATTCATTATAAAAAATACAGTAAATATTGTGCGGCTATACTCTATAACTATATCCCCAAATGTGGAGTGTTGAGGATATTATAGTTTGTCCCATCAGTCACTTGATATCCTTCGTGTGAGTGCAATAACTTGAACAATTTTTACAAAAGGATTTTGATACTCACTGTACCTGTTTAGGTCCCGATGGGGACAACCTGTATCAAATTTCACGATATTTGGATTCATAGTTTCCCCACCAAGTGGTGCTTTATGCATGAAAAATCAGATTTTTAGCTTTATCTATGGAACTATTTGTCTCATTGACCTTAAATCAAGCGCAAAGGTCATGACGTCAGGATGCATCCTGTCCAGACGTCAGACCGGGCTGGTTCAACGTGTCAACACCAGGTGGAGCTTTGTGACTGAACATGTGCAGCTTCATATTATTGTATTGTGTCTATTTGAGGATTGGAGAATAGGACGAGTGGGGGGCCTTGGTTAATAAAGTGACAGTGCTGATGTTGAACTGGCCGCGTCCAGTTGAGATATGTCTTTATTGTAAGTAACTAGCAAGCACCAAAATCTGTTGCATGAGCAAAGACGCACAGATTAAAATAATCCTGACAGTTGCCTAAGCCTTGTTCTCTCTTTGTTTCTGGTTAAGTCAACAGGAAATGCCTTCATGTTGAATGAAGCTGCATCAACAAGCTGCCTCGCATTCTACATGCCACATGTCAAACATACCCATCCAGTCTGGGTGGTCTATTTAAGCTGCCCACTTTCTGTTCTGCTTCATACAACTGCTGATCAAACACTGTGTGCTGCCGACGTTTCTGCTCCTCCGTCACACTAACATCCACCTTTAGCCACCTCGTGTGTTCACAATCCTCCTGAGTACAAATCGAATGTCTGCTGTTTATGTTGATGGCAACACAAAGACAAACAAACTAACACATTTATACACATCTGCTTGGAAAAGCCGTGACACATTGAAAGCTCATGTGTGATATA
This sequence comes from Pseudomugil tenellus, assembly GCA_037177515.1. Classification (NCBI taxonomy): domain Eukaryota; kingdom Metazoa; phylum Chordata; class Actinopteri; order Atheriniformes; family Pseudomugilidae; genus Pseudomugil; species Pseudomugil tenellus. Next base: position 14,260,330 of record JBAMHX010000010.1, on the reverse strand, counting down.
ATCATATAAGGGCTTTAATGCTCATGCTCTCTCGGGCGCTCGGTTATAGACTCAGCTCTGCAATGTCATCCTAAGGAGAGACACACTACACCTCTGCAGTAGAAATTTGTTCCCACTTATTCAATGGTAAACATCATATTCTTCCAATTATCCACAGCTTTACGTGCACATATTTATATTATAAGGTCACATATGTTTTATTAGGGTTCAAAACCTCATCACTTTTTCTTCTGCGGTTATATTATTTTATCTAACTGCAACATAAATCTGTAAAATCATAAACAAATCAGCAAACATAAATACAGTGATTTATTGCTCCAGATTTAGTATCCAATTTTTTCTGTTTTTTTTTCTTATTCCTGTGATAATTTCTGTAACTTCTAAACTTAAATCTCTTTCTTTTATTGATGCGCTCAGCTATGCTAATGAAAAGGTTTTACATCCCTCTTTCTCTGCTTTCCTCCTCTTTTTTCTTTTTTTCTCTCCATCTGCCTGCTTGATGTGTCAGACTCTACTCTGCTGTAGCCGGTCCTTTCCCCCAGAGCGCCGTGTCAGACGCAGAAAGAGATTTTTCTTCTCTGGTTATATTTCCCTCAGGGTGATTCTAAAGTGAGACTCAGATGATTTCCCTCATTTCTGCCTGCCTCGCAATACAATGGATGGAAATGTTTAGAGAACCTTACTATTTCTGGTGACTGTGTATCCGTAGTTAGTAGTCAGGAGGGAGTGTTTGGCTGACAGAGGAGATAATGTAAAGAGTGTAGGTGGCCCTGTTGAGACAGGAACGTGTGTGTGTGTGTGTTTGTGTAGTGACTGCATGTGTAGGTCTGTTTTTTGAGTAATTGAGGTGAAATCTTGTGTGAAGGTTAGCCAAATGTAATGCCGCCTGAATTAATCCATGTTGAAACTGAGAAATGAAACATCATTTCCATCAGGATAAAAACCAGAGCACAAATTATCAGATGCAAGTCAAAGGAAATGGTTCTGTAGTGATTCGAGGCGTATTATCATGTAAAATGATCACTGACTGATGCGTAATATTTCTTATATCTGCCTCTAAATACAGGCTCTTCTGTGTAACTAGATTATTCACTGATGCTGCTGTTTGTTTCTCTGTGCGACAAAGCGAACAGAGAAGCAGCAGAGAGGGGTCTGCTTGCTATGGGAGAGGAATGCTTCGCGGAAGTGGGCCAGCGCAGGTTCACAGCTTTATCCGTTTGTCTCACAGGCTTGTTTTTACAGGCTTCTTAATAAAATCTACAAACAGCAGTTGAGCAGAACTGAAGAGGAATGTCTTATTTTAACTAAAGAAATGTCTGGATTCACTTGGTGAATGAATGAAAGTCGTGGATTCCCGCAACTAAATCATTTGACCTTTTTGTTGGAACTGCCGAGATGAAGGTTTGACTCATTTGAGTCGAACTCCAGTCCAATAATCCAAAATGCGTTGATTGATTAATTTGTAACAAGCCCTTGCAGAAGATGTAAATGTCATGTGGAGATCTCAGTATTTTCTCCCACCGAGTCCACTTTAGCTTATTAAACCCCCGAACACGGCGTGTTGGGATATTATGGTTTCGCCTTGACCTCCACCGCCGGCAGATATCGTTAGTTTGAGCGTGATAACTCAAACAATTTCTACAATTGGATTTTGATACTCAGTATGCCTGTTTAGGTCCCCAAGGGGATGACCTGTATCGATAATTTCACGATATTTGTTTTTTTTCCCCCCAACAGGTGGCGCTTTATGCAAGAAAACATATATTTAAAACCTTTAAAAACCTTAAATCAAGCGCAAAGATCATGACCTCCGGATCCATTGTGTCCTCACGTCATACAGGGCTGGTTCAAAGTTTCACCACTAGGTGGAGCTGTGTCTATTCGATGATTGGGAATACGACGATTGGGGGCGTTTGGGGAAATATCCCTAGCCATGGCTTCGGACGACATAGGCATTGGTTAAAAAAGTGACGGTGCTGATGTTGAACTGACCGCATCCAGTTGAGATGTGTCTTTATTGTAAGCAACTAGCAAGCACCAAAATGTGTTGCATGATTAAAATAATCCTGACTTTTTTTTACTTAGGTTTTTTTCTCTATCACTGTTATACGGGTACAATATTAATTATTTCCTGTTAGTTCCAGCAGATTCTTGATTTGTTTGCTGGTGTCCATTTGACAAGATTTAATTTTAGTTTCATCTTGTTTTTCTTTCAGCTAGAATAACTCTCCCATGACAGTCATATTTAGCCTGCCCCGTTTACCCCATTTATTTTGGCTCTCCCCTCATCACACGGAGCTCTGTCGCGTTTCTTCATAGTGCTCTTATAACATTCACTAATTTCATGCCTAATTTTTCCCTCGTCACAGAGGCACATTCGCTCCTCCTTATCCTTGTCCTCATCGCTCTGTCCTAGTCTTAATTTCTGTCTATCTCCCTCATCCAACATTTCCCTCCTTTCATCCTTTAATCTGACGCTAGTTGTACCAGTTCGTTTACCCAGCAGGTTGCACCATCAGATATATAAGGCTTCCTCATCCTCCTCGCTGGTATTGTTGTGTTCAGTCACATAGTTGCAAAGAATGTAGCAGGAGAAAGGTTGACCCCGGTGCTATAAGGACTGAGTGGCAGAGTCAGACTTCCTGGTAATTGGAACATGCAGACAAAAGAATTCCTGCTTTATTTATGAACTTCAAGCCCATTTTGTTGCCTCCTTCTCCCAGCTTGGTAACCACAGGATTAAAGTATGTCAGCTCAGACAAAATAAGGTATTAAATCAAAAAGCATGCAAAAGAGATTTGTGGGCTAAACATAACCATGGCTGCACAGTCTAGGCACCCTTGGAATTGGAAAAATGAGATAAGGAAGGAGGGGACATGTACACGTTTGTAAATTGCACAACATTAGGAGATTTTGTCCTTCATTGCAGGAAATAAAGGGAAATTGACTGAGCATATAGAGGAAAGCCTCAGCAACGCTGACCAAATGGAACAAGAGAAGTAGATGGATTGTTTGCATGTGCAGAGAAAAAGCAAAGTAGGCAGAGTGATCCGAGTCCTTGAAAGCAATTTCCCTGAGAAGAATAAGCTATAGATGGAGAGAGGTCTGTAGATGGGAGGGAGAGAGAGCTAAATGGGGACAGTATATGAGATATCAGGTTCATCTGCAGGTCTGTCACATGACCTCATATCCTTATATATCAGGAACGTTTTATGTTGAGCTGCCTGGATTGACTTATTTTGTTATCTTGATCTCTGGCTACTTATTTTCTGCAGGTGGTAGACTTTCTACAACAACCTCGCATGAAATATAAGCTTTATGAATCTTAGATATTGCAGATCAGTGGCATGTCAGCATTATATTATCTGACTTTTGTTTTTCGTGACCTTGTGCTGGCTCATCCACCCAAAACTGGAGAGAATGGAGTTTATTTGCTCTGGATCTACAGAGGGAATGTGTGAGAAAAGGTTTAGTTGGTGTTATCCTTGGGAAAAAGCAGAATGGCCAGACGGGAGGATACAGTTTCTCTTGCTCAGCTGTATCCCACAGCACGAGCTGGTGTGTGTTTGATGGGTGCTGGGCTTTTCTTTTCTTTATCTTTATCTGTGATTTATCTGCTTCAGCAAAGCTAAGAAGATGGTTGCTGTTTTTGTATCCTGCTGCTTACCACAAATAGCTTGTATGTAAATATATACACACATGCAAATTTGTCTCCTTTATGATGGTTTCTCTTTGGAGCTGTTGCAAGTAATAAAAGGAAATGTTTTTGGGAACTTGGCCCAGTCTGGAAGACTCCAGCGTGTATCATCAGAGGTGTTTTCACATTGTTATTATATTAAAAAAATGTGCTTGTGTCAGATTTGAAATTTAAACATATATCAAGAAAGCCTAACCTAATGTGTCATCCAGCCACCAACAGCTGTAGACCTGCTAATGAAATAATAAAATAACCACTTCAGACTCTAATATATTTGCTAATTTTGGTTTGGATGACTGATTCTTCATCTTAAAGTCGATTCTTTTAAACATACCTTCTTAAGTTGTTCTAATCTTCACACAGCGACACATCATTAAACAAGCACAGCAGGTATGCACAAGGTTCCAGCTTGATGAACACCATCCTTTAATTAATGTACCCTAACCAGCACCAGCATGTGTCGTGCAACCTGGATCCAAAATTTCTCAATTAGGGACAACATCAGATGTTTCTTTCTTGTGTTACATAACATAGCTTAAAAAAATATTAGTCATAGTTCCATCTGATAAGTTTACTTTTTGTTTACTTGTGACCAAAGCCAAGCTAAGTTTTCTCTCCAGGCTTCCAGTGTTCATAACAGGCAAAATGAATTCCCCAGAATTACCACAAGGATATGAATTAAATGTATCATAATATGTATTTTCCATACTTTCAAAGTAAAATATTTTTATATTCAATAATATTCATAAAAACTGTCATCATCATCATGACATCATAACATTTGCTATAATATTAAATATTAAGCTCAGGTTGTTTGTTCTGAGCTAATAAATGGTATAAAGTCTTAAGACCTTAAGATCATTTAAGTAATAATCCACTGCTTGAACATGGACCACTTGACAGAAAGCAACGTGTGGAATATATTATAATAATTATGTTAAGTGTTACTGAGTAAACTCCCCATTTTCTACTGCAGTCTAACATTTCTGTGGTTTCCCTTTGCTCTGCATCATCAGGCTGCTGCTGACTTTGCTAAGGCCCACCTGCCAGAGGCTCTGCGCCAGCAGCTACTGACCTATGAACGGGAAAAAGAAAGAGACAGAGAAAAAGAAAAAGATGAAAAGAAGGAGAGGATCAGCCTTTCTTACCCCTCAATTCTGGAGCAACAAATACTGACGGTGGATAGAGAAATGCTGGACAAGCTCTCTGCCGCTTACAACGAAGCAGGTGTGTGTCTGTATCAGCATCGCAAATATGTCTGAAACTTTAATTGTGAAACGAAAATGCTAAAAATTTTGAATATTTTTGCATGCATGTCAATTTTGGGACATGGCTTTGACTTTTTAGGAACCACATGAGTTATTGGCATTGATCTACATCTGCATGTACAATATTTCATCCCAAATGTGTGCCCATGAGGACAGAAGGCACATAAATACGTTTAAGCCATACAAACTGCTCATTATTGCAGACACGAGAGAGAAATAAATGTGGTAAATGATCCTTATAATGCTGCATGCAGCCCAGCTTTTTTTTCTCCTCTACTGTTTGACTTGACGGTTGTTGAATAGTGGCTGTCAGCAGCCCAAGGCCTTGCTTATTCAGCTGTTTAAACACAAGTTGATCTTCACAAGGCGTGTTGTAATTATCTATGGAAGAAAGAGAGAATGAGAGTGATGGATGGAAAGTGTTAGGGTCAGACAAAGAAATACGAGTGGAACGGGAATATTGTGCCAGTGAGTCCTATATACAGCAGAGAGAAAATAAAAGGACCCAGCAAATGAGGGAAAAGAATATGTACAATACATGGGTACAGCGGGGTGATGGCAAAGGGGGCATGCGAGGAGGAAAATGATAGGAATCATACAGAACAGCGCAGCTACAAAGAGGCGTCTTTCATAAACTGCCTGAATTTTCTGACGGGTTCACGGCATGACAAATTTAACCTGGCTAAAAACATATTTTAACTGCAGACTGAATTGTTTTCTATGGCAACATTATTTGTTCATTAAACATGACGGGGAAGGTTCTGAGCTAATTTCAAGGTTTGACTGTGGAGTGATTGTCCAGAGTTGTCAAGAGTTGAACATTCCTGTGGGAATGTCACTTTTCCCTCCAGTGACTTGATTAAACTGACTTCCTAAATGGAGTTGGTAAACACGTTCCAGTCTCTGTGGGTATGCTCACATGTGTTCTCATGCTATAATCTAATTTTAGTGGCATTATGGAACCTACCAGAGTGGTTTGTGGCATCTTGTGACCTCACAACAACACATGACAACAATTGCTTTATGTTTTATAGATGTCTGGTTGGATCATTATGAGTGACTTTAGGTTGATCCAGGGAGAGGGAAGGATAGGCTTTCCTGCTTAGGCGGCTTCACCGCGACCGCGATCTCGGATAAGCAGCAGATAATGAAATAATGGATGGATGTTTTTACAGAACTTTGTTACAACATCTGGCAGCACGGTTTCAGTTATAATTACTCACAGAAGAAAAAAAAAGAAATTTGTCCATGTTTTGAAAAAGGAAATGCAACAAAAATGTCAGATGCACAGAGAGACATGGGCTTCAGACGTTAGTAGAACTGTGTTCAGTAACGTAAATAACGTTAATTTTTATAACTCATCCATGTATCATAAGAATGTGGTTTTATGTTGAGGTAAATTGTTTTGGAACGAAATGTCTTTATGAATTTGAGATAAAATCATTAAATTATTTCAGTTTAACATTGAAAAATTTAATTCTTAAAGAATTTAAATATTTTTTACTCAAACTTTTTCCTTATTATCTTTTCATTTCCTTTTTATCATTACATATGTATGATTTTAAAATAAAAAAAACGAAGAGGTAGTCCATGACAAGATTTGAAAAGGCATCTGCAACAGAAACGTTCAAATAAATATCTGACCAAAGTTTTAATGCAAAGAAATGCTGCTGCAGAAATAAAGTAAGGCAATTATCATCAATTAGACTGCACGTCAGAACAACAGTGTGCAGCTTTAGCTGACATGTAAACTAATGTAATTGTGAAAGAGCCGCTGAGGTCTTTTATCCTCCTGAAGATGACGGGTCTTATGATACACTGAAAATGACTATTAAAGGTGCAGACTAGGAACTCCCAGTCTAGATACGACAGCTGATAATTACCTCTTAGGAAACACTGTACTGCTGCTGCATTAAGTTTTGTATTTCTCAATTGCTTCATATCGTCTTTTTTTTAACATTGTCTTCTTCCATCCTCATTTGCAGATAACAATCAGCTTTCTGGTCAGTGTTGGTCTTAAAACAACCACCAAGTAAATCTCCCAACCTGATCTGTTTTCTTCCTCTAAGCTCCATAAAGTGTTGATTTTTTTTTTTTTACTTTATATTATATAAATGAGGCTGTCATGCTTCATTCAATACAATAATTATTGATCAATACCAAACTAATGGGTGAATTTCAAAGAAAGAAAACCAATTGTCCAGGCTAAACGTTAAACATTAAGCGGCTGAATTTGCTGCAGTATTTGTACAAGCTTTCTTACAGGCGTCTCAGGAGGAATCTGCTGATGTGGTAAAAGTTGTGCATTCTTCTCCCAGAATGTAATTCAACAGTCACGTTGTTTAGAGTGCAGCGCTTCCGGCTTTGTCCTGTAATCTGGACGCAAATTTAACTTGCAAGGAGCGTAGAATGAGTTCAGCCTCCTGTCCCCAGGAAAACGGTGTTTCTGGTTTATCCCCCTGCTCATTCATGCCTCTGTTTATCAGCAAACATTAAGGGCTGTCGCTACTTATTGACATCAGCTGAGAGTTGTTCTTGTAGTACAAGTATGTGTGTAGAAGTGTGCTTATGGATACATTTGAATATGTAGTTGTAGAAACTAAATTTTTTAGGACTACAGAGGGGAAATTTGTGTAAATGTGTGCCAGAAAATATTTGAAAAATATATGAATATTTTCTTAGAATGCAGGATATAATCACATGATATAATGTATTTATTTGCTGAGTCATCCACATGTTTGATAGGCAGGTGTAAAACTTAAAACTATGAAAGCAGACAGTTAGCAGAACAAACACATATGGTATTATTTCAATGTCAAACTGGTGAGAAATATGTAAAATGAAATGATCAGATAAAGCAAGTATTTGTACATTTGAAATGAGAAAGAAAGCGTTTTTATAACACTACATAGTCACTTTAGTGATATATACATGATGTAATGTATCCAAGTGACCATTCTCAAGATTGAGTTGTTAAGTGTCATTTTGCAATTTTCTACTCTAATTTATTTTAACTTATTCTCATTTATTTCTATTGCTGCAATGAATTATTTAAGCTTTTATTTGACTCAAGTTTTCAAATGATTTTAACAAAACAGTATTTATTCCTTTAACTGTTTGTTTAACTCATGTTTGTTTGCAGAAGTGTCCTCAAACTTTTTAATGTTCCACCCTTTACTCCTCCCATTTGATTCAAGGCAGCATCAGCACTTTTCTGCTAACCACTTACAGTAGTGCTGAAGCGTATCGGCACCTCCCATTTAAGAAAACGCCAAATTTACACTAGTGACTCAAATTACCAGAAACAGAAAAATGTAATAGTTAATTGGGCTTTTGCTAAATTATAATTTAGCAAAAAGAGACTTTTTAATGTGGTTGAAAAGAATAATAATTGAAAAAGATAAAAACAAAACCAGACAATTTAGATCACTTTGCTGATAAGCAGTGAGCCACAATACCTGCCAATATATATATATCCATCCATCCATCCATCCATCCATCCATACATACATACAT
>JBAMHX010000010.1:14241646-14251749 GCA_037177515.1 Pseudomugil tenellus | reverse complement strand
TATATATCCATCCATCCATCGCTAATACATTTGAGTGCAACTGTATGTAGATGAAGTTGTATCAAATATTATTATCCTTTTATGCTAATCTGCTGTGCACTTAATTTGTTTAACCCTTTAATGCCTGGCATAAGAACTGCTTAGAAAACTCCAATTGTTAAAATCTGAAGTCTTAACTTCTTTAACAAATCTGGAAAAATTCTTGGCATTTCTACCATTTATTACCATGTTATAGGTCAAAATATTATCATGTATAGTCCTCTGCCTTCTGGTGTTCACCACGGGGCAGGAGACCAGTATCATATGGTGTGCAACTGGGTTTTGAATAAAATTTCTACCATAAAGTGATGCAAAATGTCTCAGAAAGAGTATGTATCAAATATGTAGCATTGGGCATTAAGGGGTTAAGAGAAATTACTAGTATTCAGAGTACTTTAAGTGTCAATGTTGCATCATAACTGAAGGATTTGTAACTTTAATATAAAGATGAAAATTCTCAGTAATCTGAGCTGAAATCAGTGATTTAAGTGAGTTAGTTTGCATTAGTAATGTATGTGATCAGAACATATTGTGTTATGTGTTCTGCTTTGACTTATGCAAACATGTCTTTACCTCCCTCACTCATATCTCTGTCATGTCATGCTCTTACTTATTTCTCCTAATTATGCCATTAAGGATTTAGAGGGTGTTCTAAGATTGTGGAGGAGATATTTTCCAAGTGAGAGCAGGAGGAGGCATAATGACAAAATGACCTATTAATGTGTACTCTTTTTGGGCGAATTGGAAAGCTACGACAAATGACTTAAGTATAAATGTTGTTGAATTAAATACTTAACAAAATAATTCACTAAATGTAAAAAATTATGATGAACAGTAAACACAGTTTGACTAGTTTCCTACAACGTATAAATATGGTGGTACTACACTACAGCTAATTATTGTTGCTTTTGCCATCTTCAAGAGACTTTTTAAAGCAGTTTAGGCTTTCTGCTTGGTTCTCCATGTGACCTGAGCGCTATAATGATTTATTACATCATTTGTAGTGTGAAACATTGAAATGAAAAATCTTTCTACGTAGCTTAAAATGCTTTAAACCTCATAACACCTCATGAAAAAAGGCTTTTTTGGTCCTTTATATCCAGTTGGCTGTGTAAAGAAAACAAAAATAGGAGATTAATAGGATTAAAAGGTAACTTTACCAGACATTAATTTTTTTGTGTTATAATTTTTCCTACAATCAATTTTGTTTAAGGACAAATATTAGATTGTGTCTAGAAAAGAACCAATGATCAGCTCACCTTTACATGAAGGGGTCTTTGTTAATGTTGTCGCTTCCTGATCAACAAGATGTCCATTTATGACAATCCAACATAACTTCATCATTCTGAAATTCACAACACTTTCAAATCAGTTTTTAGAGTTTAATTGAAAAAAACATCCACTTACTTATTTTTTTGGTCATGTAAATCGCTGAATGAGACAAAAAGCATAAATCTACACAGGAACTTGCACAGAATTGTTCAAAAATAGAAAATTTAACCCAACCCTTAATAAGCTAGTCATTATATAAAGTAAGGAGAATAAAACGTGTCTGACAAAAAGCATGGACTGTCCACTAAAAGACCACTAATATACCAGCTCTGTGTTGCACAGACTTTATATAGCAGCTCCAAATGATGCACTTTGCTGCACCCATACTTTATTTTCCCCATAAACTACATGTATCCAGAGCTCAGTTGTCCATCAGTTTGCTACCTCTAGATTTGCAGAATGGTTTAAGCTGAAGTGGAGGACGAATGTGGGCTGAGATGTTAATCTTATTGGAGTGTTGAAGGTTTGTCTGGCCGAGCAGAGCAGATAATTAGCATGAGTAAAGGAGTGCATGTGGGTTATAGTGCCGTTTTAATGGGAAATTCGGAATCTGTGCTCGGCATGGTCGGGCTAATTGGAGAAGCTTGTGCTTGGAAAGCACCTCAGTCCATTATCTCCATCACCATGCAAGCTAGATAAGGATAATTAGCTGGACAGCATGTGCTGCAGTAGCCGTACGCACAGGCAGCAGGATTAGAGGATGCGTACAATGATGAAACTAAATGAAAGATTTTTAATGTGTTCTTTTAAAGAACTGTCATTTACAATCGGATATCAGCTGTTTCCCTTGTCCTGTCTTATTTTTTCTACCCTGTAGCTTTAATGAAACCTAAAAATCATGGTTCTGCAGCTTTCAGTGTATATCCGTGCCCTTCTTTCAGCTCTACGTCCTTCCTGTAATCTCACCTTTTGTCATCTGGAGCCTCTGCAGCCTGCTACCTCATCTTAGCATATAAACCCACTGTATTAGGTCAGAACTGACCCAGAATGACCCATCACAGGGGAGATGAATTTAATTAATTCAGCTACATGTGAAATATCTGAAATGAACCATAATTACCAGTCAACATCTTACCAAGATGCAAACCTTTGCTGACTCCGATATGTTAGTCGGTCTTTTAAATGGCACTTAAACCAGCTTTGTTTTAGCTTTTTTTAACGCCTTCAGGTGCATATTTCAATACTAAGATGCTGGGTGGCATATATTCCTCCCTGTACTGTCTCTCTGTCCAGGTTCTCCTTGTTTTCCTTTTTTTCCATCCCTTTCTCCTTTACTCCTTTTTCCCCACTCCTCGGTTTGTCTTTACTCGGTGGGAGCAGATGGCCAACCAGGCAGATCTGTTCTTTCTCTTCAGGTCTTTGGATCTTGTACAATAGGCGTCAGATTCAGTTCTTCCTGACTGGGAAGCTAAACAAAGAGAGGAAGAAGAAATAAAGGCATGTGGGAGAATTGTGTAAGGAGGAGAAGTTACTTCAAAGCCTTTTTCCCTTGTTAACACATGCTTTCATGTGCTGCTTTCTTTCCAGAGTAAAGTTTCTCTTGATGCTGGAGAGGAGATTAGTAGGCTCTATTTTCCTGGCAATATAACATTTTTGTATTGGATATTTTAAAAAATCTTCTGTAGAATTGAGCATCCTTGAAAATGCTTTAGATATGACATTAGGCTGTTGATATTAGTTTTTCTAGCTATCCTGTAATATTTAACCCAAATGGATTTATAGCAATATGGGCGAGCATGGATCTCATGTCAGCGTCAGTCGCTTCACCACGTTGGCACTGACAGAAATATCTCAGCAACTATTTGACTGACAGCCTTGAAATTTTGCAGACGTTCGTCGTTCCCTCAGGACGAATCCTAAGGACTCCGGCGATCTCCTGACATTTTCACTAACAACATTTGATGTTTGGAGAGAAATATGCCAGCTGCAGGCTACAACGAATTTTATGATTCTCTTCTTTTTTGCCTTCTCTCCTTCTCTTCTACCATTTTTTATCCTCCTCTTTTCCTCCTTCTGCTTCAGGCACTACATGTCTGGTGGCTCTGCTGTCTGATAAGGAGCTGACAGTGGCCAATGTTGGAGACTCTCGCGGAGTTCTGTGCGATAAAGACGGCAATGCCATTCCCCTATCACATGACCACAAACCTTACCAACTCAAGGAACGCAAGAGGATCAAGAAGGCTGGTGAGAAAGCTGTTATTTTACTTCTAAGCAAAAGAGCAAAGCTTTAGCTAAAACCATTTATTTTGTTTTGTTTTTATTACATCTTCTATCACAGCCTGACATCAAAACCTGCTGTCTGATGAGATGATGCTTCTGTTTTATGTATTCCTGCCATACTGTGGAACTTATTTAGGATTTATTTGTAGTTATAGTTCTCACTTGAGCCCTATCTGCATGATGTGCTGAGAGTTTCACATCAGAATCATTTAGAAAAGCCCAACATCTCCACCTAATGGCTGAGCTTAGTGTCGTACAAATGTGACCCTCAGTAGGTCAGTAATAAGCTCAAGCCAAAACTCAAGTAATAAAATCTGGTTTCAGGCACAGCTTTTAAACTAATAGAAGTGTGAACTGATGTATTTTATTTCTATTTAAGTATTTATTATTAAGTCTTATTATTTCCTCCTTTTGTCTGTATTCTTAATATTTTTGCTATTCTTTCTTACTCTGATGCAAACACCACAAAGAGTAGCCCCCCCCCCTAATCCCGTCGTATGCAGGTTTACAATGACAATAAAGGATTTGAATTTCGAATCTTGACTTTTTAGTCAAGACTTTTTATACATTTCAGTGATTGATTAAATGGTTGTTTTTGCTCTGAAATAGCAAAAATGACTTTTTAAATTTTATTATTATATTTATATTTTATAAAGGAATTAAGCTTTAATCTCTAAATTCTTAATGTCATGGAACACTGAGGATGATCATGCATTGATGCAAAAGTTTAAAGCTGCAAATTACTAAAAAAAAATCCCCAATTTTGGCACTTTGAAACCCAGAGTAAATAGTAAACTAACAGTTTGGTTAAGATTGACTTAATAATTGTAACGAAGTGCATCCCTAGGGTTGAGAGGTTTTTTTTCTTTATAATCCTTAAATGTGTGCATTGGCATATTTTCAAGCATGTTTTATAATAGCTGACTGTTTCTGGCTGCAGCTGTTTTACAAACATTATTCCTGCTGTGTATTTGGTGTCTCAAGACGATCTTTAATTGATATGCTGCAGTTTGAATCAACAAGATCCTGACAGTAAAAATTAAAAACCAGAACAAAATTAGATAAAAAAAATAGGCTTATTTTGTAAACAGAAAAATATACAGATAAATAATATGCAGCAACTAAGAACTGCTGAGTTTTAAGCCTCTTACTGTAATGATTATAGTTAAATTGATGCTTTTAGTAGAGGAAAGTTACCTGCTTTTCTCCTGTTGACAAACCCAGGTGGCTTCATCAGCTTTAATGGCTCATGGCGCGTCCAGGGCATCCTGGCCATGTCCCGGTCTCTGGGCGATTACCCTCTGAAGAACCTGAACGTGGTTGTTCCCGATCCTGACATCATGTCCTTTGACCTGACCAAGCTGCAGCCCGAGTTCATGATCCTGGCATCTGACGGCCTGTGGGACACCTTCAGCAACGAGGAGGCGGTGCGCTTCATCAGGGAGCGGCTAGACGAGCCACACTTTGGCGCCAAGAGCATCGTCCTCCAGTCCTTCTACCGAGGTTGCCCTGACAACATCACAGTAATGGTGGTCAAGTTTAAAGGGAAAACCAATGAAAAGTAGACGTCTATCCATCAGATTGCATCTATGTTTGTATTCAAATAAGAATAGGCTTAAAGTGAAAGATTTCTTCTTTTTTGTGAGAATTACTTCTATCGAAGACATTCACAGCCGTTTCCCTTCATCAAACCCCCCAACGCCACCGTTCTTATAACTTTTACTGCAGTAATGAAAATAATTTCCACTTAATTTCGCCCAAACCTTTGCAACACTGTAACGTGAGGTGGGTCACTTATGCAAATAAAAGTTTCGCCTTGTGCAGCCGGGGATGCAACCATGAGTCTGCACATGCCTGTGTGTCCACATGTGTTTGAGATTGAATGAAAGGCGAAATGGCAACTGAGTTCACTTAATGGTAACCTTGCACACAAGTCTCACATTTGCAAGAAAGACATTGTCTTATCAGTGATGACAGATATGTGATGACTTTTTAGTTTAGCTCTTTCGTTGTCCATGAGATTGTCAAACTGCAGTCTTTTTAGTTTTCTCACTACGTCCACATTGTCTAATTGTGATGCACTGAAAAGTGCTTTAACTTTGTGACAACTCATTTTTTCTTGTATGTGTATAATTTGTGAAAATTAATTCACCTTTTTCTGCCGGCAAAAATATTATCAAAGCCTGTGCTCATCTTATTAATGTTCTTATTGTTCAGCAATAGAATTGATTACATTTTTTTATATCACTTGCTGCACGGAAAAATCTGGATGTATGAATGAATTAAGCATTCAGTGTCACTTTTTATGAGTTTAGGTATTGTCTTCATTTGAAATGATTGTTGATAAAAGACTCATGCCTCTTTTGTTTGCAACTTTAAAGACATTTTAAGCTGACAGATAAATCTGCCAGTCTGTTCGAACCCACCTCATCAAAATCTGTGTGACTATTAATAATGTCAAATGTAACTAGTTTATCAGCGTGTAAAAAAATGACTTTAACTTTTAACATAATGGAGTGATAATGTAATGACATCTAACTATGACTGACTGCAAATAATTAATTTTTAAGATTTTGTTTCATAAAGGAATATTTCAATTATCAAATAAAATATTTGATCATGATGAAAAAAATGCCATAATATAAATTCATTTCATCATTTTTTTTATTTAATTTAAATACTTTTTTTCCAAAAAAGATACATTGAAGTTTTTTCTCTCTGTTGTTAATATACTGTCAACAGCTGACAGATTAATTTGCTTTTACTAAAAATTAACTATTGGTATGATGACCTTCACTGAGAAAAAAGTCCCTCATCCTAATTCATATCACATTTGCTTCTCCAAGGACTGGAAGTCAAGACATAATGAACCCTTGAAATAGTTATTGTTGCCTTATGTTTTTTTTCTGCTGCCAAATCTACTGATGTAATGCAGCCAATCACTACACACAGTGCACAACAACAGGGTCGCACTTTAAACAAAATGCAGAGTAATATTGTAGAAATGTCTCCAAGAGACTATAAAATGAATGTACATACTTTCTCCCATGTTGGCACGCACAGTTTGACGTGCATCTGTTCCTGAATTACCTTCAGAGGCTGTACACCAGATGAAACTCTGCTTTTTTCAGATCACATTTTTCCTTTGTAATGTACCTTACAGAATGTTTGTGTAATTGCTTTAGTTTACTTTAATAAACTTGATTTGAAAAAGGCTCGATTTAAGATGTAAATCAGAAGTGTAAAATTAAAATGAGATGTGATTAAACCAATTTGAGTATTTTTTTAATAAACAAGTGGGTTACACAGATATAATGTAAAAGCAAATGTTGCAGCTTTTTAGGTTGTTTGCATTCTGCGCAGCAAGATGTGTAGCGTTTCAATTATTATTTTGTCTCATTCTTCATGGAAAAATGTCCTAAGGGCTGCTGCAGTGCAGGGTAATGGCTGCTGCTTTGTTTGGTCTCACATTCTCTCCATACATCTCCAGTACCCTCGTCTGCTACAACCACGCCTTTGTTATGTGGACAGAAAGTGTTTTTTTTATGGTCTTGTAAAATATGCCTGGATTTAACTGGACAAGATGTGCTTTTGAACTCGGCATGTTTCTCTCAAATCTCAATTTTTCTTAATTGATGATGCCATCACAGAAGTGTGAATTAGCTTTAAGGTCACTCATAGAAGCCGTAAATAACTTCACGGCTCCTGGTTTATTACAGTCTAGATGGTTCCTCACATCTTTGGTCCAAAGCACACGGTGCTCATTTATTTCTACAATAATATTTAGAGTAAGTTAGCAGTCATAACTAATGTTAATATAGATGGGGTTTTTTTGCATTTCCCATATCATTCCAACTTTTTATAACTGTTTATTCACAACTGTATATTTCTGCTAAGACATTTAATTTACATACATTTGTTAACACATTGTCAGTCTTTACAAATTGCAATGCTTATTTGACTTTAAGAAATAAAATACAAGTTTAACTGCTCATACAATAATAACTGTTGCTCTGCAAAATGCTGATTGGTAAGTTTATTTATACTGTACATGTCATGTATAAGACAAAAGTGCTTTATATAAAACACTGAAATTATTTCAGATGTAAAGACAACATTAACAAGGAGTAAAAGGCAGCAACAAACAGTCACGTTTAAATAATAAAGTAATTCAAAGTGAGATAAATTCAAATTTTCTGTGCAGATTTCCTCTTGGACACATGAGAAAAGATTTTTAACCTTGATTTAAAAGTTTCTACATATGGTGAACGTTTTATCTCTACAGGCAGTTTGTTCCACTTGTTTGCAGCATAACAGCTAAATGCTGCTTCTCCATGTTTAGTCTGGACTCTGGTCTGGACTAGTTGACCCGAGTCTTTGGATCTTAGAGCTCTGCTTGGTTTATATTCTCTGAACACATCACAGATGTATTCTGGGTCTGAACTGAAATGGGATTTGTAAACAATCAGCAGGGTTTTAACATTTTTTCTGTGACTGACTAAAAACCAGTGTAAAGACTTCAAAGCTGCTGTGATGTGTTCAGATCTCTTGAGTCCCATTTGAAGCTCTAGCAGCAGCATCTGGATGAGCTGTAGATGTGTAATGCTCTTTGTAGAAAGTCCTGTTAAAACGCAGTAATCCAGTTTCTCCTTGTCTCTCTGGGAGATTTAACTTTTCATAATTTAAATAATTATTTAATAAACCCAGGGTATATCTGATGATAACTGTGTCACAATAAAATATTGATTTCAATTATTTAAAACTCAAAAAGATCAAATAACAGTCTATTTTTCTTCTCATCAAATGTATGCTAGTATTGTATTGTTTATGTTAAACTCTGCATTTAAAAAAGTAGCTATAATTACGTTAATCCAACCATATGTTGATTATTATTATTAACATTTATTCTTTTTAACGAATAGATCACATGAACAAGCATGTCGCTTAATTACTGACAACACTGAAGAAAATGCAGGTAAAGTTAAAAATGTCCATTTGAAATTCATGGGAAAGGTCACAACATACCTTTTTCCACAAGTTTCTAGAAGTTGCTCTTATGTAATTGAAACAAATAGGAGCCTCACATGGCAAGGATCACAAAAGTCACCATTTCTTTATCTGATTTGAATAAGTGAAAACTGTACCTTCATTATAATGGACTCAATTTACAATTTACAATGTCCTCCAGTGTTTCTGAGACCTTTTTCTCTTGTAAGACGCTTCCCTTGAGGTAACAGGTTCTGATGGATCACAGATTTTTTTGTAACAACAGAACTGTGCTCAAAGTGGAGCTCTGCAGCCAGACTGTTTTGTGTCAGCGGGTGAGATCAAAATAGCTATCATGTCTGGCTAAATATCTAATCCAGCCAGGAACAGTCTCACACCTGTTCCAAACATGGACTTCCTGGCTGCTGGTGTGGAAGATGATCTGGGGCCGTTGTAACGAGACTCTACTGACTTCTGGTAGCTGAAAAACCGTTTAAACCGTTATTCACGTGATACAAACAGGATTTGTACAAGCTGAAGCAGGATTTACAAGCAATAGGTACAATAAGCAATTTACAATAGCTACTAATAAAAGTTGCTCTAAACCCATTAAAAGTTTGGAGGCACACTGTAATCGTAGCTCTGCAAGACACATTGGACACAAAGCTTCAGACAACAGTAAAATGAGAGGGCACTGCTTCTCTTCTGGTTCCACCTCCGCTTTTTGGTTGAAAAAGAAATAAAAGCCTTTGGCTCACTGACTCTGAACCAGCACTGGAACTGAAACCTATTTGCAGAAGTCACATTGGATATAAATAGCATTACGGAAAGCAATGCAGGGACTGAGGGAATTCTTTGACATCATTGGGGGGCAGAACCTTGTTCCTTTTAAGAGACCAGACATCTAAAGCTCCCACAACACAAAGAACTATTTGGTACAGACAGCATAGTTGGTAGGAAGACACAAGAAGAAAAAACATACTTGTGTGGATACATGGGTGTCCATGGAGCCAAGCCTCAGAAACCAGCACAGGTCCTGATGCTGGGGCTGGATGGCTCAGGAAAGTCCACCTTGCTCTACAAACTCAAGTACAACGAGAGCGTTTGCACCGTGCCGACTGTGGGATTTAACGTGGAGACACTGGAAACAGACAGGAAAAGTCCAGGACTGACTGTGTGGGATGTGGGGGGTCAGAAGAAGATGAGGCCCAACTGGAAGTATCTCTATCCTGACACGGCTGGACTGGTGTTCGTGCTGGACAGTTGGGATGAGAAGCGGCTGGATGAGGCCCGGAAGGAACTGTATCGGGTAATTTTTTCTGACATTTTAACATTTCAACATTTTTTAAATACAGAGTCAAAACAGAGCCGTTTTCTCTCAAAAAGACATGTAAAGAAAAACTAGCGCATGCTTTAAATAGTCATACAAGATTGTGTTTAATTTGTATTTCTAGTAATTAGTATATTATATACTGATAATTTAATCAGTATAATAGATAGACTGTTGGAACTGCACGACTTTTCAA
>JBAMHX010000010.1:14216271-14237513 GCA_037177515.1 Pseudomugil tenellus | reverse complement strand
TCAAATATTTCACATTCTCTTATGTTTCAGTGGACAAAGGAAGTGTACTGGTTAGTGATGGTGTAAACCAACCTGATGACTTGGTAGATGATTCTTTGAAAAAAGAACACAAAGAGAAAGACTTCATCTCTCTTCTCTCCTGCACACCTGGTTAGTTCTTGTACAATATCAACAAATCATGATGTCTGCAACCTGGAACATAAGATTATCATCTATATTCTGATTTGTCTTCATGTTTTTCCTACAGATACTGTTGCATGGAGAAGTAAAGACAAGGGGTCACTCCTCATTCAGCACATTGATGAAGTTTTCCAAACTGTTACACCTGACCTTCACATTTACGACCTTTTCACAAATGTGAGTTTCAGTACAAACCATCATATTAATGTTAAATACTGTGTACAAAAATGGAAAATAAGTTCAGTTTTAAGAAGAAAATAAAACCAAATACAGTAGCGAAGATGTTGTCTCATAATGTAAACCACTTGTGTGTGCACAGGTGAAGCGTAGGTTTGAAGAAACCAGTGATTCCAGAAACATGCAGATGCCGACAACAGATAGAAACTTTCACAAAGAAGTTCTACCTGTATCCAGGACTCTCAGGCAAAACTCAACATTAATGTTCACTTTGCAGCCTTTTGAGTTGTGTTTTGTTGCCACTAAATTCACAAATAAGCAAGTTATTTTTGGCGTACTGACAGTCACTGACCATACATTCATGGTTTCATATCGCTTTAATGCAGGTCTGCTGAAACTCAGCTGTTTTGAATCAAGTTTCAAATCTGTTTTATTTGCTGCCTTTTATCTAAAGAACTTTTATTTCTTCGCATTGTAACTTTGATGTCATGCATTTTATTTTTTTCTTTGTTTCTTGAATTGTTTTCTTAAAGTTTGTTTTAATGATTTTGCACCCCACTGTAATGCTTTTAATGGTTTTATGTAAAACACTTTGAAATGTCTTGTATACAAAAAGCTCTTTACAAATAAACAGGCCTTGTCTTTTGGGTCCTAATAATTCAAAACAAGAATGCTGAGTCGCATGTGACACTTTATTTAGGTACATAATCTCCCTCTGTTAGAAGATGATGCTCAGAGGCTTTTTTATTCTGTACCTAAAATGTTAAACCTACAAAGTTAATCACACATTTTGAGTGATCATCTTGCCATCTATAATGTCATTAGTTGTCCATTTACAAGTTTCAGGTCACAGAAATAATGTTCTTTTCATCAAAAAGAGTGATTTATGACACTTTTTGTAACAAGTTGTCAAAATTGGAAGTGATGTTAAACATTATGAACAAAAATTACAAGTAGAGGATAGAAGATTTAAGGTCTATAAATTTTAAAAAAAGAAAAGTTTTAAGTTTACATCATTCAAGAATGTGCATTATTTCTTTTCAGAATATGTGCTTATCTGACATTTCAACTTTAAATTAGGATGGAAATCTTCATCATTCCACAAAAAAAATATTCTAGGTCTTATGATTTCTTGCTGCAAGCACAATTTACAGGAAATAAAAATACTGAATAAAGAACATTGAGGCTCTAGTAACTTAGTCTGGACCTAAAAAGAAGTTGGCATCAAGAACATATTGACTGTAACCATCTAATTTGAGCAGGTGATATTAGAGCATTACTATTCACTGTAGTACCATTCAAAAGTTTGGACACACTTTTGGCTTTAGGTTTAAATATCTACTGGCCACTTTATAAGGTACACCTATAGAACTGCTTTGTAACATAAATAATTTACTGCTGATTTTCTCGTAAAACCATCACTTGGGTCTAAAATGGAGAAAAGTCCCTGAGGAGTGGTTGTCTGGATGAAAATGTGCTGATTTCAGAGGTCAAAGTAAAATGAGGATACTGGTTTGAAACGCCAGAAAGACAACAGTAACATAAAGATCTTCTCATTAAAACCAAAACCTGCTGAAAAAACATTTTTAAACAGACAACGTGCCCAGCATTGAACCAGATGAGCTACAGCAGCAGAAAAACACACCGGATGCTACTTCTGCCAGAGGAACACTGAGGCTACAATTCAGAGATTTAATGAAAAATGCGATGATATAAGACTGAAAACTGCTTTGTAACATTCAGATGAAAAAATGTTAACAACATAAAAGACATTTCATGACAGAATGAATTCCTGCCTTGCATGAAGGTTCGGGTTAGTGGTGGTGTAATGGTGTGTGATATAATCTTAATACCAGCAGAGCATGGGTTAAATGCCACAGCTTACTTCAGCAAAGTGGCAAACAAATAAATAAAATAAATAAATAGTAAAAAAAAACTCCTGATAAATTGTACAAATGTTGCCATTTTGTATTCCACATGCGTTCACGTGGATATGAATATATAATGACTTACTGTGTTTACGTTGTGTGGCGTTCCCTTCACAGACGTTTGCTGTGAAGCCAATGAGCGCGCGGGGGATTTCCCCACCCTTCCTCTACGCCAGAGCGAGGCAGCCTCCACCACCGGCATTCCCAGTATGCACCGCGGACAGAGCAGCAAAAAATAGTCCGCTAACGAAAGGCTAGAGAAAAGGGAACCAGAAAAAAAGGGTAGCTCGCAAGCTAAATCAACGAATTCAGCTGTATTTAACGAAAGCAGATCTGCTAACATGGCTGACAATGAGAAACTCGACAACCAGCGGCTGAAGAATTTCAAGAATAAGGGCCGAGATTTGGAGGTAAAAGTTGTGAAGATTGGTGTCCCCTCTTTTGCTCGGTGCCGCCGCTGCACTCAACGGCCAGCCTTGCCTCTCGGCTCTCCTGTGACGTCGTTTCTAATTTCTACCATCGAGAACTTTACAGCTAAAACCCGGCTGAGGCCTTTACAGAGCCGCCGTCGTTGGTCTCTGGCCTTGGCGGGGCGGTTTCATTTTGGATCCACTGGTTTGGTTAAACCGTGAGACCGCGTATGTTATCAAACATGTCAGAAAAGATCCGCTGGATGTGCTGTGCTAGCTTGCTGCTAGCCAGGCCCGCGGGGGACATGCTAGCTCTATTGAAGCATATCCCCCACCCTCCCCCTCGACTCGGTGTAGCTCGATGTGAAATGTTGCAATCTGTCATAAAGTATCTATATTTTACTATCAAATTATACTTTTGAAATGCTCACTTGACTGCCAGACCCCTGTGTGTGAACATATACTTTATTTTTATGCTGCAGTTAGCTAACCAACGTGCTAGCTTATCTTACTGGTGACTGCAGTTCCACCCATCCCCCGTCTTTCTAATCAAAAA
Organism: Pseudomugil tenellus; assembly: GCA_037177515.1. Classification (NCBI taxonomy): domain Eukaryota; kingdom Metazoa; phylum Chordata; class Actinopteri; order Atheriniformes; family Pseudomugilidae; genus Pseudomugil; species Pseudomugil tenellus. The sequence goes on along the minus strand of JBAMHX010000010.1, from coordinate 14,234,262 downwards.
CAATGGCGGAAACCAGTTAGCCTCTTGGGTGACCAGTTACTTGCATCCTTAGGTCTACATGTAAAGTAACATTTTAATTTTCTGCGTTTAAACAATATCGCGTGCTAAGAAAACCACATGCAGTTAGTTAAGCTGATCAAATAGATCAAAGCCACACGTTTGCTAACATCGGATCAATAAGTCACCAGATGATTTACAGTCAGCTCAGGGGGTCCAGGTTTCGTGCATACTTGTGAGTATCGATATTAGTTACAGACGAGTTTACTTGAAGTGTTTATACGCAGGATGGAGTCATACATCCTGTTTGACAAGTCGCTTCTGAGGCGAGGTAGGCCTCAAGAGTAGTGTCGCTTATGAAGCCGTTTTAAGTTGCAAGGCTCGTCGATGCACACACCCTCACTTTCACCAAGCACTGGTTCTTTCACCACATCTTCTCTTTTTAAGTCAGAAATATGTCTTTTGACGTATATTTGGTTTATATTTATTAAAGAATAGTCTTTTGTTCAGTTTATGATGTAATTAATTCAGGGATGCGGTTTGTGTGCTCCATAACAGCGTGGTGTGTCACCAGTAATAAACTACCTGATACTATGTTGTTATGCAGATTTCTCTTTGATTGAAGGAAGGTTGCCTTGTTGTGAGCTTATAAATAAGTGAATAGTTTGATAAAATTCTGATCATGATATCTACACAGACCCTGTTCTGTAACAGAGTAGACTTTATCATTTAATTTATATAAATATGAAGAAATGGAATGAAAGTATGTTTTCATTTCAAGCAAAGTTGGATCAATTAATCAAACCAAATTAATACAATTCAATATGTCATCTGACTTTTTTTCCATTTACTTTTTTTTATTCTTAAATTCTTCCAAATCATTCAAATTACTCATTTTCTTAAAAGTGTGTGTTCATAAGTGTTTTGAGTCTTTTTTCATGCTTCCAGCATCCTGGGGGGGATGCAGATATCAGGCCTGACGTTCAGGGGATTTGGACTGAGATTGAACTTTTTTAATTGCATATGTGCAAACTCAAACCTGTGTCACGGTAAAATAAAATCCTAAGTCGATCCTCGACATGTTTGATGCCATTTTTGCGATGTCTCATGATGTTGTTGGCAAACGTTTTTATTTGTTTTACTCAAAGTGAGGAATTGCCAGATTTCTAATAGTTTGCCGCATGACTGACTACATAATTTGGCATCTGATCAGAGATGAAGCCATATTTTATTTAATGCTCATAGCTTCTTTACTTTTGTTTTAGAAGTTAAGATTAAAATGATTGTTGTATGATGATCATATGCCATGTGTTTCACAGACTATGAGAAGACAGAGGACTGAGGTAGTGGTTGAACTCAGAAAGGTAATAATCTCATTTTATTTTATTTTCATCATAAACCTGATGAGTTGGAGCTTGAAATCATTGTGCCCGATTATTTATTTATTTTTTAATCCATGTAGTCTACAAGATAATTAACAAAAAGTGGTCTGTGTAGCGTGTGATGCTGTGAAAGTCCAAGATTGTGTATGAAATTGTCTGCTCTGTTCTGCCACAGAACAAAAGAGATGAGCATCTTCTGAAGAGGAGAAACGTGCCCCATGAGGACATCTGCGAGGACTCTGATGTTGATGGAGACTTCAGATCGGTATATTCGTTTACCTTCCTAGATGTGTCTTCTGGTTTTTGTAGTCTAGCTAGAATATTTTGTGTTTTATAAGAGTATTGTAGCTCCTGTAGGGCATTGTTGATGCAGCAAAAACATTGTGCGGCATCGCGCTGATTCAACACTACAAGGGTTTAGTTTGAAATATTGTCCGTGCGATGCTGCTTCTTTAGCTCATATTGCAGATCAACTCTGCTTTTATTTGATGGTGCGTGAGCTGGTTGGAAACAATAGTAGTTGAAGGAGTATTCCTCATAAATGGCGGGAGACTTTATTTTGAATCTGCCATTATCTGTTAGATGATCAAGGTTCATTGCATCATTAATGGTTGACAAGAACACCAGAAAAAATACCAGACACCACTTGCTGAGAATTGTGCAACCTGAAAAAACAAACCAAATCAGTGGAGTAAATGACTTCATTCACCCATTTTTTTTTTACTATTTTGATGTTTCACACAACATTATGTTTGTGTAAGTGTTGTGGTTAAGTCAGCTTGTACTTGTATGCAATGGCCAGTAAAGTGTTTAATGGTGTGTAAACTCCACCTACTCGGTGGGCTATTGGTTATGTGCAGGTGTGTGAGAGAAGCAGAGGTCTAAATAAACCTGCAGCTTGTTCTGCTGTTAACATGTTAATTTTACTTTTAATTTACATTGATTTCAGTTTAAATGAGAAGCTATTATTAAGGAAATGTAAGCAAAAACATTTTTATTCTTGGATTTAGTTTTGTTTTAAACTTTCTAACTTTGGCACACATCAGTACAATTTGTTTTAGATGAGGGGTGCAAAAGTGTGGTCCTCAGGATCTGTCATGCTGCAGCTTGTAAATACAAGCCTTCTCCAGCCAACCTGAATAAAATGATTTGTCCCTATGTTTGGTGATATTGCGGGATCAAAATGGCCATTCAGCTATTTTAGAGGTCTAATAATTGGAAGTAGTTCAGTGTTGAGAGGCCTGACTCAAACTGGGCTGCTTAGCTGTATATCAGCTGTGGCATTCTCCTCTGATGCACTGAGAGGCTTTTGTAGAAAGCGTGCAGGCTAGTCTCATTTAAATACTTGCAAATCAATGCCTGCTGTATGAGTGTGCTCAATCAGGTTATAACAAATTGTGTTTCCATGGAGACATGTATACTTAATTTTCTCCATTCGTGGTCGCATAGAATTAAAATACTGACTCGTGAGCTTTTTCCTTTTAGTAATCGATTTGCCACCTTTAAGACGTCATGTTTGCTTAGTCCTCACTTTCACTGCTCATTTTAAACTCTGTTTTATTATCTTATCCTCACATTATTCTTTAATCATACTTCACAGTCATTGAATAAAAATCTATATATTTTAATCCATTAACTGCTTGGATTTTTAGTGCATATGTAATCAGAAGTATTTAATGTGTTTTAAGAAATAAATTCCAACTTAACCTGGAGTTTAAAGCCAACAGGTAGTTTAAATGATTGTCAGGGTCCCGTCTAAAGGTACACTACTATTGGCTCCGTAAAGAGCACCAGGTAAGGTTACCTGTTGGTAAATAATTGTTTAAATGGGTCTGGCGTACTGCTTCCTGACTGGTGCACCACAGCACTTTGGTGCTGCAAGAGAAAATGTGACTGGTTTATGCTTTTTTTTAAATTATTCTGGTTGTGTTTGTCAGTCTCCAGCCTGTTTAAACTCAACCTGCTTCCTTTTCTCATAGCATACAAAAGAAATAAGTGTACATGTGCTGCATATTTTAGAAAAAAATAATTAATTGTGGCGGAAAGGTTTTATTCAGTCTGTCTCTTAAGCTTCTTTTTACTTTTACAGCAAAACACCTCTCTTGAAGCAATAGTACAAGTAAGTAAAACAGTTTCCTTTTTCATTACTACATATTATCATAATTATCATGTTGTGTGTGTACTGTAAATTAAATTCCCTTTATTATTAAGTAATATTCACACGTTGATATCAAATTAATTTAAAGTTTTAGTTTGAACATGAAAACATATGTTCTGTGGATTTATTGTGAGCAACTCTGATGCTGATTTGTAGAATGCAACCAGTGATAACCAGGGCGTCCAGCTGAGTGCCGTTCAGGCTGCCAGGTAAGATATTACACGAGCTATTTCAGAATAAACCTTATCAGATTAATCCACTGATGCAACTCTAATTTCCACAAAGAGAGTTGAAGTATATCACATCAGCCTCTGTATAGATAAATCCTGAATTTATTTAAGTCAGGTGTCTGTGTGTGTATCATCCAGTGTGGACTAGTGCTGTGCTGAGCCGCCTTAATTATTATTGGGTTTGATTCAACAAGGCATTAGAAACATTCTTCACATATTTTGGTCTGATGTGACACACAGCGAGTGTAGATTTTTAAGATGTAGATCCTCCATTTCCGTCACAGATGTTTAGTTGGATTGGTGACTGTGAACCATTAGAGTGCAGTGAACTCACTGTCATGTTTAAGAAACCAGTTTTGGATGATTTGAGCTTTGTGACATTCTGCATTGTGCTGCTGGCAGTAACCTTCAGGAGATGGACACAGAGGTCATAAAGGAGATGCTCAGCAAAAACACTGATGTTGAAAGTCTGAAATGTAAACTCATCAGACAAAGCAACGTTTTTCCATCATTAGTTGTACCGTTTCCTGTTCTTAGCGGGACGGGAGTATCGCCTGGTGTTATCTGTCGATGTAGCCTATCTGCTTCTAGGATGAGTTTCTTGAATGTTCACAGATGAATTTTTAAATCTAATAAGATTTTGTTTGCCTCCTCATTCTCCTTTTGACTTCTGACGTCAAGACATTTTGGTCCAGACAACAGCTGCTCACTGGATATTTTCTTTTTTCAGACCATTCTCTGCATATATGGTTATGTGTGAGCATCCTAGTCAACCAAAACGTTCTGAAAACCCAACCATGTCACTTCAACGTTATCCAAATACCATTTTTGTCTTTTCTGATGCTCATATTGAACCTGAGAAAGTCATCTTAATACATTGAGTTGCTGCCATGTGATTGGCTGATGTTATTCTTATTGACAAGCAAGTAAAAAGTGTACGTAATAAAGTGGAATATGAATGTATATTACATTCATTATTACATTCAATTAACCATTTGATCCAAAAAGGATCATTTATTAAACATGGTTAGTTAAATATAAATGTCCCTGTTTTTATGATTCTGTACATGCTTTGACGGCTCTTTTTCTACCTATGTGCTGCTGATTTCGCACCACGGTGCTTTGACTGTAAAGGCTCCGTGGTTGTAATTGATTGCCTCTTGCAAAATAGTTTCAGTGTAGCAATTTCAGGGCCTGACTGTTTTCCCAACTCTGTTCGACAGCTGTGATTTAGAGCAAGTCAGCTTCATCTAATTAATGGCCATTGTTAAATAGCCATGCTGCTCAGGCATGCTGCCCTTTTAGAAAGTTGTCAGGTCTGCAATAGGCTGCCAAATTCATGAAAAATGTTCACATCCCAGCAATGTTTTTGTATTTAAATGCCTTATTTCAGTGTTTGTTTATCTTGTTTCATTGTTGTTGCACTGTAACTGACTTTATGTGAAGTTCAGCCACAAGGTGCTTGAAGTGTCTTTTGTAGCCACTTTACATTCTGCCAGCTGTATTACTTTTTTTTTCTTAGTCTGTAAAGTCCTGTCAGTGTGTGGGGGGGTAATGATCTGCAGTTTTCTCTTTTTTTCTATAGGAAGTTGTTGTCCAGTGACCGCAATCCTCCCATAGATGACCTGATTAAGTCTGGGATCCTTCCTATACTGGTTCACTGCCTGGACAGAGATGACAAGTAAGCAAGATTTTATTCTGTTTGTCTGCGTCTGGCAGTAAATTGTGCTTTTTCATATGTGATAATTAACAAGGAATTTAGGTTTCCCTCATCACATTACCTTTTCAAATGAACGCACATGAGCTGGCGGGGTTTTAGTCCCGCCTACATGTCAATACTGCTGCTATTATGTAAGTGTGTTCTAGTTTTCACCTGCAGGATTGCAATGACTAATCTCGATCTGTTAAAACACCTCACTTATTCACACTTGCATACCTGCCATCACTCACACTTTGTTTTTCCACAGCCCATCTCTTCAGTTTGAGGCAGCCTGGGCTCTAACCAACATTGCGTCTGGTACCTCAGAGCAGACCCAAGCTGTGGTTCAGTCCAGTAAGTTCTGCTGTGCAACGACACACACCTGCTCTCAATGTCGACTTTCATACCGGAGCTCTGTTCTGATTTTTCTTTTGGCCCTTATGTGACTCATGTTTTTTAACTGCAGTCCAAATGAGATAAAATCTGCCTCTTTTTTAAAAAAAACAAACAAAAAAAAAAACAAACAACTTAATCACACCACTTTCATAATTGTCCTACATTTGATACATATTCATTGAACTCTAATACTGCAGCTCATCCAGCGTTCACATAATGGGATACACTAACACATGAAGCATCCATATTTACTTGCATAAACATTACAAAGTGTGTGACGTGTTTTCCTCTGAGGATGAATGTCACTGCAGGGCTGTTTACTCTTAACACTGAAGTGTGTTGAAGGTTGGATTGAAATGATATTAATGACCACACAAGAGCATTTCATTAAGATCTACAGTGTGAACATATAATTCTCATCGCAAGCCATCTGTCTGTAGTAACTTGTATGTCTGGAAGAGCAATAGGCTCCAGTAGTATGTGAGTTTCTTTAGAGATTTATATTAAAACAACCAAAGAACTGCATAAAAAATGGATACGATGATTTTTATAACTTCAGCTTTATTTGTATAGTCATCTCAGGGCGCTTCACAGACATCATTTTTAGCCTAGCTAAGGGAAACCAAGAGGTTGCATTAAATCTTGACTTCGATACAACCTCCCATCCTAAACAAGCATGAGGTGACAGTGGGGGGGGGGGGGGGACTCCCTTTTAATAGAAAGAAAAAACCTCCAGCAGAACCCGGCCATCTGCCTCGAATGGCTGGGGGTGCAGAGGACAGGAAAGACTGCAGCTGTTATCCTGGAAGACCTGCAGAAAAAGGAGAAATATGTTATTGATGTCAGTACTGGAAATTTATCTCCAGCTGTATCACGCTGTTGTGTTCATTGCCTTATTAGCTTGTTTTTAGATGAATTTCATTTGGTTCAACTAGGTTGTTTTGAGAAAAGTGGGAAAAAAAAACTGAGTTTTACACAAAATTCAGAGATAGTTGTGTGTTTTCTTAATTTGACTTTGTAATATTGGACTTTTTTTTTTTTTTTTTTTTGTCTTGTGAAATTGTATTTTTTCCAAAGCAGGACTAACAGCTCGGTGTTCATTTTCCCATGAATTCCTACCACATTGATAGTTTAAGATTTGATCACACAGAATAGAAACGCTTATAAAGCTGAACTTAAGGATTAATTATTGGGACACAAGCGTGACATTTGTATTTCATTTCAAAGGCTTAAGATTTTGACTTTTAATTGTTGGAAGAAAGAATTTGATCAGTAGTTGGGTTCAGAATTGTGATACCTTCTGATATTTTCTAAACATCTTGTTTGGCTGGAGTTTGCTTGGTATATGCATCTTTGTTTTTCTTTTGTATAGATGCTGTTCCCCTATTCCTGAGGCTGCTTCACTCTCCTCACCAAAATGTGTGCGAACAGGCTGTGTGGGCCCTGGGCAACATTATAGGTGAGTAATTGACGATGTCAGCTAGTGGTGTATTATTCAGTATGGTCATTTCGAAATATAATTACTTGTCTGTCATAATTATTTTGCAGATCAAAGAACCTCTTCTCAGTTTTTCTAGTAGAGAAAGTAAATAACAAAACTGCATGTGTGTTGTATCCAGGTGATGGTCCACAGTGCAGAGACTATGTGATCAGCTTGGGTGTTGTCAAACCCTTGCTCTCGTTTATTAGCCCCTCCATCCCCATCACCTTCCTCCGCAATGTCACCTGGGTCATGGTCAATCTGTGCCGCCACAAGGACCCTCCACCCCCGATGGAGACGATCCAGGAGGTAAGAATAAAAGTTTAAGAGCAAACGTTTTTTTTTTAAAGACTGTCTTTTGGAAATAACTAATGGAAAGTTTCTAAATGGTCATTTTAACTGCGGACTATGCAGAGTTCAGCATTAGTTAGTGGTACTGGACAGAGAAGCAGACGGGATTAGCGTTTCATGTACAGGAAATGTTAAACAGGGATCACTAACTCCAGATTTTTCGCTCCTTATTTTAACACACTTGACAAATTCATATGCCTTTTGCAGAACTTAACAAAGTATTGGATCCTTTTAATGGGATTGAGACGTGTTAAACAGGGTTCCTACAGTCATGAAAAACCTGGAATAGGTATGGAATTTCAAAATCCATTTCCAGGCCCTGGAAAAGTTATTGAAAATATTTATTATGTCGGAAGTTTTGGAAAAGTCATGTAAATATATGTTTCATTAAATATCCAACTGAAATTGAAGTGTTGCAATAAAATACAAATTACCACAGACAGCTTCTATATTTTGGTGGTGAAAAAGTTTACTCAGTCATTTTGGATGTAGACCTAATACTAAGTCACCATTTCTCCAGTTGGGCCCAAAGCTCTGACCTATAAGGAAGACACGATAAAACATCTATTACACCCCCTATTGCGTCTGTTTTTTAGAGATCAGAGCCTATGACCCATTGGCCCAAACGGATTTAGGCTCTATCTTACGTAGTGTCATGATAATCAGTTTTATTGGTCATGGAAATTCCATAAAAGGTTTTGGAGAAGTCATGGAAAACCACTGGTGAAAAAGTGTAGTGTACGAACCCTGGTTAAGCTGGGAAACGGAAGAAGACTTACAGGATACTATCCTGTAAGGACCGGAGATCTTTACCAAAGGCAATAAAAGCCCAGCAAATGTGTAGTAACATACATAATATTGCTTGACGTTTAATGCAGTTGTACCCGCTACCTCGTTAGGGGCTCATTGGACCTTAGCTTGTTAACATACATTTCTGTGTTTTCTCAGATCTTGCCTGCTCTCTGCGTCCTGATCCACCACACCGATGTCAGTGTGAGTACTCCTGTTTTTGCCAGGCTTAATTCTGCTGAAACAATGCAGTTCAATAAAGCTAAATAAAAATGTATTTAACACAACGCTTTGTGTGTTTTGCTGCTTCCAGATCTTGGTGGACACAGTGTGGGCTTTGTCCTACCTGACAGACGCTGGGAATGAGCAGATCCAAATGGTCATAGACTCTGGCATTGTCCCACATCTGGTACCTCTGCTCAGTCACCAGGAAGTCAAAGTTCAGGTATGATGGGAGGGCTGTTGCAATTTTTGATAAAACCAGAGTAAAATATATTTAAACTATACTCTGTCCTATATTTAAGCAAATTAATAAATCAAATCAATCATATAATGCATCGATACAGCCAGCTATCTCTGCAGTCAGTAGCATGATTTTTATAAGCCTCATTAATAAAACTAGATTTTTATTTATTTTTTTTTTTACATAAAAGCTTCATGTGATGTTTTTTTTTTAATATTTCTTTAAGAAACTACTATTATTTCTAAAATTTGTCAATACAACTTGTCGTCTTTCCTCTGCACTACCAGACTGCTGCACTGAGGGCTGTGGGGAATATTGTGACCGGCACAGACGAACAGACACAGGTGGTGCTTAATTGTGACGCTCTCAGCCACTTCCCAGCACTCCTCACTCATCCAAAGGAGAAAATTAACAAGGTGACGTCTCTTATCATTTTATGTACTTTATGAAAATACTGCCAGAGTCTGGAAGTGATGAAATCAGAGACACGATGCAAAGTGTGAATCTGTGTGAAAGATTAAAGAGGCATCAGGTCGTTTATAGTAGGAATTTACAACGTGGAGACTCGTGAGACTGAAGACGGTGAAGAGGACGTCGGTCGGAGACCAGCCACTTGCAGTCGGGTATAAAGATTTAGGGGGTGGGGTGGTGTAGTGTGTGTATGTACGTATGGGTGTGTGATTGAGTGTAGGATACCATGGGTTGGTGGATAGAAGGGTGCTGAAACATCTGCTGATATCGGAGTGCATCTGAGACCAGTCATAAAAATTAGAGGCCTTTGTTGTGACTGGACGATGATTAGAGCCTCAAAAAACCCCTCTCCCCACCCACATCGCTCTGTCTCGACCAGAGGTTAACACGCCGTGTCGATCTCTGGATTCTGATCCAGATCAAGTGCAAAACGCTGTTGAAGAACCTCGGCCGAGTTAGCTTAAGATAAAACATGAGGCACAGCTGTCCCGTGTATTCATGTATTTGTGCTTTCTGTCCTGTAGGAGGCAGTGTGGTTCCTGTCCAACATTACAGCAGGTAACCAGCAACAGGTGCAGGCTGTCATTGAAGCCAAACTGGTTCCCATGATCATCCACCTGCTTGACAAGGTTTGCACCTAGTTCAAGATGTTTTGTTTTTTTCTGGGGAACACAATAGGAAAATAAATGTTTACTTAAAATCCATGTATTTTAGGGTGACTTTGGGACTCAGAAGGAAGCAGCCTGGGCCATCAGTAACCTGACAATAAGTGGGAGGAAAGATCAGGTAATAAGTTCACCTGCTGTGCCTGGTGTGAACTTTTCAACGCAAGTTTTTAGCCACAATTAGTATAAAATAAGAACTAGTGATGAAGAGTTACATTTCTTGGAGGATAAATAAACATAATTTCAAGTTTAAAAGAAAATTATTTGCTTTTCATTATATTTTAGTTGCTTGAATGCAAGTAAAATATGGACTAGCAATTACTTCCACTTCTAATCTGTTATCCACAGGTGGCACACCTCATTGAAAAGCAGGTGATCCCTCCGTTCTGCAATCTGCTCACGGTGAAAGATGCTCAAGTCGTGCAGGTTGTTCTCGACGGCCTCAGCAATATCCTGAAGATGGCCGACGAAGAAGCGGAAACTATCGCTAATCTGATTGAGGAGTGTGGAGGTATGTTTCCACCTCTACCACAGTTCCACGCCATTGATCTCAGATTGCAAATGTGCGTTTGTTCTTCGCTATCTTCCTCCCATAGGTTTGGAGAAAGTGGAGCAGTTGCAGAATCATGAGAATGAAGATATCTACAAATTGGCATATGAAATTATTGATCAGTACTTTTCATCTGATGATGTAAGTTGCACTCGTTTTAACGCGGCTTTAGTGTTAAGATGGTATTTATTATTTATTGAATTTTTGTTTTTTATTGATTAGAAAATGACTAAATATTATCTTGCACCTAAATACTTAATATTTTATAAGTGGACTGAAGTGTTGAAGATGTAAAATTGTAGTTTTATTATAGTTTCTGGTATTATATTTGTGTTTTTCTTCCATTTGTGCTTTGTGGTAAATGTTTCATGTTGCATTTGGTCTAAAACCGTGTCTGTCCGCATTAATGCTCAACTCTTCTGTCATCCAGATTGATGAAGACACCAGCTTGGTCCCAGAGACCATCCAGGGTGGAACGTACGGCTTTAACTCCGCTAACGTGCCGGCCGAGGGATTCCAGTTCTAGACGTCATCTGGGGTATTCTGGAGTTTTGTTCACGATGCAGCACTCTGTTCAACATAAACAAATTAAGAGAGAAAGAGCGAAAGAGAGAGAGAGTGTGAGAAATTCGATCCATTGTGCTTGGCTCGTGGGATCCATGGCTGCATCTTATCTGAGAGAAAAATATGTGGATTTCATTTGGCATTCCAGGGGAATCAGCCCAAATGAAGTTTGAGATGGCGAGTAAGTGCGAGTGAGAATGAGTGGCTACATGTTGCAAAAAAAAGCAAAAACATCTACATCGAATGCGTTGAGTGACATGCCGACATAACTTCTGTGTTATTGGAGCTGTCGTCTTCGGAAAACGACTTCAAACGACAACAATAAAAAAGAAACTGGATGTCTGCCCAGGAGAACCAAGGACATTCACTAATAAGAAATCAAGAGATGTTGATATATTGCAAAAAAGATGCAGAAATGAAAATAACTTTGATTATGAACGGAGATGAAAAACAAACCATCACAATTCTGCGGTCCTCCGACCAGAGAGGGCGCCACCCTCAACGAGCCCCTCCCCCAATCGGCCACGCTATCAGACATGTGTGTGAATGGACCCATTGTGTATGAATGTCTGGACTCAGTGCTGAGGAGCCAGGTTCATCTCCTCCAACGAGACGTCCCGATGGGGGCACCATCCCCTCCCCACTCTCCTCCCCCCGCTGGGGAGGGCCAGGAGTCCGACTGCGCGTGTCGCATGTGCGAGAGAATGGACGGATGAGTTGTGTGTGCTTGGCTGCGTGCGTGACTGGGAGTGTGCAAGGCTGGGTGAGAACGCATGCAGAGATGGGAAAAGATACTAAAACATCTGGAGAGAAACAAAAATTGAGAAACGCAACAACACACTTAGAAAAGGAAAGAAATTCTGCCTTTTGTAAGAGGAAGATCCTCTAATACCTGAACGGAAGAACTTTGGATGTGGAGAAAAGGAAATCGTCATCATATGGATTTACTTTTTGTTTTGAATTAAGTTAGTATTAATTGACACTGGACAATGTTAATGGCAGGTGTGCAGCAGTGCATTGAATTAAGATGCTTTGGGGTTTTTCTTTTTGCCTCCAGTGTGTTTCTTTTTATTTTCAGCTATTAGTTTCACTGCTTCTGTAAAGGTAAATGATGACGATCATATTCCATCCTTCCACCTGAACCCTAACCTGAACACCACACATGGGCTTGATGCTGTGAAACTCTGACATCACTATAGTCAACCAAATGACATGTTCCTCTTACTCCTCATTTATTTACTTTTCATTTTACAGCAAAATCAGTGCTTTGCAGTTTTGTTGCCATAGCTTTGATTATCACAGAGGGAGAAGAGAACAAAGGCCATGTCGTGTAGGATTGTGAATCATAACCTTTGCATGTACTAAGCTATAGCACAGTAATTTTTAGGGTATTTTAGTTTTCCTTAGGCTGTGGATACAGTGTAATTTTCATTTTAAGTAAAACTGTGCTTAAATGTTACATGTTTTCCCCTCCCTTTCTCCTCACTATTGTCTGATTTGCTAAATAATCTGTATGGTTTTGCACATGTACTGCAAAGTGAGGCCTGAGGTTTTTCTGGGTTTCATAGGTTTTGACCTGCCGACTGCCTCTACATTATGCATCACTCAACCACAGTCTTTGTTGTCCTTCTAGAGTGATCTAATGATGCTTTTTAGTGATACTTGAGAGAAAAAAAAGACTTTATTTCAGGAGAAGCAGTAGTGAATCTGCTAATGTATCTCAGTTTGGGGATCAACCTCCCTCCTGACTATAAAAGTATCCCACATGTCAGGCTGGAGTTATATTAAATGGGTTTTCCTGAATAACAAATGAACCCATGAACAAGTTTGCTGTAACCTAAGTATCTTGCAGAATCCTCAGCCCCATACCCTTCTTTCCTCTACCAGCTAAGTGTACAAGCTTACCCTCTTTATTTTATTTTTTTAACTTCAAACACTGTAGTAATAATTACACATTGTGCTCATAAACCTTCTGTTGAACATAGGGGTACTTTTCGTTTTTGTTTTTGCCGCATTCCTTGTTAGCAAAAGTGGTTTCAAATATAAAATACGACCGGGGGGGAGGGCTGGGGGTGTTGCCTGATAACCGTATTAGGAAAAAGGCTACAGGACAGGTTGTCTTGGACAAAATAAATAGTGAAACCCAAACCCTGAGATCGTGTGTGTGAGTGTTCTGTTGTGAAAATGTCAATAGTTTTCATGTGTTTGTTTTACTTTTGTTTTCTTCTTTGTAATACTTTCGTTTTCATCGTTATTTGAAATTTTGTTCAAATTTAGAAAAGACGCAATCTTATTGGCTAAAGCGACCGCTTGTCCGCATGCGCACTAAGCAAAAAAAAGTGGGAAATTCCACTTATAAAAAGTTTTTTTTTTAAAATAATTAATCAACGCATTTTCCTACCTACTTTTGGTGGCGTTACATTATTAACCAAAATTAACCACAAAAATAAGACTGACTGGTTAATTCACATTAATTTCCCTTTCGGAGTCCGCTTCCGGGATCCTGTTGACGAGCTTTTTAGGTGAAAAACGGGTTTGAATGAGCATTTTTATGGGGTTTACTGCAGTGATGACATTTCAATTATTCAGATAGTTTAAACTGAGCGTGTCGACCTGTTTAACATGCACTGTTAAATGCGTGTTAACATTGTATATTCTAACATGATTAAACTATGAAATATTTCGGAACAACGCAAAACTAAAAACTCTGTAACAGGAAGTTAAAACTGTCCATTTCTGATACAATCATACAGAAGTTGATCAGTCTGGTTTTCAGTTTCCACCCATAAGTATATCTTGAGGCGCACGTGTGGTTTCATACACCAGATGTTTAATATCCACGAGTCTTGTGGAGTTAATATTTTAGATTTCCAACTTTTCCATCTAAATGATCCAAGCATGGTGGAGCTGTTCATACCAACACACGTGCTATGCAGGGCATTATGTAGATGTATCCCATTTGCATTAAAACATTTTGGGGGGGTTAATTTCGCCTCTTCGGGTTTGTGCTGGTATGACTGTTCCTTCATGCTCTTACATTTAAGATCAGCTGATCTCCAGGTGTCTGTCGGCAGCCATTATTTATACTTTAATGGTGAGTTAATGTTTAGCTGCGCAGGAGGGTCAACCAATCTGCACCAACTCAGACCACAACTAAAACATTCATACATACAAAACATTCAAAGTGCAGTGATGTCAGCTTGCTCTCAAACTGATTTTTATCATCACGTCTTTCTTTGGAAATGATGCAAACATGGTTTCAGTTGCCTGAGAAAAAGCTGCTTTGGCTGTAAACACTAAAACATTTAACCCCGTTCAGCTTGTTAGTAGCAAACTGCAGTCGCATCAACATGACAAACTGGGATTGAATAACTCAAATTTCTAACAACACGTCTTGCAATTAAAATAAACTTGATGGTATTTAGGATATATATTTAAGTTTTCAGCACACATTGGACAAAAGGTTATAGAAAAGATTTATTGACTTAGATAATAGCAGCATTCATTACAAGAACAGTTAAAAATATTTGGACATTAAATCAGACTGTTTCACGTTTAAGCAGTGATGGCTTCGTGCTCCTTAAAGACTATGGTCTTGGGATTGATCCCCACACTCTTCGTTGTGTTGTGTGTTTTGTAAATGCCGATGAGACGATCAGCAATCTCAAACATGTTGTTCCTCAGCGAGATGATGATGAACTGAGCATTCTTTGTTTGCTCCTGCAGGGACAGAGGCAAACGACATAAAGGGTTTTTATTTCTTATTGTTTTAACTACTTGTGGTGAAAAACAAATGAACAGTCGTGAACACATTTAGAGCCACTCATCTATGAAAAAGTTTGTAACAACTGCTTCACTATGTCCTCAAAGGTTTTCAGAAAAGTGTCATTTTGTATTTTTTTCCAGTGCGATTCCACATTTAATGATAATGCAGCTATTGAAGCATGCGCACATCCCACATTACCATACTAATCATTTATTCTACAAGAACATACTTACGTAAATATAACACGCCACAATGGAGACGTTCTTGAAATCAAGAGCAGCATCTATCTCGTCCATAAAGTAGAGTGGTGTGGGCTTATAGTGGTGCAGGGCAAACACCAGAGCCAGGGAGCTGAGCGTCTTTTCTCCTCCCGACAGGTTAAAGATCTTTTTCCAGCTTTTCTTCGGAGGACGAACACTAAAAAAAAAAAAGAATTTAACATGCTCAATTAATTTCTGCCGTCATACACAGATAAATGGGGACAACTATTTGAAATGTCCCCACACTGTCCCACGTGTGTTTCATGCTTCCATGCTGGTTAAGTCAGTTCATCGACTTGTGTCTACAGTTAGTGTGTTCTCAATTTCTTCTTTTGTTTTGGGTGCTTATTTGGCCGTTTGCTTTTCTTCTGGATATTCTGGAGGGACCAATTCAAAGCCCAGATCTCAAGCCAACCAAGCCGGCATCCTCAATGGCCAGTGTCCTGTAGGTTTTCCTGGAACACACCTTAATCAGACTCACACAAGCTCTGCACATGTCTGATAAATACACATTGAATCAGGTTTCCTCCAGCAGTGACACTTGGAAAACCAGCAGGACACCAGCCCCCGAGGACCAGGATTAAAGATCTCTGTGATAGAGAATAAACTTTGGGGAAGGGGGGGCTGTTTTAACCTGATCCCAACACAACCTGACAGCTTTAATGGTTTTGCATGGAGGAATGGAGTAAAACTGCAGCGTGCAGATCTTATCAACACAGTCTTCATTTACCTGAACATAATTCCCTCTGAGAACGGATCCAAACTGTCCACAAGCTCCAGCTCTGCATCACCACCTAAAGTAAGCATCTGGTAGTTTTCCTTCAGCTTGTTTGTGATTATGTTGAATCCAGTCATGAACTCGTTGAGCCGCTGTTTGCGCAGATCCTCGTAACCCTGTTTGAATTTGTCTCTTTCTGTTGTGATCTCGTCCAGCTGGGCAACACGCTGGAGATACAGCTCTTCCTGTGTACACAACAATGAAAATGACTCTTTTTGTATATATAAATTCTTTCTTTCACATTTTTAACAGATATTCTTTCAAACTCCAAACTGCAACAGCTTTATTTTCACTCAAGTAAATCTTGTAGTAAAGCTTTAGATTTCCAGGGATCCAGTTTTTTTTACTTTTTGATCTAAATAAAAGCTGAGTTTTAGTGTTTTACAGACAGTTTTTTTTTTCTTGCAGAAAAGATGTTTTAAAGCATTTAAAGATGTCTAGCAGAGTTTAAGTATTTTGCTCCCTCCCAGTTTTTTTTCTACTACTGAATAATTCAGCACTTTTGTAGCTGCTATGTTATTTGTCCAGATCTGAGGACTGCCATCATCAAGCTTACATGTGAGCTGCTGATCCATACATACCAGCTATAAACTGTCTGGTACGGCTATGCTGGGCTAAATATTAGCAGGAAACACTTCAGTCTCTGCATTTCTAAGATGAAGACAGAAAATTGTTGCACCAATACAGGAAACGCAAACTGAATTTGTCCCCCAGTGAAGGTGGATAGATTCCTTTTCTTGTTAAAAATGTACTACGAAAGGTGAACATGCAAGATTCCCATTTAGGTCGGTGCATACCTTCTTCTTGTACTCAGCAATAGCTCCCAGATTGGGCTTCATCTGACCACACTGAATCTCTAACGTGCTCAGCTTGTTGATGATTATGTTCGGATCTGAAATCGCTTCAAGTTCAGCAGGAGTCAGTACACGAAGGTCCTCTGCTGGCTGCCCTTCAATGGTATGGAGGGACAGCTTGGAGACCTGCACAACATCAATAATAATTCTCATTATCTCATATTATTGCAGACAACCATATCAGTGGTGGGAAAACATCATCTTCCAGGAAGAAAAGCGGTTAGAAAAAAATCCTGAATATGGTGAGAGCTGATCATTTAAGCATTTAGTTAAAAGAGAAACTACATGTAGAGCTACGTTTAATAGCAGATTCGCACAATGTGAAGGGAACTCGATTGGGACTGTCCATAAGGAAACCCACTAATCAATGAAGGCGACTAGAAGAAAATGTCTCAATCTGCCTGGAAACATAAAGACTGAACTCTAGAACAATGAAAAAAAGATTATGCAAGTCCACATTTACCCTTTTCGCTGAATGATGGTATATCAGGGTAAGGAAAAGAGGCAGATGTACAAGCCAGTTGGTGGCCGTCTGTGATCTGACATTACTGCAGCTGGTCAGGTGACGTAACATCATGTGACCTAAGAACGAGCTCAGCTGACTACCTGAATGTACTGAGTGAACGAGTTATTCCATCTTCCTTTACACAAGCATGTTTCATGCCAGGATCATCAAGCTCAAACTGTGTTTAGGGAGCATAAAACATCATTTTCAGACAGAGTGGTCACCAGAGTCCAGACTTGACCCCCACTAAAAATAATGGTTTAATTCTACCAGCATCAATACAAAGTCTTAGTGAAAAAATATTAACACACCAAGTGGAAATAAATCTTGCCACGTACATACGCTAACTAAAACAATGCTGCCATAAAGCTAAAGCCAGTCTCAACATAAAGTGGGTGACCATTTTTTCTGGCAATGCATCAAATGATAAAACAATACAAAAAGATAAAACCCAAAAGCTGCACATTACCAGTTCTCACTAATTTAGCTCTTAACTTAATTAGTTTGTTGTTTATAACCTCATTACCTACAACACTGAATGCTTAAAAAATAATGACAAACTTCAATTCATGACAGCATTTTTCCTCACTCACCTCTTCCTGCCAATATTTAATCTTGCTGTTATGTTTTGTG